>RJWH01003020.1:0-183218 GCA_004363575.1 Solenodon paradoxus | reverse complement strand
TTGGGGCAGAGATCTGGGCCTGTACCACTGTGAAAATGAGCTGTTGCTTGTAGACAGCCCTGGGCAGGGTGCAGGCCTTGGCGGAACAGCATTCTTCAGCTGGAGCCATCCCCCCAGATGACTGCTGAGGGCTGTCTCTTGGCAGGATGCTGTCAGCTAAGGATCAGACTGTGCATTACAATGTCCACTACAGCTGGAGTGGTTTGGCATGGCTTGTGGACAGGCAAGAGCATTGTCCTGTACAGCCTGAATATAACATCAGTTGGTTACTGCCATCTAAACTCCACGCCATCCGATTTTTGCCAGTTATCGCAATAGCGCTCCGTTGCAGCCCAAAGATCAAGTCCCATATTGCATGTTGCATTTAGTTCTTATGGATCTTTAATTTCACTCTACCTGGAACAGTTTCTTAAGTCTTTTCCTTGGCTTTCATGACCCTGATGCTTTTAAGGATTGCAGATCTAATTAGTTATTTTGTAGCTTGTACTGTACTCCAATTGGATTTTGTCTCTTCCCTCACTAATAGATTCCAGTTTGCATCTTTGGCAGGAATGTCAAAGAAGTGATGTTACGCTCTTTTCCATTCTAGAGTTAGGCCATGTTTTTTGTTTCCCTAGTAATGTCGACTTACACTTTTTTTGTTGTTGTTCTGTAATCTTTTTTTGTCTTTATTCTCTATTTGTGTTTGTATATCCTTGAGATCAGAAACTATTTTCTGCAAGTTTTTTGCTTTTGTTTTTTAATCCTTAAGAACTTTATATTCAGTAATGTATACATTTGTGGTTTTAAAAAGCCATGCTAGTTGAATTTTGATAAAACTCTTTATTTTTAAACACAAAATTTAATCACTGAACCCTGCTTCGTTACAGGCTAGCTTTTCCTTTGCTGATAGTTAAATGAGAATAAATTCAAGTGATTTATGTGAAAAACATTTAACTTCTAAGAAAAAGAATCTTGTTCTCTTTTCCTTTACTTATGTGTGAAAGAGTAAAGTGTATAAAATTATAAGACTTTCTGGGTATTTGCCCCTTTCATTAAAATCATCCTTTAAATATTTTTGCTGTTTTAGGCAGTCTCTGCTGTCTCACAAATTTTAATAACCGTGTTTAAGTTAATAACACTAGACTCCAACACCTTGGTTAAATTTACCACAGTATACTAACTTGGAGTAACTGCATAACTTTGCTGCTAGCTCTTCACTCCACAATCATTGAATAAAAGCAGATGTTAGTTATGATCATAACCAATCAGATCACTCTTTCACAGTCTATCAGTGATTGGTCACCACTTACTGTCAATTCAGTTCATGCACATGGCAAAATGTATAATCATGTTGTCTCTTTGTCTCCCAGTGACAGATCCCTTAAGCGGTTTTATTGTTTGTTTGTTTGCAAAAATTGATAAAGGGGGATAATGCTAAAGTAACATTTTAAGTAAATACAGACAAGAGAAGAAATGAAATAGGTGACTCCAGAGATGCAGCCAAAGAAGCTAGGAGAAGTTAACCTATGGATGGGTGTAAATGAGGAAAGCAAGGGAGGAGGTTGTGATGAAAAGGCTGAAGATGTTCGAGAGGAAGTGACTCTGGCAGAAGCTTCACATTATAACAAGTCTCAGAATGCTTTCATGACATTGGAAATGCCAAGGATAAACTATTGTAAATTAATCCAAAGCTGGAAAGGTGTGTGGTAATTCACCAAGGCATGGAGAGTACACATGCTTCATATATTAAATGAGGAGGAGAGCACTGGCGTTCTGTCTACTTTTGACATTTTTTTTTAACAGAAAAATAAAATACTTCAGATTAATTTAATTTAGGTTTCAGTGTTTCTAACATTTTAAATAATGGAATACTAAATAAGCATACATTGTATTAGTTTTAAAATCTGTAATGTCAGTAAGAGAATTTCAATATTTTGAAAAGTTTTTAAGGGCATGGAATAATTGTTAGTTTCCCTCATTGGTTATTAAGACTACTTTGCAATGTTTAAGCTTGAATACATTTTGATCTAAAAATATTTTTAGCATGCAGATATCCTAAACCTGAGATTGCCCTTCTGAGGAGAGTGAAGAAACTATCAGCAGAGACTTCTGATAGTTTTGGTATAGTATATTCTTATTGATTGTCAAATGTTTATTCCAAGTAGCAAAGCATCTGTGTGACTGAACTTTTTGTTTGTTTATAATAGAATGCTTTGCTTAGAATGATGGCCTTTTTTTTGCATTAGTATTTTAGACTACCAAATTTTTTTTTATTAACTAATTCTTGATTTTGTGGATATTATGGAATAATAATTGCATGTTTAATTAAATGAAGGATTAAATATGTGACCTTAAGAGTAACTTATATTTAATTATATTTAGATAGTATATTTTAAAAATTGTTGAAATAACTGCAGCAAGTGAGACCAAAGAAGCAACAATGATTAAGACTTTATTTTTAGGATGAATAAGTAGGGAAAAATGATAGGGAAACTTTCAGACAATTGTAAAGAGAAAATACATTTAAGTAATTGAAGTTCAGGACAGTATTCAGTATTTTACACATTCTTGAATGGTTTGCAAGTTTTATATTAGTTCATTCATCAAATTTTTTTAATATTCAGTCTTCACGCAGCTTGATATCTAGTGTTGCATGCTGTGGTGGTGGTATTTGCAGTGGAGACATTGTGCTAGGAGTGTGTGCATGTATATGTAAGAGACAGAGGGGAGGGTGATGATCTAAAAATAAATGCGCTGTGTAAATCTCAGCGTGTATGTTGCAGTTAAATATTTAATGTAAATGCCCACCAAAGAATAGTTTTAATTTTGAATTATTTTGAAGATTGCTTAATTTAAGCCCTCATTTTTAGGACAATGTGTTTAAAGGGAATTTTGCTTATTCTATAGAAGATGGCAAATGATGTCACTAAGACCTAAGATGCTGCTGCTCTAGTGACACTAAGTAAGATTTACCTGGCTGCGATGACTTTTGAGACTGATTCATAGTTACATCCAACTCACATTAGTGTGCTTTCTCAGGAATGTTTAGGTGGTGCCCCTCTATTTTTTTATCCTCTAAGTTATGCAGTAAAGAAGAAATAGAAAATCAAAATCATAGAGCTAGAAAAGAATCACAGAGATCTCACCTCTTCATTTTATGTAACATGAAACAGATTTAGGTGGTTTGTGACATGTTTTGATTTGGTTACTAGTTTTATGTATCTGCATTTTCAAGTTCACAAATTACACATGTAAAAACAACTAAGCAGATCAATAGTATGTTTTATCATCATGAAACAATCTCCATAAATGACAGATACTAGAGAAATAAATTATTGTACCTTTGGTGTTGACTATTTCTTAAGCCAGAGTTAAATAGTTACTATTAGTATATTAATGAGGTTAAAGGTGATGATTAATGGGGTACTTTATTTAGCCTTCCTGTTATTACTGTTGACCAACCTCTGTCCCTCCTTGTTGTGCCGCTGTTCTGTGTCAGCCAGAAATCCATTAGTCGCCCTCAGTAAGTAAACATTCCAGTCTAAGTTGCAGTGAAGCCCCAGTTCATATATTATGTTCCCAGAAGATTAATGAGATGACAGTATTGCTTCTTATATGATCCAGGTAGAAATTTATTTTCTATAAAATATGCATATTGCAGTAAACTCTTAAATGTTAAATAAAATGTTAAAAATTCTTTTTGGGGGGTCTTATCTGAGGTATGTGTTTTAAAAAACAGTTTAAATGTCATTTTACAATTATCTTTATTTTAAAAGACCTAGTATATTGAAATTTGCTATGCTAAAAAGTTAAGTTGCTTGCTGGTTTTGGAGTGCTTTTATTTTTCAGTTTTGAACGTCAGTTTTTAAAGTATACTGCTTAGTCATATTTCTTTGAATACTATTGCTATGTAACTTCATAATCCTTTTTGGCGCGTGCTTGATTTTTGGCATTTAATATGATTTGATTAAATTATTTTGCATGTAGCATGATTTGCATTTTAAGTTTATATTCATAATGTGTTGAATATTTATTGTAAATTTCACATTACCCCTTCGAATTTATGGTTCTATTAAAAATTATTCATAATGCTTAGACATATGGATAATTAAGATCCTTAGTTCCCACATTTTTGCTTAAACACAGCAGTTTCATTTTTTATTATTTTCATGAATCTCTAGTTAGGGTATACAGCGATTCATGTTGCCAGCTCCTGTATTGGGTGGGATTTGAAAGAAATATTAAGTAGTCAAAAGATCAGAATTTGGATAATTGGGTACTTAAAGAATATTAAATTATTTGTAATTAAAAGAATAGTGTTAGCATTAAATTGTTCCTTTATGTCATTTGCTTTGGCACTTTTCTTAAATCTCTTATAAATGATTTGATTTTTTCCCTCATTTGTGATCTTATATTGATGTTTATTGTCCATAGTAACAGACCAAAAGTTACCATATTTAGAGTTGTCATTACCATCATGCGTAATAGAAAATAAGACTTTTCATTTTTTTTTTCAGATTTTCTTCTCTTTCAAGTTTGGGTTTATGCCTTGTATAGTACAGTTAAATTGAATACTGAATGGGATGTCTAATGATAAAATGACAAATTATAGCTTTTATTAATAATATAACATAATTCACTCAATATGCCATGAGAACTAGTTCTGCTTCCCAGCACCATCACTGTAAACACATCTTACAATTTTATTATGGAGACTAAAATGTAGAAACTATAGGTGTTGCATTTACATTTTTTACTACCAAAGTATTTTTGATTTAAGATGTATCTCTTACTAGAGTAACTTATTTAAAAAAGAAATACACTTGGCATAGCTTACCCTGAAAATCGAAAAAGCATGGAAACATCTGTTAATGTTAGATTGAAAATTTTTTAATTTAAAAAAGCTATTTTTAAAGATGAATATAATTAAGTAGAGATATACAGGTTAAAGCTTGTTCTAAACTCAGACCTAACTTTCCTGTTTGTTGTATTGGAATCTTGTTGCCAATTTAACTTAACAGTTGATTGAGGCTTGGATGTCTCTTTTAAAGATTTTGTTTTAATGACATTTTATCTACATTCTGAAACCATGAAAATACTTTTAGTGGTGTGTATTGTTAAAAAAAAAACACACACAAGATGACAGTAATTTGACATTCATTTTTGTAAGGGAAATTTTGCAAATATTTAAAAAATCTTTAAATTTATCCTTTTTTTGCACTTACTTATTTTATTCACAGGAATCTACCCTAGGGAATTTTCAGAGGAACATAAAAAGATTTAGATTGGGTTTGTATTAATGTTATTTATGAATGTGAAGACGAATAAATAATATCCTGTAGTAGGGGATTAGTTAAGCTAGTATACATCATATGATGAAATAACTTACTGTCAATGCAATTATTACCTTAAAAGTATAAAGATAAGGGAAGGTATTCACCATAAAAAGCTTTGTGAAAATGGTAGACTACAATTTTGTGTGTGTATATATATATATATATATATATATATATATATATATATATATATATATATATATATATACAAAAAATACTGAAGGATATGACATCAAAATATTTCTAATAATTACAGGTGGTTTTCATCTTTTTCTGAATCTCATTAACTTTTATAATATTCATAGTTTAAAAGTGACTTACTCCTTTATAATAAACCAAAGGAATTTAGTATTTTAAATGTTATTTAAAAATTTTTACATTAAAATTCTATGTAAGTTTAAGAAACTCAGTATCCTCATTCTTTTAAAATATGTAACTTTGAATAATTTAGGTGTGAGTTATATATCTTTTAAAAATATATACCTGAATAATTTAGATGTGAATTACGTATCTATGTGGCTTGTTTAATATATAATGTTTACAGTAAATTCCTTATAGCAATCAGTTTTGACTGAAAAGCACAGAGGAAACAGTTTTTGTTGCTTTCTTCAAAGTTGGTGTTCAAATTTATGAGTATTTAAATGTAATCTCTAGTTTGTGTGTTTCCCAAGGTTTAGTTTCATGTGCTTAAGTTACTAGGAAGAAAAGTTCAAATTAAAAACTAGTAAATTTTGTTATAAAGCATAAATTTGGTCAAAGAAGATAAGAGATGAACAGGTGTTCCTTTATCTCTTCAGTTAACATTTTTAGGAGTTCCCATTTTTTATATTTTAATATTGCTGTGTTTATTTTTGTGTAGTTTTTTAATACTTTGTGAGTACATACATTTGAATTTTATTAGTTTTTGAAAACATCGTGTATGATTTTTCTCATTTTGTCTGAATTACTTGGGGAATCTACTTTCAGGAGACTGTTTACTCAGAGTAAGGATTGGTAGTTTCATAAATAAAATTAATTTTCTTCACTAAAGAAAGGTGGGATATAAAACAGAAGTCTGACTCAAGGATCAAGAAAGCTGCGTTTTAGTCTCAACTGTGGTGCTCATGTCTTTTTGATCATGGATTCCTTTCCTGAGTCTTACTGCCTTTCTTAGGCCTTTTTCATATATCCGGAAATCAGTAGTGATTTCAAGGATAACAGCAGTATTTGCAAATGTGATATATCAGGTATCAGAAGTCATGTGCAATAAATGCTGTAATTCTGTAAAACCTAGACAGCTAATGTAAAACTGAGATAATGTTACTTTATTAATAAGGAAAATAATAATAATTCCATGTAAGTTGAATCACCACAGGTCAATACTGGTTAGAGAAAGCCCAGAACCACTCTCTACTAATGAGAGGACATGATTCTGTGTGTGAGACTGTAAGTGTGTATGTATAATTGGAGAGCATTTTTGAAGAATTTAAAAAATAACAGTTTTGATTTTCAGGAGGTGGGGTTCTGGTTTCCAGAGGGACATGGTGTCTTAGTATTTGACAGGTATTTCTGTGAAGCATCAAGCCCAGGCACATGAACATGGGGTTTTGCTGCTGACAAGTGCGTAGAGATAGTTATTTTTAGTTCAGTTTCTTACAAGTAAGGCATCATTTTTAACTTTTTATGTGTGTTTTTGGTTTTGTTTTTTGGTGCTCTCAAAGAAACTGTTAGTGCATTTTTTCCCTCACAAAACAGTGTTAATGCTGAGATTTTAATTGCTCTTTCTCTGGGCTATTCTTAAAATGTCTATATTAATAACCCTCAATCTTTATATTTATGCTGGAGAATGTAAATCTAAATGCTGTCATGTAGTGCCCCAAATCTCCTGTATTCTTTACTCTCAGAGAAGGCGCCCTGAGCTAGCACTAGGCATGGTTACAGTCAGTTCTATTCCCAGAGGTTCTGTTCTAAAACTTGTGCTTGTCTGTTCCTGAAAATTTCATTAAAAGAATTCCCTGCTTTATTCTAACCATATAAAATAATATAGGACAAATTTTAGTATGCTTATAATGCTTATTAAAACATTTTAATATATGTTATGTTTTAGTTAGGAAGTATTTGAAAACGTTTTGGTGAAAACTAATAGGAATTTTCCCAGGATTAAAGCAAATATGAGCTTTAGAATGATACTTTGTTCTTCTGTAATTAGAGATCAAATGGTCATTGCACCAGTATAGACTTGGTTGTAGGATTGCTGTCCCAAATATATATCCTAGGAAAGCTCTGCTTAATCCTACCCATGAAAAAACTGCTATTGATTACTTTCTAGTTCAGGAAAGGAAAACCTGATTAACTGAAATTCAGTTTATTAGAGTTTACAGTTAGCTAATTTCCTCTCCCATATGTTGCCATTTTAGTTTCTTTTTTTTTTTTTTTTTAAAGAAAATGATAAATGATTGTTCAGGAATTTTTAAAAAGTACACTTTTAGAACATGGCCTGAGGTACAGAAACCTTTAGTCCTGTGTCCCACAGCAAAAACTGGGAGCCTCTGACACTGCTGGAGATGGTTTCTATTCATCTGCTTTCCCGGTGTCCCAGCCACTCATTCTCCCAGAATTCGGGAGTCTCTTCTCTCATGTGGTCTGCTACTCTGAGGCTCCCTTAAAAAATGCTTTTTGAAAAACAAATCTCTACATTTGTTCTTCATCTGTTTTTCTTAAATATTTCTTTCTCATTTCTCTGTCTTTCTCTTCCTAATGTGATTTCCCATCTTAAGTGAATACACTCTAAAACTTAAATGTTTAAACTTAGATAACAAAATATAAACAGCAACTTGATTAAATATACTTTCATTCATCAAATAAGAGAAAGAATTCTTAATTTGTATTCTCTTCTGACTTCTGATTTTTTATATGACAGTACCCATGTTATATTTCTTAAATAGATAATAATTCAACTCTAAAATGATGACTCTGGTACACTCTAATATTCCCAATCATCCAGGAATTTTTTTTTTTTTTTTAAAGGCAGCATTTAGGTAGTAACAGTATCTTGTAAGTTACTCAGTCTTCTGGTTGTTTTAGTTAACTAGAAAATTGAACTACCTCATTCTTTGTACATTCTAAGAATTGAGTTTAATAAAGATGTAAAATTGCTTTAGATGTTTTAAATTGTTTTCCTAGGTTGCTGAAGTAAAAAAAATGTTGAAAGTATTGAAAATCTTAAGTTTAAACATGAAAATTGCTTTTTTATGTTTTCAGGATTTGTAATGAGTATCTTGGATATTTTTGTGTTAGGAAAATATTTGTCTATACAGTATAGTAATTGAATATATTTAAATGTTCTCAAGGACAGATTGGAAGAAGAGATAGTCCCATTTCAAATAATTTTCATTTGATTTGATACAGTATGAATTAGCAGTTTGCAACTATCCCAGCAAAGATTTTTACATGTGAAATTAAAAGGAAAGAAATCTTATATGTAATGATTATCTCATAGAATCTGGTAGATAATTTTCCTACTCTGTGTTTCTAAATATGGAACCCTATTAAGAATAACTTCTCCTTCATACAGTAAGAAATATCTAAGAAATGGGAAAATGTAATGATATCTAGATATTAGTTATTTTTTGCCAGTGTTCTGAATAAGTACGTATCCTTAGGGAAGCAGAACAATTATCATTTAACTAAGGATATCTGTGTCATGTTCATGAGTGATTTGGTATGCAGTTTTCTCTTATTTTATCATTTCTTGGTTAAGTTTTTTTAGGATTATTCTGACCTCAAAATACTGTTGAGAATTATTTCCTCATCTTAGGTTTTCTGAAAGAGTTTGTATAAAATTGTTGTTTGTTCTTTAAATCTTTGATGAAATTCACTGGTGACACCATCAGAACCTGGAGTGTGTGTGTGTGAGAAGGTGTTTGGTAACACATTTGTTAATAGAGCTATTCAAATTTTCTACTTCATCTTATGTCAATTTTGGTAAGCTATATTTTTTAAGGAATTTATTTCATAGAGATTGTTGAATTTGTTGGATAATATTAGTCATAATATTCTTTTTAGTGTCCGTAGGTTCTGTAGTGATAGCTCCTCTTCCATTCCTGATGTTAGTGATCTGTGTTCTCGCTTTCTTGATCATTTTACATAGGGGTTAAATGACTTGATCTTTTCAAAACTAAATTTTGGTTTTGTCTGTTTCCTTTATTTTATATTGTTTTTATTTCATTTATTTCAGTGCTTTTCTTTTTTTCTTCTTTCTACTACTTACTTGCAGTTTATTTTGTGGTTTTTTTGTTGGTTTGTTTGCTCTTTTTTTCCCTAGCTTCTTTTAGATCTTTCTTCTTTTTAATATAAATATTCCAAACAAAGTTTTCTTCCAAGCACTCATCTAGCTGTATCCCACAAATTTTGTTGCTACCCGTTTTGAAATATTTTCTAGTTTTCTTTTTGATTTCTTCTTTGGTTCATGTATTTAGAAGATGCTATTTAAATTCAATTTTTTTTTCTAGATACAGTATTGTTTTGATTCCTTTTTTAAATCATACATTTATTGATACAACTTTTGTGCATCAACATATCATCTATCTTGATGGATGAACTTGAAACTAATTATATTCTGTAGTTGTTGGGGGTAGTTGTTTAAATATCAGTTGCATCAAGATGCTTGGTAGTGTAGTTTATATCTTACTAATATTTACCTACTTTTCTGTCAGTTGCTGAGGTTTTCGTATCTCTAAATATGATCGTGGAAGTATTTATTTTGCTCTCTAATTTGATCAAATTTCACATCATGCACATTGAGCTCTGTTATTAGTCATAAAAAGGGAGTTGTTATACCTTTTGATGAATTGACCCTTTTATCATTTTGAAATGTCCTTGGTTCTGAAAAATCCCTGCCTCTGTCTTACTTCATCTGCTATTAAAATAGCTACTCCAACCCTTACCAACTTGTTTGTATAGTATGCTTTTTACTGTTCCTTTGCTTTAAACCTTGTGTAATTCTTGCAGATAGCATGTTGATGGGTCTTGCTTTTTTTTTTTAATTCATTTTGACAATCTCCACCTTTTAATTAGATTGGAGTCTTTTGTTCGTTAATGTTGAATGTAATCATTGATTTGGTTGGATGTAGGTTTACTCTTACTATTTGCTTTCTGTTTGTCCCTTTGTTTTTTATTCCTTTGTTCTCATGTCCTGCATTCCTTTGACTTAATTTAATATTTCTTAGAATTCCTTTCAAGTTACTTTTTAACTATGTCCTTACTGCATTTTGTTTCTGTGTGCAATTGTTCTAGGGATTATAATGAGCATTTTTAACTCTTTCCAGACTACTTAGAGCTAACATTTTACCACTTCATATACATTGTAGAAATATTGCAAATAAATTATCATATTTGTCCATTTGCAGCCATCCCCATCCTTTATGCCTTGATGTCATAGTATTACAATAATTATATTGTAAGTTTCACAACTGCAGTATTAGATCTATTTAAAATAAATAAATTACAAGGAAAAAATAATCCTTTATATTTATAGAATATTGTCTTTTTTGTTGTTTTTCATTCTTTCCTGAAGGTTCTGCTTTCCAACTGGCTTTGCCCTTCAGTCTAAAGAACTTGCTTTAATTGTTACTTTAAGGTCCTTTCTGCTAATTCTAACATTTGAGTCACTTTGGGATTTTTTTTTTTCTGTTGTTCTTTTCTCCTGAAAATGGGTCATTTTCCTGTTTGCAAAGTTATTTTGTATTGCAGCCTAGTCATTGCTGTTACTATGTTTCAAAGACTCTGGGTTCTGTTTTATTCTGAAAAATACTGATTTTTGTTTATTTGTTTTAGCAGGCAATTAATGCGTAAATTCTGTCTCTTGAGCTGCAGTTCAAATCTTAGTTATTTTACCCTTAAGTTGGGATTTGGGGGTTCTTGTGTGGTTTACAGGCCAGTGATATATTTGAACTGAATGTACATACAGAATTTAAGGCTCCTCTTGCCTTATTCTATTCTTTCCAGGATTCCCCTCTCATTTTCTACTAATTTTGGTTACCTTACACCCTGTCCACAGGGTTTTCAGGCTGGAAAGCTGAAGAATTTTAGCTGAGAGTCATTGTCTTACCTGTCGTGGACTGAGGCCTACACGAACTCAGGCCAAGAGCCGCAAGTTTGTAACTCACTTAGCTTTATTTTTTCTGAGTGTTGATTCTTCAGAACCAACCTGATTTTGATCGCTTTCTCAAGTATCTATTTACTTATTGTATTCTTGTCTATAGTTTATAATCGTTTTATGCAGGAGGATTTGTCTAATAGAAGGTCACTTAGCCAGAATTGGAAGCAGGAACCTGAATTTTTAAACCAATAATGGTTGAAAAACATGGTGTGAAGTACAGTCTTAATTGTTATCTCATTATTTTAGAATATCAAAAAGGAAAAAAGAAGGCATGACCTATTACAGATACAGAATAATTGAAAGAGCTTTCTAACAACAAAGTCTGCTTCATAAAGCGTTATGTTTGAATATGTTCAATGTAAGTGTAGACAGTTTACCTTATATCAGAAGAAAAATTGTAAACATAACATATGTATGTTGGAAAGTAAAGTTTCTGGGGTTTGTGGTGGCTGTATTCAAGGAGTTATGTTAGCAGCCATCATATTTTTTAATCTGTGTAGATTGTTGAAACCTTGGGCTTATTTCCAAGATTGAGTTTACTGGTTTATTTGTATACCTAATTTTTTTCTTTTACTTCCAATGTACATTTGTTTTACTTTGATTCAGTTGATGTAGTAAAGATAATTTGCAGTGTCAGTGTCCTCAAAATGACCAATGTATGATTTAAAAACTTTCTGGCTACTTTTCTGTACAATTTCTACTTTCTAGGAAGTATTTCTTTCATGCTTCCTCTTGCTGCTCCTTAAGTTCTTTGTGAAGCAGAAGTAGAATCTATACTTTTTACTTTAATCTCTCTGTCAGTGGTTTTCTTTTCCACTGCTGTCTCTTTACTTTGTATTTCTTTCTCTTAAATTTTTTTCAATTGTCCAATTTTTAATCCTTATGTGTCTTTGGAAAGAAGAAGTAGGAATAATGATTACATTATTGATTTTTTTTCTCTTTATCTACACATGTACTTGCCTAATCTTTATGCTGTCTTAGGAATTATAAAATATTTTAAATACTGTACTCAATATATTGGCAATTTGAAGAAGTAAAAGCAAGGGCTCTATATACTCCCCTTCTATTGGGAAGGCCCTGCTTGATCTCCAGTCAGCCCCACTCAGCTGTCAAGTCTTGTCACACTGTTGGGACTGTAGTGATGATGAGTCATGCAGCAGCAAACTGTCCTGGTATGAAAGCGCTCTTGCATGTTTGCTTCACCAGAAAGCATCTGTGGAGTTCATTGGTGTCCTGTATTTCTTACTACAAAAGTTGGAAAACGATTTGCATGCTTTTAAAGTAGATTTTGAGGAAATAGTGATAGTCAAAGAATAGAGAATGTATTTTTAATCAGATGGGAAATCCTACAAAGATTCGTATATCTTCATGTTTTAACTCTTCTGAAAAAGGACAAGCAGAACTCTTGTTTGCATTCTTAGAACTTTCTGAAACTGTAACTGACTTTTTTTTTTAGTAAAATAGCATTCACAAATGTGGACCATACTCCCTTTTTTGTATAGCTTCACAATGGAATTTTATTTGTTCCTCACTTTCTTTTTAGTCTAAATGCTTTAGTTTTTAATGTTGTCATAGATTATAAATAAATACTTAGGAAACTATATATTCAGTTTATAATGTGTTTCCTTGGACAGCCTGACTGTACTAAATCTTTAGAGTAAAATGACTCATGTTGTGAGCTCATCTCTATATGTCGTCAGATTAATTCTGTTGGATTGGATGAGGGTAAAGAAAGAAGAATTTTATTTATTTATTTATCTTACCATTTTGCTATAGTTTAATCTTGTACTTATCAAATGGTGAGACAGTTGTTATTATGAGATTAGGTATGTTGCATCTCTATAATAATAGTTTTTACATTTAATAATAGTACTTAAAGATACTTTGTATTTGGGAAAATTTGTATTTATTATGACATATAAATAGTATATTGTTATTTGTAATTTTGAATAGAATGCTACTTTTTTGTCTTTTATTGTATAGAATATTCTGTATTATTCAGTAGTATAGGGTTCAGAACTCAAAATAGTCAGACATCAAGGGAGATTAATTAAGGAACAGAACACAATCTCGTGATTCATTGTTCTAATATATATTGTTTAAATAGATTATTTTTCTATTTTAAAAAGATCTTTATTATCATTGTTTGAATATATACCATTCTTAAGTCATTTAAGGTTGCCATTTTAAAGAGAAGTAGCAATATTTCTGAAGATTATTTTTGCAGTAATTAAATAGGTTAGTTATATAGATGCAAGAACTCAAAAATTAAAAAGAAACAAAAAGGGAATAAAGGGATTGTTTTACCCAGGGCTGCAGTGTTCATGGTAGGCTTGTAACTAAAACACAGTTTTGTTTTCTAGCTTTGTAATTTAATCCATTCCAAGTAATTTTTCTATATAGATAACTTTGGTCCATTAACCTAAATATAATGCTATTCTTTACTTTGTGAATTTGCTGATATTTTCATCACTGTAATAAAGAAATCCTGCTACAGTAACTAATTCTTGCCCTGCACCCTTTTTTTCCTCTTTAGAAAAATTGGAAGCTGCACCACCCACCCCAGGACAGCTGAGATATGGTAATGGTTCTATAATTTGCTAAATATTTGTGCATCTATCTTTTAGACTTGAAATAAATGTGTCATTCATTGATAGTACAGAAGAGTTAATAAATTAAATCTTTCTAGATAGAGATAGTCATATTATGCCAAAGCAAAGAGTTTACATCTTTATTTAATATCCTAGTATTATGAAATTTAAAATATTATTTATAATATTGTTAAAATAGTGTTACCATTTAAATATAAAATTATACTTAGTGGAGGTTTTCTAAATTCTGAGGAAAAGGGATATGTTTACTTTATTTTGGAGTCCTTGAGTAATTGGTGAACTAGAATTTCTAGGCAGGACTCAGTTGAACTCTTCTCTCATGGATAAAATATTTGACTTGCTATTTGTAAAAATGAAGTAATTTTATTTAAAATCCCCAAGAAGAACCTTACAATGCTGTTGGTCTTCTTTCCTTATTCTATCATAATAGGAGCAAATGTTCAAGGAAATAATAAAAGCTTGATTTCTTACTATAAAGATAATGGAAGAAGAGAATGATTTAAAAGTGCAGGCAATTTGCATAGGTTGCAAATTAAAGCTGAATATTAGATGTTATTTACTGACAGCTATCGAGTTACAGAATAGTATTTCCCAGGAAAATTAAATCACAAATTGGTAGATCTTTACATACTAGAGAACAAATATATGTAGGTGTGTGTGTGTGTGTGTGTGTGTGTGTATATACACAGTTCTTTATTCTCTCAGAGTTAGAATATAATGTTTATTAGAAAGAAGTAACTTTTCTTAAATACCAAAACTATTTAAGATTTTTAAAAGACTTTTCTTCCCCAGGTAGTCTTTCCTAATTCTCTCAGCCTAGAGTCATATAATTTATATAAATAATCCTTTATTTGTTTTGGGAGGTGATATTGAAATTAACTGTTTATCATACCCGAAGAGCTATCATACCCAAATTTTTGAGGGCTGGTAGAAATATTTTATTTATATTCGTATCTCAAGGGGCCAGTGGATTGCCCAGTACATATTTATTTAACTTTTTGATAATTATATTTTTCCCCCTGTATTAAAAATAAATTTTATTTATATGATATGCTTATTTAGGTCTAATCATAAGAACATGATACATTTATAGTTCAAAGTGATTGTTAATGTGACATACTTTGATTTTAATTCACCAATTTTTTAATACCATAGCAGTTAAACTACTTAATAGCCTAGCCTTAGCAATTTAAGATATTTGTGACTGATCAGTTTTAGATTGCCATTAAATTAACCCAAAAATATTAATTAAAGTTTCATAGTTACACTGCCATATTTGCACTTCAGATATATTTGTAGAGATTTATTTAAGTAGCTCTTTGCCGTCAATGTTTCATTTAGTGAATTTAAAAAATTCATCATACTCGGTCTATCAGATTAATATTATGCTTTTGAAAATTGGTTTACGTATATGTTTTAGAAGCTGCTTATAAAATTGTGAATGTCTAATAGTCAATCAACTAGACTCTTTAAATGAAAAATACCATTTTATTAATGTGCTATTTGATTATCATCTTTAAAAATGATATTTTTGTTTTAAAAATAATATTCTTTATAACTAAAATGATGCTGCTTCTCTCTCTCTCTCTCTCTCTCTCTCTCTCTCTCTCTTTTCCTCCCCGCCTTTTCCCTTCTGTATCTGATCTGCACAGTAAAGCCTGTGGGGGCAGGGGGCATGGAGATGCTGTTTTTTATCTTGGACATTCTTGCTTGATAATAAGAAATCTGAGATGACTTAGGATTTATTCCTTTTTCCCTTTATCTTAGTCTTCTTAGTCTTAGTGTTTGTAGGTAGAAGAAGTCTTTTGTTTGTTTGCTTACTGTTAATTAGCCTTCTGATTAGTATAAAAGTTTTTGTAGTGATATCAGACCTTCATAATTTCTGGATTATATTTTTATTATATTTTCTGTGAAATTAACTGCATTAAAACAAAAAGATATAAATCACTGAACTCACAACCAATGGTTTCAGAGACTATTGTTTGGAGGTGGTATAAAAGCTCAGAACTTTGTTGTTTCTCTAAAAAACAGTCCTCAGGTGAAATGCTGTCAATCTATACATTTCTAAAGATTGGCAGTTCTAAAGATTAATTAGAATAAAGTCTTTTAACTATCCCCAGTTTTTAATCTGTTTCACAGTCTGCCTTCAATTCTCTCTATCTGGAATTCTCTTCCTTTACAGGTTAGTGGTCCTCAACTGAATGAACTATATTTCGTGAGCATCTGCTATGCATTAGGCATTCTGCAGTGTACTAAAGATCAAATATGCATATGCAAATATGGCTAAATGTTTAAAATATATAAGTATTAGTTCTTCCTAGTTACACTTCTGTTATTTCAGGTTATTCAGATTATACAGTAGATGGTTGAGTAGTATGCCTTTGGTAGAATAAGGCCAGGTTGCATTTTAATTTGTCAGTTATTGTTTGTGAAAGTATTGAACAGTATATGTTATGGGGAGTGGAAACTTTTCACGTAGATGTCTACTGCAGATGAGGTAATCACATTTTTCTAATGTTTGCTAAAAATTATTTAATGAGTATAAGTAACCAAATAGCTTTTCTGAAATGTGACGCAGGCTATTTTTTATTATTTCAAATACAGAGATCAATTTTATGATATCAGTCTTTACATATAAGAAGCAGATTTATGTCAATAAAAATTAAATGGTAAAACATGGTACTCATAATATGTATTTATTTGTTCTGCCATTAACTGTATGTAATGTGTGTGTGTGTGTGTGTGTGTGTGTGTGTGTTGCCAGCAAGAAAACATAGAAGCCTAACACAATTATTTTTACATTTTACATGAAAATTTTTTTTTCCAGTATAGTTTCTACCAAGTAGTTAAAAGAATAAGAAGTAGGATCTTTGAGATATGGAGAATGGAAAGCAAACTCCAAAGATTATCTTATCTGTTTAGGAGACTTTAATCATATGGTCTGGTCTGTTTTGTCATTTTAAAGTTAGAGAAATCTTAAAATTTATTTTTCTGTTTTTGCTGTTTTTCAGTATTCTTCCACAATGCGATACCTTTCATAGGGTTTGGCTTTTTGGATAATGCAATTATGATACTTGCAGTAAGTTATTTCTCTCACCCCTTCTCTTTTGAACTATAATAAAGAAATCAATATGGTCTAAATTTTGCTAATAATTAGAATATTGTAGCTAAAAGTTTTAATTAATAAGGATTATTTGTTACTGTATTTCACATTCATTATTATTCAGTTATAAGACATATTAATGAGTAAGAATTTTGGTAAAAAATTGACAATAATAAACACATACATTGGGTCTATAATATCCTGTTATAATTTCAACATTGTTATTAAAGAAAAAAGTTGTAAATTGTTCTGCGTTTCTTTAATTGTATTACCAGTTCTCATCACATATGTTATTTGATCCTGTTCAATTTCCATGCAAAGATGTTTTAAGATTGTTTTGCTGTACAGTCTATTCATTTAACACCAAGGTGTTTTAAATTTTAATTCAGAGCACTGAATATATCTACTTTCTGTCTTTGTTTCATTGTAATGTTAAATAAAATATTAGTGTTTGCTGTGGTCATTTAATGTAAGAATGTTTTTAAAAATGTTTCATCTGAGGGATAGCTGATTTCCCTTACTTTATTTTTTAAAATTTTTGGAGTGTTTTGGAAGTCAGGTGTACTGCAAATAGACAGGTGGGCATAAGCAGCATATTTGGTTTCAAGAGGGATTCAAGTATAATCTACAATGTATAGATGATGAGATTTGCTAAAGGAAGATATAAAATTGACTCATTCAGGAATGATTTTCTTTGCTACATCATCTCACCTAGTGTTCTCATTACTGAGGTTCAGGTATATCCAGAAAGTGCAGCCCTTCCTGGTTGAGGAATCTTACAGGTGCACACAGCAGGAGGGTGCCTGCCCTGACAGCAGTCCCAGAAGACACCCGACGTGCACACAGCTTGAAGATTATCGATAAGCACCTTTTGATGTTTTAGCAAAGTAGTTTGGCAAGAGTTTCTAAAATACAATTTTACAATATTAGTTTTTTTGACTGGTTATGACATATCCTAGTATGTATATAAGAATAAAATTGGCCAGTTTACCTGTGAACGTGACATTTTTTCAAACATTTAAAACCATACCATCTTTTCTGAAATGAGTGAAATCTGAGTTTCTTAGATTATTTAGTTAATGTAAATAAGATCTAATTGTAATGAAAATCTCAGTATAATAAATTCATAAGCTGTGTTAGGATGTGACTTGTGTCTTAGAGTGTCTCTTCACTGATAGCAAGTTCTCAGACTACCACCTTCATTATTGCTGTTTTTGTTTCACCTCCCGAGGGTAGACCTTGTGTATCTTGAGAGAGACACAAATGCTGTATGAAAAAATCCGTGTTACAGGGAGGTGTTGAGATGATAAATTTTGCATAAAGAATAATTTTGCTTTGGGATTTTACGGTAAGATTAGAGTGGGGAAACTGGGTAGCTTCTAGATCTGGAATAAAACCTTCATTCTAAGATCTTATAATTTATTTGAAATAAGTATTTAAAGTGCTAGATGTCTGTGTTTAAATACAGTCAGCTCCCCAAAAACAAAATGCACAAATTGTAGGATCAAATTATTATAATATTGTTCGTTTTTTAGTCTTATTTAGGCCCATGTCTCATTATTATGTAATTGAAAATGGAGTGTTTTTCCAGGCCTGAGCTGTTTGGCTCCAAATAAGTAATACTGGTTTTTCTAGTTTACATTGAAATCCAATTTGTATTTCTATAGTACTGAAATAAATGTTTAAACTCTGTGCTTTATTAACTTATTAAGAGTAGTAGGTGTTGCAAAACTATTATTTTGTGAGAACTGCAAACAGATTCAAGAACAGTGAAATTTTCCAAAAAGACTTTATAATAGATTGTTGTAACTAAACTACATTAATTACATAACTTTAATTAATATTAGAAAGTTTTTAGGTAGGGAAATAAGTGATCATTATCTTAACACTTGAAAAAACAAAAAAAAATTGGTTACCTCCTAATGT
Source organism: Solenodon paradoxus (assembly GCA_004363575.1). Taxonomy (NCBI): domain Eukaryota; kingdom Metazoa; phylum Chordata; class Mammalia; order Eulipotyphla; family Solenodontidae; genus Solenodon; species Solenodon paradoxus. The sequence goes on along the minus strand of RJWH01003020.1, from coordinate 164,120 downwards.
AGTGGGATGGCTCTGATTATTGTTTTAAGGTACAAAGTTATGGATATATTTGATTGTTCATTTCTGTCATGCCATAGACACCTGATTTTTCCTCTTTCCTGGCAGACTTAGTCTGTTTTTATTGTAACTATTATTCACATTCAGACTTTGGCTTCATAATTTTTATTTTTTGTTTTCTTGCAGTTTGAGAATAAAATTTATTAGGATTCTAAAGTAAATTGTATTAAAGTGATGGTACAACTTAAAAGGCAACTAGGATTAGAGAAATTTGTATTTTCTACCTCATGTTAACATAAAATTTGATATAGCTATATGGGAAAAAGAAAAGAGCCAACGTCTATTACCCTTAAACAGTGTTTGACTTTATATGAGACTTTTCATACTGTTAGAAGGACCTTTTGATTTCTTAAGTTCAACAAAAGGATTATATACTTAAATACTTGAAAGTACTTGTCTTTTGCGCAGATTCTTTTTAGGTAACTCTTAATGGTTCATTGTTAAAAATGCTGTATTTAATTTTATGCCCCGTAGCCGTCAGGTGTCTCTCTTCTGTATTAGTACTGCAGTTGTTTTTAGTTTCGGTTTTGGTATCTTTTTCATCCACATATAAACATACACATCATTATTTTTTTTGCATGTTCTTTTCACTTCAGAAATCTATTTCTTTGGGTATTATTACAACTTTTTAGTTGTAAGTGCCTAGGAGACTTTTGTGCATCAGGATTTTGGTCCATATTCAACAAGAATTGTATTTTAAAGGAATGGAACTTTAAGACCTAGGGAAAAGAAAATTGAGAGCTATTTAACTCTGCTTCTCTTCAGTTTTTTAAATGGTTGAGTAATATGATATTTACATATACTAAATAGGGCATTCTTTTTTTCCCCTCCATAAATTTAATTTAAATTAAGAAAAAATTAATTTGGACAAATTTTTTTTAGAAATTTAAAATATTCAAGAAAACTTTCAAAAATTAAGTCCACTTATGGTAGCAGTGCTCAAGGATTAGAACTGAATTAGCACAGCAGATTCTATTATTTCTTCTTTATTCTGTGTAATAGCTCATTAAAATAGCTTAATCCTTAGTCTAATTCTTTCTCCTTTGAAGTAGAAGTAAAAAAATACAAGCCCTTTTCTTCAGAGGAATGAGATAAATGTCGAAAGTCTTAAACTCAATAAATAAACTCAATAAATAAATTCACTGGAACTGCAGTAAGCCTTGTACTCACTGTAACTGTTATATTAACTGCTGCTGTTGCCTGAGTGAGTCATAATCTCAGTACTTAACGATTAAAGAGTTAGGTGTTAAATAATAATTTTGAAGTCTATGACCTTAGATACTGGTTTAATCTGTCTTTTTATCTTTTGTTACAATATTTAACAATAATTTAGACATTCAGAATTTAAAATTAGACAAGTTGTTTTTTGTATGCAAAGGGCTTTCTTTGTGGTAGGGAAATATAATTTTGTGGTAGAAGATATAAACCTCTAGTAAATTATTAATAACAGATTATATAGCCATATTGCTATTTTTATCTTATGAAAGACTAATTTTAATGACTAAAATGGCATTGATGTTATCGGCACGTTTAATAATTAGTTCCTGTACTGTGCACATGTATGCATATGTCTGTATATACTTTCTCTGCAATCACATATCGCTTTTACTGTTTTTATTAATACTTTGCTATTATTTTATAGTCACTTCAACTATTATTTTTAAGATTAATTTCTTTGTAATCATTTTTCAGGGAACCCATATTGAAATGTCTATTGGACTTGCTTTTGGAATTTCAACTATGGCAGGTATTTAATAATAGTAATGTTTTAAGTCTATTGTCTATATATTAATAAGACATTTCACTAGGGGAGGTTTAGAAGAAGTTAATTTATTTGAACCAGGTTACTCATTGAGCTATTAATTTATCTCCTTAATTCTATTCTTGGAATTCTTCATTTTGTGATGTAGCACTTTTTTTTTCCTCTGAGAAATTTTAGGTAATTTTTGTTAGTTAATGGGTAATTATACTCAATTGACTGTGTTCATTTTTTTCTCTTGTCAGTATTACTCCAAAATCTTTCTGCCCTTTTTTGTCTATATTAAATTATTTATTTTCAAATTGGTTAGAAAAACCAAGGAAGGAAATCCAAACTTAAAAATCTAATTTTGTTCTATTTCTTTCCTTCCATTACCATTCTGTTCTTCATGATAGTGGAATTGGGAAAGTTCTGTGTTAAATGTATTGTTTGGAAAGCACGAGGTAGATAAGTTAATGAAGGGGACATTTCTTCTTGATTTTCTTGACTTTCAGAGCTATCCATATGCTTGTTACTCTTTAACTTCCAAATATCTAGATGTCCTTAAATGTCATCGAAAAGCTACAACCACAAAATATTTTACAAAGTAAAGTATTTTAATATTAAAACCAAAATATGGAAACTAGTTGCCACAAAAGAGAAAACGTACTATTTAATAGAGGTAGTAGTATACTATAATCTCTGAACGGTGTTCAATTTTGAAATCTTGAAATTCTGAGCTATTCAATGAGCTATTTGGATATAGTTGTTATCACTTGAGAAAGTTGATAATTCTTCCAGACCAGTCTTTTGTTGATTACATAATGTGTATTATAACAGTTTTCTGACTTGCATATAACAATTCACTTGTCCATTTAAAAATTTTTTAGCTGCTGCTTTGGGAAATCTTGTGTCAGATTTAGCTGGACTTGGGTAGGTTCATACATTTATTCATTTGTGCTTGTATGTACTTTCTCTATTTTCTCCATTCTTTAAATAAGGATTTTAAAAAGGACCTGTGTGTGTATACTTTGGAACTAAAATTTTAATTTACTATACTGTTTCTAAATCAGTAGTACTAAATGTTTTGTGTGCATACATATGGATGATATAGATGACTGGGTTATGCCTTAGTCATGTAGAAGTAGTGTTTCTGGGGATAGCGTGTGTGTTTAATAATCTCCTCAAGAGTTTCATTTACTTAAGTATTTACATGTATTTCATACATAATTCCAAGGATGAGACAGGATTACAAGTCAGAGCCTCTATCTTTATTCCACCATCCTCTTCCCATTAAGCCCAAAGATGAGGTAAGATATCAGTGAGGATAATGACTGGGTGCATTTTCTAAAGAGAACAACTTCCAAATGGAATAATGGTCAAAACAGTATATTTTGGCTAGCTTTTGCTCTCTATTCCATGGGGCAGGGATAATGAAATAAACTAAGTATGTCTACTTAGAAAAGGCCAGCTTTCTTTCTTTTCTTTCTTTTTCTCTTCTGAGTGGCAGATGGCCTGAACTGCTTCCTGAGTTTGGGGAAGCCTGGGACATATAAGTAGACTAAATTAGCATTAATTCTTGTGATAAACATAATCTCTTTTGCTTAGTCTTTGGCTCTGTTTCTTCCTTCCTTAGTGCATTAGATTGGTTTGTTTTGAGATTTGGATTTGGGACCAGTCAAGTCTACATAATCCTATAATCTAGACAAAGGCAGCTTTATTACTCATCTAACCCTATGAATTAGACTTTTTTCTTTAAAGGAAGAGAGGGAGGGGAGGAGGAGGAGGAGGAGGGAAGAAAGGAGAGGAAGAAGCAGTTTTATTTATTTCAGTTGTTTATTTTGGTATTTTCCACCCCTAGCCCTGGGTTGAGAGCCTGGATCCTTTGTTCATAGTCCACACCCCGCCATCTCCCCTGCCTGAGCCACAGAATGTGGCTTCTATATTACAATTATGCACTGGAATGTGAGGCTAAAACCACTGTTTTTAACAACAGTTCCTTTGCTTCTGGGCCAATGCAGAAACTTTGTGTTCCTGGAATTCCTGCCATGAATATATAACAATATCACCCTTAAACAATCTATTTTCCAGTTTCCAACAATAAGGTACTGACAATATTTAGCTACTGTGATAGCTTTCTGTATTTAATAAAATCAAACAATTGAATAGATTTTAAGACCATTTAGTTTTAGATTACATCATAATTTTGATTAGAGATAGTTTGTTGGTAATCTTCATATTTAAGAACTATTTCTTCTCTGCTTTTGAAAATATTAAATAACATACAGTGCCACATTTTACCAATGCATAGTTTTTTTTAAAAAATGTTAATATATTTGGTATAGGGAATCCATCTTATAATTGGTATGCACAGTTTAATTGGCTTTTTTTTTCTTTAGAGGAAGGGTTCAGGCAGAAATTAAGGCTAGTAGGCAGGAAAGAAGGAAGAGAGAAGAGGAAGAAACATGTATTTATGTAGTTAGTTTTCCAATTAGCCCACGGCGGCTAGACTGGTGCCCTTGGGCTTTTTGTAGACTAGCCTGGAACCACAAACTTAACACCTGAGCCACTAGGGCGTATTTCTTACAGTTCTTAAAGTAAGATTGTACCCAATTAATAATAGCAATTTATGGTGGATACTTGAGATTGCCCTGAAAATTTCTGGTTGTTTTTCTGATAAATTTTGGAAAGTTTTACTTTCTGATGATAATGATTTATTTGTACTTATATTACTTTTTTTTGCTTTGAATTTGGAGTAAGTACATAAACTGAAATTGTTATCAAAATTTTTTATTTATATGGAATTGATCTTTTTAAAGTAATGGTAGAGAATAGTTGCACTAGGTCAGTTAGGTTACTTATGTATTAAATATATTAGGAAAATATTTAAAACTGGATATATTTATTCACAATAAAAAATGAAAATTGAAAGTAATGTTTATACTATTTTAGAGTACCCGTTGCAGGTGTAAAATTATCTTGCTGCTTTATCGGAGGACATTTGTCTGTCTCTTTAAAAACATACTTTGTTCTCTCTCTTTTTTTTTAAAGGCTCGCAGGCTATGTTGAAGCTTTGGCTTCCAGGTTAGGCCTGTCAATTCCTGATCTCACACCAAAGCAAGTTGACATGTGGCAAACACGTGTTAGCACACATTTGGTAAGTACTTTATATGGTTTCTGATGTTAGATTCATGGGTTCACAGTAAGACACTGTAGAGTTCAGCCCCGTGAGACTAAACTTGATTTGAGTGGAGCTTTTAATAAAAATTGTCCAAGGCTTGGTAGTTTTCAGAACAGTAGATTTTTAAAGTATAAGCTATACTTTGGGCATTTTTAGGTAGAAAATCAGACACAGAAGCGAATTATAATTCACTGTAACATATACAGTAATAATAAAATTATACAATAGCATAGGGAAGAGAATGCTGTGTAGGGAGAAATTTCATATGATGGGAATATTTCTTGGTCATTCTTGGATCTAAGCTGATTTTTGAATTGTTGAAGAGACCTTGACTAGGTGGACAAGAGAGTTCCAATTATATTGGCAAACTAACTGAAATGCCATACACATGGGTGTGTTCAGAGAAATAGAAGAAATGAGATATTCTGGGATATCTTGTGTCGTAGTTGTGGATAGAAGCAGCAATAGAAAACGGCATTGGAGAAGCAGGGATGTATGAGAAGCAGCAATAGAAAACGGCATTGGAGAAGCAGGGATGTATGGGCAGAAAGGACGTTGTACAAACTGTGCTCATGAACTCGAATCATAGGTGATGGGTGTGCTAGTGAATTTCAAATAGGAAGGAAACTAGATGGTTCACTGCCACCAACTAAGTCAAAAGAAAAAGAGGAAGAACACTTTGTAAGGGAAGATAATGAGTTTTGTTGAATTTGAGATGCTAGTAAGACATTTAAGTGGTGACACCTAACAGGCATTTGGATTAGAGGTCTAGAGCTAGAAAGTCTGAATTTGAGATGACGGCTGTTATCATTCATTCTTTCAACGTATATGTTTCCCTACTATATACAGGGTACAGATCTAGGACTTTTTAATGTATTGGTTAACAAAAATCTTTTTTTCTGTTAGATCTTACATTATAGTGGAGGGCAACAGATGATAAAAACATCTGAAAAATAAATTATTTAGCATATTAGGTATTAATATACTAGAAATTCTTAAGTGTTACGGAAATTAAAGATAAGGAGAAAATACAGCGAGTGAAAGGTTGGGAGTGCTAGGATGAAGACAGACTGATTGCAGTTTTAAGTAGGAGGTTCACTGTTGGTCTGACTATGATAGTTAAAACCATGGTAAGATTTCGTAGGGCAGTAATTTTAAAAGTGTGATGGCAGGACCAGCTGGGTCAACATTACCTAGGAATTTGTAGTAAATGCAAATTCTCATGCTCCACCTTATTAAACCTTCCTTGTGCCCAGGAAAAAATAATACATATGTTCATATCTTCCAATTTGTAGGTAAATTAAAGTGAGTAATTAACTATTATTAGACAAGTTTTTGAAGAATAAGGGCATTTTAACATTCTAACCACTTGGCTTAATGTTTTAACATATTTGGGATCAAAAAGAGATTATTTTTGTGCAGGCCCCTTTTCACATAAATGGTATTTCTGTTTTCTTATTATAAGCAGGTCTGTTTCCCCTTTTCTATGACAGTAGTGCCTCAGTTACTAAACTAGTATTTATATGTTTTGTGTGTTACATATGCATTTTGATAAATTTCCCACCAACATATGAACTGATTATATTATTTAATTATTAACTCTGCTTGTTTTATGTTAGTATCAAATATATTCTACATGGTAGCGTAACGTTTGGTTACAGATAGCCTGAATTAATTCAAGTTAGTGATTAGCATTCATGTCATAAATTAACTGTAAAATTTACCCATAGTGGAATATATACAAATACAAATGCAGGTTGCAACTGACATAGGTTGTATTTTTAAATTTCATCTGCAATTTGGTTGTTTGAAACTTGAAAGATATTTTCTTGCAGAACAGTATTATAGAAGCACTCAAGTTTTCAGGTTAGTCCATTATAGGGCCCAGAGTATCGTAAGACCTGATGACAATATATAATTATTTTTATAATGTAAAAATGATTCAGGTCCCGTATCAGTAGTTAGAAAAGGACATCCCACTTCTTTCCTCCCTTTCTGCAATTGAGTTAGAACTCCTTGATTGGCATTCCTGAAGTGAGTGGGTAGGAGGAAAGACTTGTTTTCCTGTGGACTGTAGTGGCAGGCATTCTGCCAGTATGGGTGGAAAGTGGAATTGGATGCTGTTAGCAATGATCAGTACATACATATGAGGAAGACATGATTCTAAAATAAAATCTAGTCTCTATTCCTCTGTAAATTAATACATATATTATCTAAGGTCAAAATAGCAGTGTAGGGTTAACTATCCATAACTGGATAAAGATAATTTCTGCTTATTAAAACATCATAAAAAGCACTATATGAATGATTTCTTTGAAAATTTGACATAATGAAAATCACAGATCTATTAATATCAAAACAAAACAACAAAACCCCAAAATAATGTAGTTCAATGTGTTTTATGCAAGCTATTATTAAAATGTTAATGTCTAGCATTGAACTTAGAAAAACTATAGAATCTGATAAAATGGAAACTGTTGGGAAATAATTTTATTCAAGACTATAGATTATGAAGTTAGCATAGCACTATAATGTTCCTAGAGCTTATTTAAATAATGTGTCTGTATAAATAACTGAAAGTTCTTGGAGGGGAGACAGATTGCATCTGATTAATCCCTATCTCCCTGGCACCTAGCACAGAGTTTAGCATATAGAGATTTTCAACGCATGTTTGTATGAAAAACTGAAACTTAACTGAAAAGTTTTTGACATCAATAATCATCACAAGAATGCAAATTAAAAATCATTTACAAAGATAAAGTTTAAAAAATTTTCATAATGTAGGTAATGCTACAGAAAATTGGTGTGTATTTATACATATTTACCAATTGGTATATACATATTTACATTTTTATCTAGGGTAGACGGCATAGTAATATCCTATGAAGATGCACAAATTCATTTTATTTGATTTTTTAAATAAAAATTGGTAAAGAATTATACACAGAAATTCTTACATTACTTGAAAGCAGCTGTGGTTTTTAACATTAAGGAGAGCTTTTGATAGATTGTAGATTCATCAATTTAGTAGTTACTAAATTTATGCAGCAGTTTAGAGGAGAGTTTATTACTTACTTTGTATGGCTGTGGGATGCAGAGTGAGGCAGAAAACAAAATTTTGTTTATATAATGATTATACCTACATGTAATTCGGTGTATAAGGGTATAAATAATGAAAAGGATTAATATACAGGGAGCAGCAAATCCAAATACATTGATAGTGCTTGGTGGGGCTTATTCCTATCTTCCTAGTCTGACATTAAAGTATATATACAAGTTTTTGAAAGTATTTTCTACTTGAATATTTCTTTGATGTTAGTTTCATGGCGATTTGAGAAGAATGTTCTGGTTGCCTTGAACTTTTAAGTTTTACTTGCTCTAAAACTTTCTATAGCTTCGTTTTGCCTTTAAGTTACTATGCAACCAGAGTTAAATTTTGTCATGTAGAATAATTATTTATGATAGATAGCTTAAAGGTTTTTCTTTTAGGGAAAAAATATTTTTTAAAATGTTTTCTTTTGTTTCATTAGGGCAAAGCTGGTGGGGTGACTATTGGCTGCATTCTAGGAATGTTTCCTTTGCTTTTCTTTGGAGGAGGTGAAGAAGATGAAAAACTGGAAACGACAAATTAACCCTCTTAGAATACCTATAAAAAGATGTTAACTTATGTACCTCAATTATTAAATATGCTGTCACACATTTAGGAATTAAGACACTAACAGTGTATAGATAAGGGATCAAATAATTCAGCATGTATTATGGAAAACACTAACTTATTGTGGCTTGGTTTTCTTAGAACATCTTTTTTAAAAAAACTATTTAGTATCATTTTGTGTAAATTGTTGAAATGCTTTTTCATCCATGGCAGTCAACATTTTACCCTTTTCTTCTCTTTCTTGATATATCAAAGTATTCATTTAAGTATCAGTCATTGATGTACTGTACTGACTTGAGGTTTGCTTATCTGTTACTTAACATGTGTACATGCATGAAAGCATTTTCTGTTGTTACTTACAGTTATAATTCAGCCTTAAGGATTTTCCCCCCAAATTAGTTAAGATGTTTAAAATCGGTTAAAGATTTCCTTTTACTCTTTGGCAACAGCAATTTTGTACTGTCTCATAGTAAACATTTACAGTCATATAATTTCATTCATTTTTTAAAACTCACATTTATTTAAAATGGATGCAGACTTTAAATATTTTAAATATCTATTATTCATTTTAATTTTCTGACCTTACTATCTCAAGAGCCAGAGTTAATCAGAATGAGCAATTATATCTTCTCCCTACTATAAATCATCTTTTAATAAATATATTATTTTGATTTGAATATTTTTACCTTTAATTTCTCAATTTTAACAATTATATTGTGGTTTTTGACTCCTGAGGGGAAGAAAATGATTATTTGAGGGTCTTTTAATGGAGACTGTGGAATTAGATTGAACTAAGGAATTTGACTTGACACTTGATAATTAAGAAGCCAAATTTTTTTTAGAGATGTAGGTAATAGGAACTGTTTAGAAGGTTTATGGTATAAGTGGTCAAGTTGAAGTCGTGTTTATAAGGTTAATGAGATACAAATTATTATTGTTTGGGAAGGATTTTTTTTTTCCTCTGTCTTCTTATCTGGATTGAATGAATGTGAGTACGCCATACTTGTAATCCTAACATCATTGTATCTTGTTTAGTGAATTTTGTTTTTGGATAATATCTTTTGAGGTGAAAACTAAAGACTGTAGTTTTTTTTTTTTTTGTTTTTTTTTTTTTTTTTTTTTTTTTTTTTTTTTTTTTTTTTTTTTTTTTTTTTTTGCTATATATAGTTTAGTAGTCAGAGTAGTACATGAGGAGAAGTATTTCTTCCCTTTTTGATCTTTTTTGTCCTTTATGGTACTAAAATAATATTTTACACTGAAGTTATTCATTTCCATGCTTGTATACCTGGCTTAAGTATAGCCGTGTACAAATCATAAATATTCCTTTTATGAACCTTGAAATTTAATAGAGGTCTTTCACACAGGCTAAATAATTACTTTTATTTTAAGAATAATTTAATTTACATCATGGAAGAGAAAACAAATTAAAATGACTAGGCCACTGAAATCATTTATGTTGCTAGTATAAAACAGGGAAAACTTATAAGATGCTTATACTTATAGCTACCTTATTTTAAAATTTTATTTCCACACTTTTTTATCTTGAGTTCTTATTTCCAGAGGACCTCTTTTTTCTCACAAGGCAATTTATCACAACTTCTGAACACTTCAAAATAATTTCATGCTATCCTTTAATCATAGAATTTTGAGGGAAAAAAGAAAATCATACAATGTAAAAATAATACATAACATTCTTATGTTAATTCCAGTTAGAATATAGAGGTAGATATCTCAAACACAGTTGCGCTTTGTATTTTCACAAAATGACAAGCAGCAAAAAATTATTTTTGTTATTTCAAATCGTAGGACTTATTAAAGTGTGTTTATTTTGGGGAGGGGTGTTTAATTGCTTTAATTGCTTTTGTTCCTAAATTGCCAATCCTTTTGTTTTCTAAATTTAATTTTTCTTAGTAATTGAATCCCATATCCAGAAACCTTGTCTACAAGCTTAGAAAGGACTTATAATTTTTTTTAGGAAGTATTTTACTTCGTTTTTCTTGTTCACGCTGGTTGTTTTCTGCCCCTAGACCTAGGACTAGAACCCAGGGGTATGTGACCTGCGTTCTTCAAAGGCAGTTGAGTTACCCGCTGCTCCACCAGGGCGCTTGTAGACTTTTAATTATTAATTTCTTTTTCTTTCTTTTTGTTCTTGAATATAATCCATTTCTACAGAATCTTTCTGTTTAGCTGAACATTTGCAGAATTATCTAAGGTGTCAAAACATGGACTATATGACATTCATATTGAAAGCTTTAACTTGTGGATACAGTAAAAGTTTTAATCATTCAGGTAATTTTAAAAACGGAAACCTTTTATCCTTAACCTAAGGTACATGCTTTTTCAAGGTCTTATTCTATAGTTGTATGGTGCTTTTGCACAAAGTGATTTCTAAAAGAGGATTCACTTTAAGATAATGATGTCATATAATCATTGTTTCATGTTATTTGTCACAAAGAACCTTATTTCAGATTGAAACTGGAATTCTTATTTCTCATGTTGGCTATTTCTTTGTTGAACATTATGACTGTGGTTGAATGCCACATGAGCTACTTTAGTGCTGTTTGAAATCCATGTTGTCCGTGTATTATGATTTATTGACTTGTTGATGCATGTAAATTGGGTGCATTTTGTTGCCATGTATTGTTAAATTGGTGACCAATGTTTTTACAGAGGAATTGAACAAAAAAAACTTTTATGAAATTTGGAATGTGGTTTTGATTTTGATATTTGGTTTTCTTCCTAATCTCAGACACCCTGATTATTCTGTTGATAAGAAAATGAGATGAGTAAACATGTTTGTTAAAGATTTGTAACAGTGTCAAGGTACAGTAAAATGGAACCATTTCCACCTTCCTGAAATCTGCACTTAAGATACAACATTACAGATTATGAGAGAATGATCCCATATTAAGGTAATTTGATCTTTAATAAGAGGTCAGAAAAGTTAAGGTATAGGGATTGGCATGAATTGTACTGGAGGATATGTGCAGTAATGATTCCCAAGCCTTCTCTATAAAACACCTCACTACCTGTTTTCTCCAGAAAGTAAATTCTGAAGGCAATGAAAGTTTATGTTTTTTACACCAACAGTATGTATAGAGCATTTCGAAGTAAATTTTTAATTTAAAATTATATTTTCTTTCCATCTTCAAAGAGTATATTAAATGTAATGTGATGTTTTTCTTGGTGGAATAGTGTCATCTTCATGGGCATTACTATTGTGCTAAAATGTAGTTCCTCAGGAATCTGATTTTTATGGTTTTCCTTTTTCTCCCAGTTTCTCTCTTCCTCTTCCCCCCTTCCCTCCACATTATCATATTTAATCACTTTAATAACATTTACATTGGTGCTGTTATTATCCTTATTTTATACTGAGACAAGGAGAGGTTCATTTTCTTATAATTCACTATTAATAAATGGACTGGAATCTAGCTTTCCTCAGGTTATGTTCTTAACCATGCCATATTAACTGCAGTTGTATGGACTTCTGTTTTCTTCTTAGTTTCGTTTTTAATCTCCAGATTTGTGAAGTCATTTTCTCATATTGTAGAGAAATTGTGTTTATAATCTTGTGTTTCATCTAAGAAATTCTGTGTTTGAGGTTGCATATTGTGTGTTGGAAACTGTTCAAGACAAGGTTGATGGCGAAGAGAATACAAAAGCAAAAATACACATAAATAATTTTTATGTTACACAGTGATGAACTCTGTAGAGAGAAATCAAACTGATAAAGGGGCTAGAATGGGTGGTCATATGTGGGGTGCCTGAAAGGACTGTGAGCATTGGCAGTACATTTGTGAATAGGTGTTTTGCTAGGTTCCAGAGAGCTGATGTTAAGGAAATCTCAGACATAGGAACTATGTTTCACTTTGGGTTGCTTTGTGAGGCATTATCTTGTTTGTTTTGCATTATTCATGTTTTCTGTTAATTCGTCTCTGGGTGGTGTTGCAGGAGTACCTTTGCTCTCTTTCTCTTCTTAGGTACTTCGAAAGCATTTATGTTGTGTTTTCCCTTTTTATTTTCGTCTTTGTCTTTGATTTATGTTTTGAAGTTAGCTTAGAGTTTACATAAAAGTGTCTATGCTTTATATAAATGTTTTTGCTTGCATGCAGGTTACTCTTGAACTCATTTAGCAGTCAACGTTTTTAATCTCTTCCCCATGTTTTACATTTTTGAAACCTTGCTGCTTGCTGGGATTTCTTTTCATTTTATAGAACTTCCTCTAGTTTTTCTTGTAAGGCTGGTGTCGTGGTGATGGATTCCTTTAACTTTCGTTTGTCTGTAAAGCTCTTCATCATTCTTTCAATTCTAAGTGATGATCTACCAGGGTAGATTATCCATGATTGGAAGTCCTTTTCTTTCAGCACTTTGAATATATCATGTTGTTCCTTTATGGCCCGTACAGTTACATTTGAGAAATCTGTCTACAGTCTTATAGGAGCTTCCTTGTATATAGCTCATTTTTCTACAGCTGCTTTTAAGATTCTTTCTTATATTTTTGACATTTTTATGAGAGTGTGTCTTAGTGTGGTTTTTTGTTTATGTTTCTTTTGTTTGGAACTCTTAAAGCTTGCTGTGTCTGGCCTGCTTTCTTGCTCAGGTTAGGGAAATACTCAGCTATTATTTCATCACATAGTTTTTGCCACCTTCTCTCTCTCTCTCTCTCTCTCTCTCTCTCTCTCTCTCTCTCTCTCTCTCTCTCTCTCTCTCTCTCTCTCTCTCTCTCCTCTCTCTCTCACTCCCCCCCCACCCCGAAACTCCTATGATGTGACTATTTTCCTTGTGATGTTATCCCATAAATCTCATATGCTCTTTGTTTATTTTTTCTCTTTGCTGGTCTGCTTGAGTGTGTTCCACTGCCCTATCTTCTAGCACACTGATTCTATTGGAGGCTTCTTCTAGCCTACTGTTGAGCCCCTCTGTTGTCTTCTCCAGGTCCATGAATTTTTACCTGGAACTTCCTCATATTTTCTCTATCTTTGTTGCAATTTTCTTTTTGTTCTTGTATTTTTTTTTTCCAGATTTCAGTGAGTATCATTAAAACTGTTGCTTTATTCATCATGTTACTTAAGTCTCTTACATTCAGATTTTCCCCTGGGGTTTTTGTTTTGGTCTATTATTTGACATATATTTCTCTCTTTTCAATCTGTTTGACATATTCTGTGTTTATTTCTATGGGTTAAGCTTCCCTAGTGTAAATGCCTTGCTTAGGATATCAAGGCACACTGTATAAACCTTGGTGTTTGTCTGGAATGCTGAACTTCCTTTGATGTCAGCACTCATCAGGACTGTTGAAACTAGAACCTGCTGTGTGCTGAGACCACCTGGCAGTTCCGTCCTCAGGGTTGACTTTGGGGCAGGGAATGCAGAGATTTCTCCTAGAGTCACAGGCATGAACAGCAACATGCAAGGTGAGAGATACAGGAGTTGTGGGCCTAATCTGCAAGCAGGCCACTGTCCCAACAGAAGCCACAGGAGAGAGAGCCAGGGACTACTCTCAACAAGCACACTCTCCTGTGAAAATCTTAGTCCTCCAAGGGAGTGGTGGTAAAGGGTGCTGGGTCTTGGAGGTGGAAACTCTAGGGAGCACCAAGCAGATAGCAAAGCTGTTTAGCGCAGACCCCAGGTGGGAAGAAGTTACTGTTCCAGTTTTCTTCCCAGAGAGCCAGAGAATGTTCTTGCTGGGATCCAGTCAGCTATCTACAGGGGTGTTGCGGACCTGATTGACTGTCTCTGGCAACCCATGGAAAGGCAGCTGTGAATGCCAATAGTTTTGTACCAGTGTGCTAATGGCAGAGGGGAAAGGGCATTTCCTCAGGGGGCTTTCCATGTTTTCTGGATTAAGTTTAAATATTAATATTTAAATACTAAGATTAAATAATTATGTCTACATATTTATTGACAGCAGTATAGCAAAATGCCTCAGAAGCATGGGGAAGCTACTTTTGATTCAAAAAGTCTATAGTCATTCATCAACAAATAATTTAAGATTTGTTATGTGCTTATCAACCTTACCAACAGAGCACTTATTTTAACCAAAGCAATAAATGCTATTAGTATATAAATTGTAACATTGACATTTATTTTTTCTTATTTAACTTTTAGATGTGGAGTAATTCAAGCAGGTACATATAACATTTTATATTTGAAGTTTCATGAACTTCAGGTCTGTTGATTTCTTGATGATAGCCATATGAATCATACTGCAGTCTCTGTTGGTTTGTATATGAAATTTTATATCAAAATATGTTATTACCATTGATACATTTAATGAAGCAATTTGGACAATTTTTAAAAATTTATTGTATTTTTAAAATATCGAAGGAACATTACATCATAACATAGATTTAAGGTATGTATCATCATAAATTGATATCTGTATAATACAGTAAGTTTACTACCATGGGTACTTTTTTTAATTGACACAAAGATTAGAAAGCTAGAGTAGGCATGTGAGAGCATATATAATTTCCCCACAGGTTAAACTTTTTGTCTAAATGAATAAAATGTGAGACCGATGACGTAAGAGTTAGTTTTGGGGGAAGATGGGAAGAACTCAAACTGTAGGATAAGGGAATTTTCTGTGAGAATTACAAAGTTCAGCAAAGTTGGCATTTGCTAGTAATATTTGCTCACATTTGTGTAATGCTTTACCATTTAAAAAATACTTAAACATAGATGCTAGACATAAATGGAGTTTAAAAATTCTTTGAGTCAAAGGAAACTGAATTTCCTTGATTAGAAATAAGATTTTTCCTTCTTGCATGTCAATCTGAACATCACCATTCCCTCTTAGCAATGTTGATTCTTCTTTATTTCTTCCCCTTATGTCTCAGGTGCATTTGCTTTCTTATTTTCTTTTTTTTTTTTTAAATTACCATTTTGTTATTTTACACTAAGTTTCAGGAGGATCGCTTCACACCTATGTGTAGACCACACCACGCACACCAGCAGAGTTGCAGCACCCGCACCACTATCAGTTTTACCTTCTATCCCAGCTGCTCTTTTTCCAGCCCCTAGCGCTTCTCTGGTAACAACAGTCCTGAACTCAGAGTCCTGAGAGTTTTACTCTATTTTGTTTGTTTGCTTTGTTTCTTTATATTCCACCTAAGAGTGAAACCAGCAAGTATTTTTCTGACTTATTTTGATCATCTTATATTCCATCCAAGTTGTTGGAAAAGGCACAATTTAATCAGTTTTAATAGCTGAGTAGAATTTCTTTGAGTATAATAAATACCACATCTTTATCCAGTCACCAGTCAACAGACATTTTGGTTGATTCCATATCTTGGCTATGTGACTTATGCTGCTATGAACATAGGGGTGCAATATCTTTTCTAATTAGTGTTTTTCTATTCTTTGGATATATACTAGAGGTGGAATTGCTACCTCTGGTTGGGAGAAGATATTTTCCCCTTAAATGTGAGGCAAGGGGTTAATCGACAAAATACATAAAGATTTCAGACACCACAACAATAAAAAAGCAAACAGCACAATCAAAAAATGGTCAGAAGACCTGGATAGACACTTCTCAAGAGAAGATGCGCAAATTGCCTACAGGCACTGGGGAGAAAATGCTTTTTATGGTTTATCAGAAAGATGCAAATTAAATCCGTAATACGTGAGGGTATGGAGAAAAAAGAACTCTCTTACACTGGGGATGTTTTTTTTCATTTCATCAACTGTCAGTTGATGGAAATGCAGTATTTAGAATGGATTTTAGATCACACGCTGTTACTTTGAAAGTATGTACACCAAATTTTTTTTGCTTTCCTTTTTCACCCCCACTTAAGAGAAGGAGAATAAACCTAAAATATTTAGTTCATTCTCTTACTGTTAACAGCTTTAGCTATTTTCTTCCATATGGACTGAATTTAAGAGTCCACATTTCACAAGAAGAAAATGTGATTGTACTTTAAATGTCAGCTCCCAAAAGAATGAGATCGCATTTGTCTTGCTCCCTTCTTTATCCTTAATTCTCTTAAAGTACCTGACACATGGTGGATGTTCAGAAGATATGTATTTAATGAGTGAGTCATGCTACCCAAATCATTTTATCATATCTTCTCTCTAGGTACTTGAATTCTCACTTAACTCCCAGCCCATTCTGTATCATTACTGAAAAACAATACCACTTTCTGTGTCATATTCTGTGTCATTTGAACTTTTTCACATTGCTTCAGGTAGGTTGGTTGATTGTTCTCTAGGCCCTTGCTTTGTAACAGTCAAATACCTAGTGGGAAATACAGTATGTATATACATTCCCTGTTCTGTGATTATCAAGGAAACAAATATTCTGTGGTTTGACATGATTTATTCTTCGTTAACTTGTGTTAGGAGCCAGCAGTTAGCACTTTGCTTTCTATTTAATCTATACAATTTTTCCCCCAGATGATTAATATCAAGTATATTAGTCTACCATTTATTAAGAGCTTGCCTTTTCCCTCTTTCTTTTCTGAGCTTGGCATTCTTTACTCAATTCTTGGCTTAATGGTACGTTGATTGTCTCTTCCTGATGACAGAGAATTGCTTTGTAATTTTTAATCAAACTCTTTTTATATCATAAACAAGAGATTTTTAAACTTTTGGCCTCAAGTCCCCTTTACACTCTGAAAACAACATTGAGGTTCTCAGTGACCTTTTGTTGCTGAGGGCTATGTAAATATTTACTGTATTAGAAATGAAGACTGATAAATTACACAAATAGCTATTTACTAATTTTTTTAAATACCAGTTTAATGCTAACAAATAATTTATGAGAATTATTTTTCAAAAAACTCATTTAGTGAGAAGATAGCCTTATTTTACATGTTGGCTTTATTGTTTGGCTTTGAAGATGGAGTCTCCTACCTTTTTCTGAAATCTGATATGGTATTTTCTTTGAAGTATATAAAGAATAGTCAACTTCACACAGATGCACAGTTGGAAAAGAGAAGAAGTTTTTAATGAATAACCTTTTAATAACTATAAGTTTATTCTTGGACATTGTACTAAGAAAAACAGTGTAATTTTTACATGGTTAGTTGTAATACAGAATTTTCAATCATATAACAGAAGTTTTGCACAGAGTTACATTAAAACACTTTTGTCTACCTTGTACTTTGAACATTTTCCAGTGCTTGATTTCATAATGCCATGCAGTTGGCATCTGGAAACTATTTGTTCATTGAGTTATGCAGATTTCCAGATGTTAATACATTTCACCATATAACATATTTAATCCGATCATCAATGTCATGACAAAACTCCTCTTAAGTATTGACAAGATGTTAAGATCAGATGACAGATTTTCCAGAATTCTCCTTTTTACTTGAAACTTAAATTTTCATTGCGAACACATTCCATTAGTTTTCTTGGAAGCGATAGTTCACTTCTTTCATGTTTGAGAAATACCCACCTCTTAATAACTTAGTTAACCTTACAACTCTGTTACAATTGACTTTCTTCAGATAGCCATTGTATCTTGGTATCCTTAGAAGTTATTTGTGCAAACTTCTCGTTTATTCATACAGAATATTAAAAATGTTTACTCAAGTCCAGATTTAATATAAATAATTTGTTTTATCAAAGGATGTTGAATGAAACGTTACCCTGTCCCCCCTGCAAGTACATGGCAATGACATTGACCACTAGTGCCTTTTATTCATCCTAAGCTGCTGTCACTTTTGTCCACCACTGCTTTTGCATCATCAGTGCACACCACAGTGAAAAACAAATAATTTGTTAGTTGATGATGAAAGCAGTTTGACTTTACAGACTCAAAATATCAGGAGTCAAAAACCACGTTTTCACACTTTGAGAACTACTGCCCAGAAATTTCCTAATTAGTTTAGATGAAATTTAACTGCAATTTACAAAACCCCAAAAGTAACAGCAGAGACAATATGAAAGTTCTTTCTCATATAAAATGATTGTGGCGTGTTGTTCAGGTTTAATATAAGGTTTATGTTGCACAAAGTAGTCAAACACCCAGATTCTCATCCTCCTGCTTCATCACTACAGATTTTGTTCACAAAGTCACTTCATGATCTAAAACAGCTGCTTCAACTCCAGATATAATATCCACTCTCCAGGAGGAACTAAAAAGAAAAATAAACAGCTTGAACCAACTTCTAAAGTTGCTGCTTGACATGCATCTCATTTATTTAGACGTCTCTCACATAAACCCCTGAATTGAAAGACGTGTAAACCTTTCCAGTCTCTATGACCAAGTATATAGCTAAAAACTGGAAAAAAGACATCTTTGGGAAAAAACTGTCAAAATCCATCACTTTGACTTCAAGTGTTCATGCCTTATCATTTTCTCTTTATAGCAAGCATTCATCCACAGTGGAGTCAAGCTTCCTTTCAACATCTGCCTTCAACATTGTATTCTGTCTCAAGCTGGCTGCTTAGTATGAGACAACATCAATTAAAAGTCTCCTTTTTATGCATACCCTGTATGTAATAACAGTTTCCATTCAGAAAGGGAAAGGATGAGCAACACAACTATCATTATTAAGAAATTATTAAATCCACCACCTCATCTGTTTGAAGGCAGTGGGAAGATGCTCAGGCAGGATTCTGAAGGGAAGTAAACATTTTAGGAGTGAGATTACCTCTAAGGCTGCTTTTAGTTTGAGAACATTTGTTATTTTGGTTGCAGGCAGGAAAATGATGATTTTAGCTTATATTCTTTACTTGTTTCTGGGGACAGAAACCAAGAGAACTTTTAGTAGAGATACAGAGGGACCTCAAATATGTGAGGTTTCCCTTCAGAAAATACGTAAAAGTTTAGCTGTTGAGAACAGGACAAGATTAAGCTAAACACCTCCTGAAACATTAAAATCTGGGACATGCCGAAAGATACTTGCTTGAAACCTGAAGGCTGGAGACAAGTCAAAGACAATGAGCCTCATACTAAGATTTGCAGTCCTGCTTGATACATCCAGATTTCTTCATGGATTAAGGTGACTTAGCAGAAGGAAGCATGAACTTCTTGGAGTCAGATACCACCAGAAGCCTGTAAAACTTTTATATTAGCATCTGGAAATTAATTGACTATTAGACATGCCAGAAAGGTAGGACCGCATGACCAAAAACTCAAGGACACGAGACAGTCCTATAATGATCCAGATATTGTCCTTAACTGACAAGGACTCTAATATGTTTGAGGAAATCAGATAAACAGTGAAATGACAAAGCCTTTAATCAGAAGTTACATAAAAATCATTGGGCATTCTATAGTGATACAATATCTGAAATTCACACCGATGTAAACTTGAATTTGGACAGGAAAGATGCGATTAGTGAGCTGCAAGACGTAACAGTAATACAAAGTATGAGCCCATTCCAAATTGAAGTTTTAGAGTTAAAGAATGCTAAAGCTGAACTAAAACAGCAGCAACGACAAGAACAGTAATATTGGTGAGCTAGAAGACAGGACAGTGGGATGCACCCAAGCAGACCAACAAAAAGAAAGGAAAAGATAGAAGCACAGCATAGGAGACCTGTGGGATAACATCAAGAGGGACAGTGTGCATCATAGGAGTCCTAGAAAGAGAAGAGAGAAAGGGAGCGGAAAATTTACTTGAAGAAATGGTCGCAGAAAATTTCCCTAACTTGGGGACATATACAGACATCCAGAAACTTCAAAGCGTTTTAAACCATTCAAACACACACCAAGACCCATTCTAATTAAAGTGACAGAAGTCAAAGATAAAAAGACTCTGAAACAACCGAAAAATGTGTCACATGCTGGAGAGTCTCCACAAGACTGCCTACGGATTTCTCAGTAGAATCTCTGACAGTAGGGAATGGTACAATACATTCAAACTGCTGAAAGAAAAGGATTTCCAACCAAGAATATTCCACCCTGCTCAGTTGTCACTTAGAATTGAGGAAGTTATGGTAAAGAGCTTTACAGACAAAAGTTAAAGGAATTCATCACTAAGCCACCTTTTTAAGGAATATTAAAGGGCTGCCGATAAAATGAAAAATCCCACTTAGAAAGTGAGACCCCCCCCAAAAAAAAAAAAAATAAAATGTGGAATAGGGGGTTGGGTGCAGTCTACATATATACCAAGGTCCTGGGTTCGTGTCCCAGGACCCCAGAAACAACCAAGATGAATAGTAAAATGTTTCTTCCTCCTCTCTCTTCCTGCCTGCCTCCACTCACACTTTCATTCCTGCCTGCACCTTTCCTTAAAAAAAAAAAAAAAAAAAATCCAGACCTTTTTTTCCCCCCCCTCAAATTGTACTGGATGGCATTATATTAGGCAATTGAAGAGAGGGATGTATAACTTGGGAGTTTTAAATTTGCCGAGTAAGCATTCTGGTGATTGGTTCCGTGTGTTTAGTATTTTTAATTTTTCTGTATAGAAATTGAAATATTTTAGAAGGACAATTCTTAGGTGCTGAAATAAGCTTTCCTCATTTTTTCAAGTTCTTTCTATTTCTAAGTAGTTAGATTTCAAGAGGAAAAGTGTGTTGTAAAGCTGTTCTGCCAAAAACTTAGCCCAAATTCTTTATCTTTCCTAGAAATTGCAGACAGTGTTTTTGCCTTTCTGTGATTAGCACATTACCCTTTGCATGCTGTCTGATATTTGGCGTGTTTTGTAAACAGACTGCACACTCTAGATCCAGCTATATTCAGGTTTTAGAGCTCTATCTTCTTGCAATATTCTTCCCACTCAGATATAGTTAATAAATACGTTAACTGATGAGTTAAAGAGTTCCGTCTTTCTCTTTGTCTCTGCAAAGTTTAGAAATTCAAAATGCAATTCAAAGAATCTCTTGGGCAATCAAGTCTTTTTGACATTATTCATCTTAGTTAAATATAAGCGAAATAGAACCATCCAGAGGGCAGGACATAAATTCAGTTTAAATCAGTTACTTTAATTCACATGATCACATGACCCATTGTGGACACAGTTAGCACATGGGTTGTCAGCACGGAGGCAAAGGAGTCATCAAATCCATTTCCAATTGGCATTTGCCACAGTAAAAAGTGTTGTAGCTTATCCCTCTTCTAGGTGGATTTTGTAAATTAGCATCAGTATCAATTTTGATTGTGTAAAGCCTTGTAATAGAGTTATAAACTCATTACAGATTCGTGAATAGATACCCCCGTTTCCAAAGCTGTTGTTAAACCTCCAGTGTCAGGGCCTCTAAGGAAAGTGGTTGCTGCTGGTACATCTGTAGTTTATCATGTAGGAAGAGCTGCTTTCATATATATGTATATGTGTGTATATGTATGTCTATACATATATGCTTATATATGTTTATTTGTTTACATTGCTGTAGGCATTTTAGGGTATTGAATTCTCACCTCAGTCTGTGTGCCTTTCACACCATGCCCACCACCAGAGTCCCAGTGCCCTTGTTCCTTCCTTTCCCTCCCTCGCCCACCCTCCTGATAGCCATGGCCCTTTGTCCTGTGAATTGTGTTGGAGTCTGTTTGTTCGTTTCTTTTGTGTTTCATATTCCACTTTAGCAAAACCATCCCATACCTCTCTTTTTCTGCCTTACTTCGCTTAATAGGATCCCCTTCAGTTCCACACTGGTTGTTGGAAAGGGGATGATTTCATCTTTTTTTCCCCCCAGCCTCATAGAATTCCATTGAGTATCTAGACCATAGCATCTTTATCACACCCTCTGTTGATGAGTGTTTAGTTTGGTTCCATGTCTTGTCTGTTGTCAACTGTGCTGCTAGGAACAGAGGGGTGCAGATATTTTTTTCTGATCTGTTTTTGTATTCTCTGGATACATACCTAGGAATGGAATTGCTGGATCAAATGTGGGTTCTATCTTTATTTTTTTGAGACATCACCACACTGTTTTCCAAAGTAGTTGCACTATACATTCCCACTGAGGAATTTCTCCACAGCCTCTCCAACACTTGTCGTTTCTGAGTTTTTGATCTAGGCCATTCTCACTGGTGGGAGGTGGTGTCTCACTGTGGTTTTCATTTGCATTTCTCAGTGAGGAGTGATTTATTTTTCTCATGTGTTTATGGGAAGATCCTTTTTCACAGCTGAAGTCCTTGACCTTTCTGTAGCCATCGTGATAGCAATCGTCTTTCAGAATTCAGCAGTTCCAGGCCAACCAGTTCCTAGCTGTGGGAGTTTACACAGGAGGACTGGCGTCTCTGACCCCTCCGTGGCCCTCCTCATTTGTAAAGTTGAGACACTAATATTTCTCTTACAGGGTGGTAAGGGTTGAGATATGTATATGTAAGTCTTGGCGCACCAAAGGTGTCAGTAAATGTTTATAGTGAACATAGGATCTTAGGACTCTTTCTCTTGCCTTTAAATTAGTGGTTAAATATTTGTGGAGGGTGGGGAATGGGATCTATCAAATATTGAGCTGAGGAATAATTGAAAAAAGAAAGTACCCCACATTCTCTTCATTCTCTTTCTTTGGGCATTTATAGTGTGGCTTTCTTTAAAATATTGACATGCCAGGCCATCAGACTTATCTTTAATGAATGTTAAGTGCCAGCCAAAAGATAATCCAGATCAAACACATGATTTTGAATTATTTGGACTATGGCTACTACCCCCAAAATATCTACTGAAATGTAATGATTTGGAGCTTCCCAATATTTTCTCACCTTTTGTGAAAAAGCTGAGATGGTCTATGAAACACCTGTAGTTTCAGTGACGTAATATTTCCGTCTGAGTCCCAGCTCTTCTGTTTACTTGCTGTTGGGTCCTAAGCAAGTCATTTTGCTGTAGGCTGGGCATCGCCAGGAACTCCTGTGGGTCCTTTGACTCCCACTAACAGAAATGAGCCAGAAGCCAGACAAAACCTCAGAGAAGAAGCTCTGCTGGGAGCTCCTTTGAGAGAGTCAGCAAAAGGGGGTCTAATGCCTCTTCGTTGGGGAAGGGAGAAATAAGGGGCACAGGCACGGAGAAAGATATCCAGAGACACACAGCCCATGGACTAAAGCTTTTCAGTTGTTCTTCAGCTACTTCAGGGCCCTGGAAGGGAGGGCATTTTGCACAGTCAGTGATTGATGGTGGCCATGACCTGGAAACTCAGGAGCTGCACCTGTTTTTTAACACTCTATTGCTATTCCCAGAATGGCTGGGAAAGCTGAAGATACAGGTTACTCATTATGCCCTCCTTCTGCCCACCCTACCCGCTTCCCTAGTCTAGCAGAGGAGAGATTTGAGGGCCTCTACGAGGGAGGCGATCAAGACTGAGTGATGGGCTGGTGATGGAAAAGATTTTCAGTCTGAGCTGAAGTGTCTGCAGATCTCCCAGGCTAAAGGCCAGGAGGTCCCTGGTGTGTCTGTAATGATAGTTAATTGTGGCAAGGAAGGGCCAGCTGGAGATCTTCTGCAGTCACACACTTTAGTTATTTCCTGCGGTGGCACATTTCTCACCCCTCTAGCTTTCCTTGGGAACTTCATTTTCTTAACTAAATCAGGGGGATGGGAAACAGTTCCAGGGGAGATGGAAAAATAAGTTGAATAGACTAGAGGCACCACTGATAAGGTATTTAGTAATTCTCTAAAGCCAATAGTCCTGGCAAAGTGGGGAGGTATTGTCTTGCTCCTGGGTCTTATTCTACCTGTATCAATGAACTCATCTGCAAAATGAGTACTAGACACTATTGCTATCTCACAGGCTTAATGTGGAATGAGACACTGCATGAAAAATGGCTTTGTTATCGGTATCACTGTTGTATAATATAAACACATTAATAGTGATAAAATGAAGACTTCCATTTAATGGAAAACTTCAAATACACCCTGATTGTCATGTGAAATGGACTATTACAGTTTCCTGGATTGCTGAAAATGGGTTAAAAGGGAGATACTCTCATATTACTTCTGCATAAATCATTATTTCAACAGTTGTAGACTCTGGGAATCACACAGCCTGTCTCCTTCCCTCCACTGGGTTCTATGTATCTACCATGTTTCGTTTGTCACGGTTGAATGGGGAACTTGTTATTTACAGATCCCTTTGGGAGATCCCTTTCTGTGGAGAAGTTAGCCACTTGATCATTAGAAAACACTTTGCTCCTGTTGAGCAAAACCTTTGACCTAGTAGGTGGTCCACCTGATTCTGGGGTATATATTAGGAAGCCCATGGTTGCCACACGCCTCACCACTATTTTCCTCTCAGCCTTTACCACCAGGAAGGCTGCTGTTTTTATCTTCAACGGTGTGGCTTATTTCTCCGAAAGTTCAGAACTCAACTGGGAAAACAAAAAGAGTATTCTTTATTATGGCACTGAGCGGAAGGACTACCTTATCCAAGACTGATCCCTCACAGGCTGGCCTCTGAGAAACACTGGAGAAGCGGCTGCAGCTGAGAGTTTAAGACAGCTGCCTGGTGGAAATCTGAACCCCCCACGGGGTTCGTGCTCCCCCAACCATGATACTGAAGCGCATGTGGAGCGGCGGCTCTGCCGTATGATAGCACCAACTCCAGGTGGGACCCCAGCATCTTGATTCATCAGCTGATGAGCTGATGACATCAGGATGGCACCAGGCTTCAGGTACATCACATTGCTGGGACCACATCGGGCCCAAGCCCTGGTCCTACCAGGCGAAGCACTTGTACTCGCTCAGTCCTTCAACTTAATAGCCTCACGACCCAAAGACGGGTTTCTGTTCCCAAGTCTGAAGTTTGGACCTGCTGGATCCCGTATGTGTTCAAATGCAATGGGGAATGGGCCCACACACTATGATGGCTCTTTATCTCTGTGGATTTGCACCCCCCTTACATGTTCTAGAAAACCTAGCGGGGGGGGTGGTGTGTGTGTATCTTGCTCGGGCATCTTTGTTTGCTGTCACCTCTAAAACTTGGCATGTAGAGGTACTCAAAAAAGATCACAATTTGCCTGAAGTTCACTAGTAGACAAAATTTCATACAGGTTCTCTCTTGTGACTATCACAGCAACTTTGAAGATGCAGGCTTCCCTTATTCCATTTCTTAGGCAAGGGACTTGAGTTCTGAGAACTTCAAGGTCACATAGCATGAATGACAGAGGTGGTCAGCTGATACCCAGGACCTTGGCTTCTAAATCCTATGCTCTTAGCTCTAAAACCCTTTTCTAGGAGTCAGCAGTTCCATACGCATCTACTGAGTGATGTAGGAATGTCCCAATTCCCTTGTTGCTATGGGAATAGTTTCAAAAATCTTTATTCCAGATATTAGTTCCTGTGATGGATTTTGCTTTAAATACAAATAGTCCATCCCTCTTTCGAGTTTATTTTTTAGTAGATTTTGCAAAATTATACTGAAGCCGAAGAAAAAAAGATAGATATGGATATTTGTAGCATTAAGATGCCGCAAAAAGGATACTTCAAGCAAAACAGGAATGAATACTAGGTGAGGATGGAGCTGGGAAAATGGGAATTATTTATTCGGAGCCTAAAGAGAAGACTGGATGACAGCAAAGGAAAGAAGGACACATCAGAAAGAAGACTCATTGCATTTAAGATTTTGGCTCTGCCCATTGGTAAGTGGCATTATCACAAGCTAGAAATGGCACATAGACTGCAGCTTCCCTGCTCATTTCCAGGGCCAGTTGTGGGTGTCCAGGGCATTCAGGCCTCTTTCTGCTCTTCCTGGGCCTCCAGGCACCAGGAGGCCTTCCGATTGTGATAATGTCTGATGTGCGTCTAGTCCAATGCTAGGTCGCAAAACACCTTTGCTCTAAAGCATTCAGTTTTACTTTCACAACCCACCCACTGGAGGTAGTTGAGCAGAAGTTGTACTCCAGAGTACAGATTGGATAGAAAATAGTGACATCTTGGTCTAGGAGTGAAAATATTCTCTTCCCTAAGTAATGATGTGGATGATTTTAAATAATTTTCTTGAGTATGCAGGCATAATTCCAGGGTGCAAAATGTAAGTGTAGAGTCTTAAAATATTTTAGTAATTTAATGAAGATGGCACACAAGATTTCACAGGGCAAGGTCATGACTATTTGTCATATCAGTGCTGTTCAGCCTGCCTTTGAGACCGCTTTTCATGTTCTTTTCAGGAACGTGGATGAGAGAATGTTAGAATAGGCATGTATTAATAAAAAAAATGCTGCTTTTCCCGAGAATCTTGGATTAAAATATACACTCCAAAAAAAGCACTCTGTTTATGCTAGAACTTATACTTGCTAGTACATCATCATATGCCAATTTAAGAAGGTAGGTTTTACAAGATAATGTTCAAACCCCAGAGTATGATGCCGAAGTCCTTTCAGTTCTGGTCCCCAGAGATGCATCCTCTAGCCTTCAAGCCTCCCTCATCCCCTGACTCCTTCAGTCTTGGGTTGCTGCTGATGAGTTTTGTGAGTCCTCTTGAAATTGTCCCAAGATGTTATGCCTTTGCCCCTCTGTCTTCTCATGGAGATTGCCACTGTCTGGAGCAACCTTTTCTTCTTGCTCACCTGAGAAATTCCTGCTCATCCTTTAAGTCTCATCCCTCAAGACAGTAAAACCTTTCCCGACCCATTGGAAGAGGGTAGAGTAAGGGGCTCACCTAGGTGTTTTTAGTACATACTAGAGTACTTGATTCATAGTATAGTGAGCTCATGAGTGACTACTCAGAAAGAGGAAATACGACATTTGGGTGCCTATGTGCACTGTTCTAAGCACCCTAACTAATCCTCACTACAACCCTGTTATCATTCTATTCATCTATGAGGAAAATGAAGATTAGAGAGTTAAAATATTCGTCCAAAATTACAGTTACTGAGTAGCGATGCTGGTATTTGAATTCATTCCTAACCACAGTACTGACCTGTCCTCAAGGGACTTAGGCTGAGGGGGACACAGAAGAAAGATAAGAAGGGCACTTGGATGATCCACTGCTGTGTGCATATTAGTGTCAGCTTATTCAGTTCTTCAAAACACCCGAGTGACATGCCGTCATGACCCTACGATAGGATACCATTATGCAGAGGCCTTTGTGATTATAGCGTTGTACCTTTTATTTATTTTTTTTTATGGTCCTGGCATGTGTTCAATTGTTAGGGTGCTGACTGTAAAGTTAAGAGACAAACAAGCTCTCCAACAAATACCATTTTCCTTCTAGAACTGTCTAGGGAGACATTCATTCAGAAAACAAAGCAATGAAAAGATAACTCCCAGGGTTCAGAAATGTCCCTGGAGCAGGAAGGATTGTCCATATAGCCTCAGCTGTATTTCAGAGTGGCTGTGGACCAGAAACTACCCCGCGTCTTTCGTTCTTTATTTTCTGAGAGGGAGGCTGTTGTGATGATCCTGTCTCTGTCTCACAGTCTGGTGGGGAAACTAATTTGTCTCTAAGTTCACAAGTCTTCCGATCTAGAGTAACTGTAGTTGACAAGGCTCCTCTACACTTAAACCTAATTTAGAGAACAACTTGGACCTTGAACCTGAAACAGATGCTGAAGAGGGTGAGACTCTCAGGGTTCTTGGGAGAGTTGTGAGCATTGAGGACCAGAGAACAGGCTATTGCAGCCTGTTTCGTTGGTGGCCCCAATAAGCAACAACTTGGTATTTTCCCCCTTGTTTAGTCCCTTTTCCATGAATCTGAGCTTGACTGATGACTTGCTTTAACTAATAGAATGTAGAAGAAACCGCACTGTGTCAGTTCTGGACCTTAGGAAGTACTGAAAGCTTCTGCTGTGATACTGTTGGAAGCCAGAATTGCTGTATGGCTGATTACCCTGTAGAGGTCTGAAAAGGTCTGAGAAAAGTCCTGCTAACCCAGCATATTGGGTGAACTCAGCCCCCCAGCCAACCTGTAGCTGAATTCAGCCAAAGAGGGACCAGCAAAGCTTAGTCTAAATTCTGAAATAGTGAACAAATCCGAAGGTCATAAGTCACTAAGTTTGGGGATGGTGTGTTACATAACAACAGAGATGTAAAGTAGGCCAATTTGAAGTTGATCCATGAACATATAACCAAAATATTTATGATATAACAATGTCTTATAAGGATGAATATTGTTCTGGGAAATAAATCTTTGGTTTGACTGATGCTAATCGGTTAAATTGACACAGTCACAGTCTGAGCATAAATCATAATTTATGACTCAGCTGAGTTAAGTCAGGAGACTCAAAGAGCTGACATATTTAGCACCTACTTGGGATATAGAGTGCAAGTGAGTTTTAAAATCAAGAAAGTCATAGTAGAGCCTAGAGACTTGTTTATTCTTTTTAATGCCAGAAGTTTGAGATGAGTTTCCTTCTCTGAGGAAGGAAAGCATAAGTTGTAATTTTGCACTGCTGATCAGACATATCTGCTGGCTTTCCAAATCTCCCTCCCTGCCTACCAGCCACGTGGAGATTTCAGGGCAACTCCTCAGATGTACAGGGTTCTCTCGCATCTCTGTTCGTGTTACTCCTTCTTGGGCACACTGTGCCCATCCATCTGCTGATGTCTCCACACCCTCCATGCTGTGCACCTGGAGGATGTGCAGGTGAAGCTTCTGCTTGGCGAAGACTTTCATGATGACTGTCACACTGTGTCCCAAGGGGGCTGACACCCCCCACCATACTCGTTTTCACCTCCTGTATCTCATTTCCTGGGATGGTTGGTCTGCCTGTGTTTTGCTGGGTTTTAGACTGTAAATTTCTGTTGGAGATGGAATAGTCCTACTGAGATGACCAGAATAATACATGGCATTTATTTCATGAGCATAACATGACCTGCGATCAGTGGTTTTGAAAGCTGTGCTTGTTAAAGATGCATATTTTAACCCTCCAGTCCCAAGAGTCCAATTCATTTGGGACTAGGGGACCCACATTTTCACAGCTCCTAAGGACCCCCGACGCAATTGGTGAGGTGTGTCAGGTTCCTTGTGTCTCCTCTGGTCTCCTGCTGCTTAACTCCAGGCCACTTCCTCCAGTAAAGAAGAAGCCAGGGAAGGTAATTAGGTGAAACTCAAATCACGGGGACACACTTGGGTGAAAAAGTTCTGTCCTGAGGGTCAAAAGCACAGACTAAACTAATAATGATTTGTTGATGTTCTTTATTTCAATATGCCCTGACTTCCTTATCCACTGACTGTACATAAGCTGTGCTTGTTGTTATGTGTGTGTGTTTTTTCAAGGCACACTGTGAATGTCTCCTTAAAGCTAGAAAAATCCGCATGCTTGAAAATGGAATTGCGATGAGCTTATCTCTCCACTGCATGATGTTTCTTTAGTCCTTCTGTTCTGGCAACAAACCCATAATCATTGAAGGCAAGCACTGTTTTCATTCCCTGTGCCCACACAGACCAGTTTGAATGCCCAGATGATCCAGTAACGGCCACAGCCACCCCTTACTTATCTGCTCACTTTGCACCAGGCCTGTGTTTAGTGTTCTACGTCATTCTGTTCTTTAAACCTCACTAATACCTAAGACAGGTTTTACAGGCGAGGAAAGCGGGGCTCAGGGAAATTCAAATACTTTACCCAAGGAGCTGAGCTAGGATTAAAACCTCTGTCCTCCTGACCGCAGATTTCTGTCTACACAGCAGGCCAGCTCCCTAGGGCACAGTAAGACAAGCCTGGGACATAGGGGTAGTTAGTATCAGGGCAGAAGTTAGGTCCAGGCCTCCTGACCCCCAGCATAATTTCCTTTTATGACCTTACACACGGAAAAAAGAGGAAAGCTGGGAATATTAGCAATTAATATTGGTAAAAAAAACCCAAAACCTAAATAGATATGGAGAGATCTCTGCTTCTCCTTTAGATAATTTAGATAATTTAGGAAATTCTTGATACCTCCAAAAATCATGACTTTGGAAAATTACCAAAACATTAGCGTATACTGTTACATGTGAACCGAGTATTTAGGCTCTACCCTGTTTCCACAAACTGCTATTCCTCAAACTTTATGGAAAACTTGATAATTGTCACGTAATTCCTTGGTCCATTCTGGATTCTCCAAGGGTCTAAAAGCCTTGTTAGACTCATTCAACCGTGATGAAGCTTTTAAAGGAGAACTGGCAAAGGATGCCAGCTGATCCTTTTAGGCTGGGAGCAATCTGACTATGACAGCCTGGTGACTTTGGTGAATATTGTCATAAATCATGGTGCGCCCTGGTGGCTCAGATGCAAAGCCAGATGCTGGGGTGTCGACCTTATAAAGCCCAACGACTCTGTTTTGCAACCTGGGACCAGGAGGAACAACCACAGATAAATAAATAAAAGAGATTTCGCCTTTTCCTTTCTTAAAAATGTTTCTTCTTCCTCTCCCTCTCTTTAAAAATAAATAAATATGTTTCTTCCTCTTAAGAAAACAAAACCCCATATAAACTGGAGGCAGAAAGTGACCCCGGCAGTACCACGAGCAGTTAAGCCTGTGGCTTGAAGTGACAGACGCTTTGCCCTGGCAGAGGACACCCTAGGTCAGTAGGGGGAGCCCGGGTGGACTCTTGGCTCTGATTGTGACTTGTGCGATCTTGGGCAAAACTCTCTTGGGCCTGGCTTTTTGTCTTAAATGATATTGACACCACCTCTGTTCGTGACTGAGAGGAGACTCCGGCAAGAGGGTCCACAGTGCTCTTTGCAGTGGTAGGAAGCCACCAGGGAGACCTGACGGGTGTGGCTCCTGAGAGCACGATGCCTCTGCCACCACCACTGGCCGTTCCGCGGTGCTTCGACCCCATGACAATTGACGTGACGGAGATACCAGCTCCCAGCATGAGTGTCGCCAGCATCAGGTGGGACTGCATTGCTGAGCACTTAGGACAAATGAGAACCTCAGTGATGAGGCCATATGACAGATGTCACCCTGGGCCCTGGTATTTTTTCAAGGTCACTGTTGCTTAAAGTGTGAGGCACATCCACTGTGATATGCAGGATGATGTGGGGCATCACAGACATTTTTAATGCATAATTGGGAATTCTTCTCTATCATTTATTTAAAAGGGTCATTTAAAAATCACATTGTGTCACTTCAGATATACAAAGCAAATAATACAAATGTGGCAAAAATCATAAAAACGGTACATAAATGACTCCAGCTTAGGATCAGCTCCTCCAGGAAAAACCCACAACTCCTGAAGCCAAAACTCATGGGACCAGATGTGCTTCATAATTAAGACTGTCTCTTGCGTCCCTCGACACCCCACAAGGTAACTGAAATAGCACTCTCAAATCAAACACATTATTATTTCTGCAGTAAAAAGTATGACTATTCATCATAAGTGGGACAAATAAAGTCTATACATAGACTCATCAATTCAGGTCAAGTATTGCAGCCAAATGAGTTGCCCAAAGTAGTGTTCTTGAGATGTTTTTGTATTTTGGATTTGTTGATAAGACATTTTTAACCTCTTGGAAAATAGGCCATGAGACAGAGGCAAATCCAAGAACTTTACACCTAAACCAAATGTTATTGTTTACAAAACACCCTCCTATCATTAGCTGATTAGTGAGGTGGACACCCCTGTATTACAGATCTGAGGCTCCGAAGGGCTATGTGACTTAGTCAAGATCAGCTGGCTGTGAATCAGGCAGACCAGGGACTAGAACTGGGTCCTGTGCCTCCACATCCCTGGACCTCGCGTGCCCTAACTCACACATCACATAACAAATCCTGTCAGGGTGGCAGGGGCTGGCTCCTTGAACATGTTCCCTGGAACACAGGGATGCTTTCCTCCAGAGAAGTGTCTTGCAGACTGAAACATAACCTTGAGGTTTTAACATTGAACTACAGATATATCCAAGGTGGTTGGGTCCAGTTCTTAGGACATAAAACCGAGCACAAGAGCCCGTGATGGTCCAGTGGCGTTTCAGAGGAAGCATTGCCTGCTACTCCCAGAAATGGTGAAGTTAGCAAACATTTATCAAGCACCTGCTGTTTAACAGGCTTTCTGTCCCATAACATTTGGGTGTTCTTACCACTCCCCTCCCGCAGGTGAAGAATTGGGATTCCGAGACATGACCGAGGTTGCTGAGCTGGTAGATGACAAGTCAGGGTTGAGTCAGCTCTGGTTCTGCCTGGGAATGACACTTGTGACTGGTACCCTGCACAAAGCAATGGCAAAGCCCTAGATTTCTGACCACGGGAGTGATACTTCGCTGCTGATGGGCCGGCAGGTCAGCTTGATTTGAGGAGTGGGGACCACATACACATTTCCAGGGTCATCCTGAGGGTGGCTTCAGATGCCCTCAAGTAGTGTTCTGTTAGTGAGATGCCGACAAAAAGATTCTCGAGGACCTTGTGCATGATTTATTCCAAGAACCTTTCAAAGAACCCTTTTGCAGCTGACTTGATGTTTTGCTTGCTTTGTGTCCCAGAAATCGGGGTGCATGTTGGTTCGGCTGCCTGATTTTGATGGTGCTGCTCGTAGCAGCAGGGAAATGTGAGGGAGCTTGCTTGCATTCAGGAAACCATTTGACTGGATTGGAAGGTGAGGGTTGAGTTTAAGGAAGAATTGGGGTCAAAGGGGTAAATCGTGAAGGGCTTTGTTCTCAGTAAAGAGATTTGCTTTTGTTCTCTAAGCAATGCACAGTCCCCGAGTGATTTTTCATAGAATAACAACATGGTCTTACTTCCAGGTGTGATGTCTTGTTTGACTTGGAAATCAGGGACTGCTTCCTGGAAGAGGTGTCAGTTAACCTAGGACTCGCCCCTCACTCCACAAGTCCCTTCCCGTGGAATTCAGTGTTAGTTCAAAGCACAGAGGAAGGTGGTGGGGCAGTGGTGACTCAGGCAGAAATTAAGATGCGGTCATATTTGAGAGAGCCATGGCAGTTTGGCTGCTGTTCCAAACTTCGTCTTTCCAGACATCGTTTCTGCTTTCAAACTACCTGCTCCCGCAATGGACTGTGTGAATAAAAATGAGATTACTATGTCAGGAGAGGAGTGTTCCCAAGGATCCAGTTTTAATTCCAGGATTCGTTCTTCTGACTTGTCTCTTTTGTCTTTAGACTTCTCCTTCTCTGCATTTTTTTCTGAGTCCATATACTCTAGATGAAAACAGAAGTCATGAAAAAGAATTCCGGGACCAGGCCACAGTTCAGCTAGGACTATTCGAAGGTATTTTTGAGGACCCAGAGAAATTCCAGAGAGGTGACTCAGATTTGATGAATGTGGATCCTGAGCTAGGCCTGTGTCTGTGAGACAGTCCCTGGCTCCCTCCACCCTATGGAGCTCAAGGAATTCACAGCAGGAACCATGAACATATACATATCTGAAAGAATAGCCGTTAGGTACTGAGAGAGTGACATTGGTGATGGGAGGAACATGAGGCCATCACAGGTGGTGACAGACTGACCAGAATCCCTGAACTTGCAGCAAAGGCCCTATGTCCTGAAAGCTGTGCTTTCCTGGGGTCCAGGGTCCATCTGTCCCTGACTGATGGGTTCAGTTTGGGATCAGCATGGAGAGGGGTTCCTCTCTGGTGTTAGAAGCAGACCGGACCCATCTGTACCATTGGGCTTTCCACACGCATAGCACAAAAGGTTAGCCTGCATGGGGCAGGGTGCTCAGAGCTAAACGCCCTGGGAATAGAGGTGTATTAGGAGCCAAATCTGGCTCCCCCAACCCTCTTGGTTCACACGAGTTAAAGTTAAAGTGGGTGAGCATCCAAGGATTCGGGCTAACCACGTGTGGTGTCCCTTGGCCCAGCCTCAGTTCAAGCGCTTCCAGGATAAAAAACCAGCATGCACAGTTTTTTTTTTTAAATGAGCTAGTCAAAGTACAAAGAGTATCCCTTTTTCTGAAAGACCAGCAACTCTGAGCTTGTGTCGTGTCCTCATCCTTCTCTATATGGTCCTTCTGTTCTGTGTAAAAGCAATAAGAATAATGGATAATTATTACACTGGTTTATTGAGTGCTGGCTGGCACTGTGCTAAATGCTTAGAGACCATATATTACCTTCCCGGTCTGTAAAATTCTTTGAGGCAAGTTTTAATTGTGAATCAGGACCCAAAGTTAAACCAAAAAGTAGATTTGGACTCTAGCCTAGCTCACTCCATAGCCCATTCATATAACCACTGGGCTATGGTTTAGTGCAGAAAGTTCTGGAAAGCAGGGCTTGGAGTTTGGAATTTCAGCTTTTTCAGTAGCCAAGCAGACTTCTTGTTTCTGTCCCCTTCCAAGTGAGAGGAGGGACTCTGTAGAAGATGGATCCCAAGGAAGGCAATAGAACTCCAGAGACTCAGGAAGTTGGGATTAGATGTGAGAGTTGAGGTGTGTTTCTATTTGCAGACAGCATGGTGGCGAGTGGTGGATGAGAGGATTACTTAGTGCCTCATCTCTGATTGAACATTAAGTTTCCTTGGTCGGGGAAATTGGATTACCTAAGAGGTTGGGGAAGGACACAATCATAAGAAAGCTCAAAGAGATGGATTATACTTGAACGTTCAACCTTTTCAGTGCTAAAGCAATTGATTAAATCCTGCCTGTTTGACAGTGACAGATGGCTGAGGACCTAAAAATTTCAACGCTAGTCCCAAAGGATGACTTTTCTTGTGTCTGAGCAAACCAAAGTGTGCTCACTAATGAACTTCTTTTTCTGGAGTCTCTGCCAAGAGGCCACATTTTGGTGAATTTCTAGACTCCCCAGGGCACATTGTGAAGGTACTGATGGTGGTTTTCCATGAAGATGGAGACTACTTCTTTCCATTGTTCCATTTCCAGTTCATAGCAGCTCAGAAAGAAAGTACGAAATGTTTGATCTCTAGTAAAAGATGCTAATTACACATTTAAAGAAATGAAAAAGGTCAAATAAATGTACACGCTCACTAGATTGACAAGTCTTGAAGACTCAAGGAGGTGACTTGCCTTGATGATCTCTAACTCACACATTTAATAGTAAAAATCAGTGTAAACATTTTAAGGACTTTAATATGTTGGACAAATTATGGATCTGTCCACCAAGAGCTCTGGCTCCTTAGCGCCTCCGTATCCCAACAGAAACAGGCACTGCACACTAATGTAGGTGACAAGTGGACAAGCCAATGAACTGGATGAGAGCTTGCATAAGTCTCCATATTGATCTGCTTCGGTGTTCTCATGCCAAACTGATAAAGCTTGCTCTCTGTGCCTCTCAGGAGTTTGGTGAGGATCAGATAGAAAACAGAGGATGATAATATCAGCTAACATGTTTTAGCACTTACATGTCACAAGCACGGCTCTAAGTGTTTACATTTCTCATCTTTTTTATTCCTGACAATATTTTTCTACCTTGACAGCAAAATTCCTCTGGAGTGTGTCTAATCGTCTTTGTTTCTTCTTGTTCCAGTCTTGTTCGCACCCCTTTTGATCAGGCCTGTATCCCCACCCTTCATCCAAAGAGTTGTAGTCAGGATTCCAAAGTCTCCATATCCCTAAATCCATTGCCATCATGAAATCTATGCTCATCTTCTTTGACCGCTCTTTGGCCAGCTGCAGCCACCAGAACCCCTTACCTTCCCACTCACTACCAGCCCCCTTCCAGTTTTCTGGGATTCTTAGTGAGAACGACCTTTCAGCAGGCAGTGGGGTCCCTTCCCTGATTTAGGGGATTTAACCTCAGACCAGCTCATTTCCTGAGGGACTTCATTGCCAGAAACACTGCCTTTCCAGTCATGTCAAACTTTTTGGAAAATGAAAAGTCGTGTACTTACAATCCAGCCCAACCCTACTTGATAGGAGAGGAACTGGGACCCCAAGGTCATACAGTCAGGTAAGGACGTTACTAAGTTCCTGAGCCCCGTTTCCTGAGCATCCCCAGAAAGCAGCATTTCCAAGAAGAAAAATTCAAACTCATGACCTATAAATGCAGGCAACAAAACCTTGCGTCCAACTTTATTCTCCAACTTTCAACCAATTTGGAACGTAAAATAAGGCTTGAAAAATGCTTGGGGTTTCCAATTATCTACAGCTAATAAAAAATTTAATTTTTAAGACAGGTCTTATTGTCATCACTCTGAAGCTATGTCTGTCAGGGAAAAAGCTGTTCTTTTTTGTGGAGGAGAAGATGACCCCAGAGGACACTGGCCAAGGAAAATAGAGATGGTAGAATAATCCAAGTCAGGTGTGCCCTGGTGGCTCAAACAACTGAGACAGTGGCTGGCATGTGGACCATGTAAAGCCCAAGGACCTGGGTTCTCGACCTGGGGCCAGGGGAAAACTGAAATAAATAAAAAGCAAGAAATAGAATTTCTTCCTGCCTTCCTTATTTCCCCCTTCTTTCCCATTCCTCCCTTCCCCTCCCCTCTCCTCCTCTTCCCTTCCCTTCTTTTCACTTTTTGATGGAAGTAACACAAAGGAAATAATTATTTTATTGAGGAGTCAATGACATATTTGTTATCATTTGCTCTTCCCAGCAGTCTTTTAGGCTGTCATAGCTATCACCTTCATTTTCATAGTTGAAGTAATTGAGATCAGAAAGTTTTGACTTTCATTCGGCAATATTTGCTGAATGCTTATCTTTGTGCTGGGTACTGTTATAGGTGCTGGGGATGCATGCTAAACAAAATAGACCAAATTCTGTTTTTATTGAGCTCATATCCTGGTTTGGGAGATGGACAATTAGGTCTACCAGAAGTCCTTGCTTTATCTTGGATAATTAATATCTGTCCATTCCTTTTAGCATGCCCTTTCCCTCTCAGAATGTTCTGATTAGGCTGATACATTATATTTTTATTCCATAAATAATAAAAAAGTGGAAAAAAGAGTTTCAGTTGTTGATAAAGGCAAAGAAGAAAACCACAGCATTGTCTTCTAAAAATGCCATGACCTATAGACATGTTTCTCAAAGACTTAAGCTTCAAAATACTGATGTTGAGTTATTTGGGAGAGTGACTGCTTGGATTGGACGGTCGAGGAATGTGTCCCAGAGGAGGTGATATATGAGTTGAGATGCAAAGGGCTGGGAACTTGGAACACTAGGCGGGGACAATAAGCGCAAGGCCTCTGAGGCAGCAGCAATCCTGCTGTGTGTGAAGGACGGAGAAGCGTCACAGCGAGGAAGGTCATTGAGCACTTGGGAGATGGGAACAGCTAAGGTCTAAGAAGTAGACAAGGAGGGTCTTGAAGGCTTTTCTGCCGTGGGAGAGTCTGGGTTTTAACCTAAGTGTAATGACGACAGCTTACCCTGGGACAGCCATCTAACTCGGTGGTCTTCAACCAGGCGTGATTTTGTCCCCCAGGGAACATTTGCTAACACCTGGAGGTGATTTTTGGTTGTCACAGTTGGAGGGCAGGGCTGCTGGCACCTGGTAGGTGGCAAAATATATTTCATAAGATGGGGCTCCATGGCCCCCACCTCCCCTACACACACACACACACACACACACACACATACACACACACACACACCTCAAATACTTTTCCAGCCAAATATCAGCAGTGCCGAGATTTTTTTAAAGATTGCTCATTTGGAGGGAATATAAAATGGTGCAGCCAATATGGAAAACAGTATGGCAGCCCCTCAATAAATTTAAAAATAGAATTATCACGTTACCCAGCAATACCATTTCTGGGTGTACACCGAAAAGAATTGAAAACAGGGTCTTGGCGAATTATTTGTACACCCATGTTCATAGCAGCATTATTCACCATAGCCAACAGGTTAAGCAACCCATGTGTCCATTGACACATAAATGAAGACACAAAAAGTCATATATATGGATATTTATATACATATACACATACATTATATACATTGTATACATACATATACATTGTATGTAAAATGGAATATTATTCAATCTTTAAAAAGAAGGAAATACTGATACAACCTAATGAATGGTCTATTATGCTCAGTGAAATAAGTCATTCACAGAAAGATAAATGCTGTCTGATTCCCCTTATTTGAGGTACACAGAGTAGTTACATACATAGAAACAAAAAAACGGAGTGGTGGTTTCTAGGGGCTGGTGGAGCGGGAAATGGGGAGTTAGTTGTCTAATGGGCACACAGTTATAGTTTTCCAAGATGAGAACATTCTAGAGATTGGTCGCACACTAATGTAAATGCACTTACCATGATTTAAAATGGTCAAGAAGAAATGTTGTAGATTCCTCCTGCCTCAGTCAGTGGAAGGGGAAGAAGGGCTCGCTGTTGAGTGGAGAGTGGACTCTTGATTTGCAGCCGAGGAAGCAGGGAGACTGGGTGGCCGCTGCCTGCAGTAACCCAGACTGGAGAGACCAGAGACTTGCCTGGTGTGGGCAGCAAGGGAGACGAGGGGTAGATGGATGGAGGGCTGTGTTTAGAGACAGTCAAGGGCTTGCTGAGGTTTGGAGGTGGGTGTTAGGTGACAGGCTCATGGTCACCCAGCTGATAAATGACAGAGCTGGGATGAGGACCCAGCACTGACTCTACAGCCACCCTCTCGCCTTCTCTCCAAACATCATGCCTCCCGATACCATCCAACAGGCTAGAAGGCGCCCTGGGAGAGCATTTCTTGCCATTTTGGTCCACTTCATGCTGCCTTCTGAACAGACGCCGTGATACATTTCTGAAAGCCTTACGCTTCAAAGCACTGCTTCTCTTTCTGATGTTTCTGGCCCCTGCCAGCGGCATGCGCTCGCACGCATCATTTGCCCTGGTGCTTTTGTCTGGCTCTAATTGTGATGGGGCTCTGCAATAATTAGCCTGCGGTTTTATGTTCAGCCTGCGGATCGGGGTCAGTCCTAACTCATGCTGGCAGCCAAAACTCATCGAGTTGGGCAGAAATCCTTTCCAAGAGCTGATGGGGGCAGCCAGCAGGGGATGATCTCTTAGCAGCTCTTGTTTTCACCTCTCTTCCTTAATGTTTAGGTTGCTAGGAAACCAGACAAACACTGGAGAAAGGGACTTTCTGAGGTCACAGGGCCCAGCTTGTGTTAATGACCACAAATTGCAATCAGGCTTCAGTGGTTGCCAAGGTCCCCAGC
This sequence comes from Solenodon paradoxus, assembly GCA_004363575.1. NCBI lineage: Eukaryota > Metazoa > Chordata > Mammalia > Eulipotyphla > Solenodontidae > Solenodon > Solenodon paradoxus. Next base: position 124,699 of record RJWH01003020.1, on the reverse strand, counting down.
AGAGGTGGGGGAACCCTGGTGGATGCCCTGTGGGTGGTTGGGTCTCTTCCGGGACGTTTCCTTACCTGGCCCCGGGAGAGTCCCTCAGGGAACCAACTCACCCACATGAGAGGCTACTGCAGAGGTGCGACCAGATGTGCACCAAGGAAAACCTTCTGCTGTCTCTGAAGACTACACCTATTTGACAAATGATAGTGTCAGCATGTGTGTGTTTGCGTGTGTGTACACACACACATGCATCTGTGTCAGAGTGACTTAACCACCTCCTCCTTGGTGCGCCATGGGTAAGCCCACAGAATAGTCCACATGCATCCCATGGACCCAGGTTTATGACCCAAGAGGCTGGAGAATAACCAAGACCAACAAGTAAATAAAATAAATACGTGCTCTTCCCCTGCTCTCTTCTGCCTGCCCGCTGGCCTATTGTTCTTTATCTTTGCTTGCTCCTTTCCTTAAAAAACAAAAAATAAAGAGTTATTCTTAAGAACTATCCCCCCTCCCCTTTTCTTCACTCTTTAGATTGGTGTAGTTGACTTTTCCAAAAGCAGATTTCTCAAACTTTTTCCCCCTGAAGGAGCAGCATCGTCACCAATACCTGAGAGCTTGGAAATGCCAATTTGTAGACGGTCATATGCAGCAGGTTAAAACTAGATCACTGCCTAACGCCATGCATGAAAATTAATTCCCAGTGGATTAAAGACTTGGATTTAAGACCTGAAACTATGCAATACATAGAAGAAAACAGAGGTAAAACACTCCTTGACATTGACCTAAGAGACATCTTTAGTAACTCGACTCCCATGTCCAGGGAAATAAAAGCCAAATAAGCAAAAGGGACTCTTATCAACTAAGAAGCCTTTGCATAGTGAAGGAAACACATGAAAATGAAAAGACATACATCCTGCTGACTGAGGATATTTGAACATTATACATCTGACAAGGATAAATGTCTAAAATATTTAAAGAATTCCAACTAGTTCAGCTAAAAGATGAGCAGAGGCGCACCCTGGTGGATCAACGGTTAGATTAGTCACCTCCAAAGGAGCAAGCCACATACCCTTGAGTTCTAGGATCTGGGAGGAAAAAACCAGTGTGAACAACTAAATAAAAATAAAACAGAAGATGCTTCAAAAAATAAATAAGGTAAAAGGAGGACAAAGATCTTAACAGATGCTTCTCTAAAGAAGACGTACATATGGCCAGCAGGTCATGAAAAGATGCTGCACCTCTCTTGTTATTAGGGAAATGCTAGTCGACACCTCACACCTGGGAGCGTGGCTGTTATTCAAAAGACTGGAAACAACAAATGTTGGGAAGGATGCAGAGGAAAGGGCACTCGTGTGCTTCTACACTGTTGGTGGGCATGTAAATTGGTGTTTCCGTTTTGGAAAGCAGTAGGGAGATTCCTTAAAAAATTGAGAATGGAAATTCCATATGCTCCAGGTACCCCACTTCTGTATATTTACTTAGAAACATGACAACACTCATTGAAAGTGCTATGTGTGCCCCCTGTTCACTGCAGCATTATTTCTAAGAGCCAAGATCTGGAAACAACCTACATGCCCATCGACAGATGAGTGGATAGAGAACATGCGGTCTATATACACAAAGGAATACTACTCGTCTCTCAATCAAAAAAGAAAAAAATGAAAACCAGCCATCTGCTGCAACATGGATGGACTCAGAGGGCCTTACGCTGAGTAAAATGGGCCAAAAGGACAAAGCTAGATATCAGACCATGTCACTCATATATGGTATCTAGATAAGCCCAGCAAACGAATGAGCTAAGTCAAACAACAATAGGTTATCAATAGATAATCAAATTAGCAGTTACAAGAAGGGAAGGGGATGGTGGGTGGGTAAATTGTGAAGAAAGGATCAATGATTACGGTGCAGAAAGAACTGGATTGTTGGCGGTGAACTTGGTCTATTGTATACACATGTAAGTTCACAGTGATGCACATTTAACCGGTATGATGTTAGGACATCATGTTCCTTCAAGCCCCATCCCAGGTCCTGGGTCAGAAACTCTGCGGGAGGAGCCCAGCAACTAACACCCTGGGCAGTTCTGAGTGCGCTCAGGTGTCAGCGTAGGGGGACCCCACCCCCCGAGCCCAGCACCTGCCGACTGAGCGACCCTGGAACTTTCTTGTCCCCCCCACCCCAGTCTGACGGGATGAGACAGCACACGCCAAGCACCTGGCAGATGACAGGGATGCCCAATGGGTCCTCTTCCAAGAAAACCCATTTTTCAGTGGCCTGGATGTGTCAGATAGTAGCTGGAGTTAAGTGTTCAAAAGAAGTGACTTCTGTTAGATCGCCAAGATGACTGTTTCGTGTGACCTGTCTTATCTGAATCTGAATCTCACCAAGTTTCGGCTGTGATTCAGAATCTCCGCTTCTCAGAAAAGAGGAAGCTGGGGTCACAAGCTTCTGTCCTTCCTGTTGTATGAACACTGCTCTTGGTGACTTCTGCACAGAGAGGCAGGAAAGAACCAGAGGTCCCCGCTCCTTCACAGCCCCTCAGACCCAGAAAACCTCCTGGGGCCAGTGTCCAGCGCCCTTCTCCCCGGGTGGACCGGTTCCCAGAAAGTCCCTGTCACCTCCCAGGGCCAGACACACCTCCCTCTGGGGCAGGCTTTAAAGGCCCTTTGCCCCAGGACAACATATATACGCATTTTTGTCCCCCTGCACCCCACCCCGCCCCCCAAATGCTGAACGGTGTTGGAAGGAGAGAGGAAAGAGTAATTCATCCTATGTTTGCTTCACTTTCTAACTCACAACTGAATACTAACATTTCAGAAACAGTGACTGTTAACTTACAGAAATCTCACTACGTTGATTTTCTTTTCTCTTTACATTTGTGCTCAGGTGACACTGGTTGATGGAAGTGTCAGGTGTTTGCACTGCATGATGGATGATGGCAGCCACCAAAGTCTAGTTTCTGCTCATCGCCACGGTGCTGGCTCCTTTAACTTGCGCCAGCCACTGCCCACCCCCTTCCCTCCTGGCAACCAGCAAGCTGTCATCTGTGTCTCTGTGTTTACTTTCTTTGCTTTGTTTCTCTGTGTGCCACACCTGAGGGAAATCCTTACTTTGCTAAGTCTCCTCTGTGATGCCATAAGCGATAAGATCACCTCTTTTTGCATAGCCGACTTGTCTTCCATGCTGTATCCATACGCAGCTTCTTTATGCAGTAATCTGTTCACCGACGTTAAGGTTGTTTGTATCTTGGTTCCTGAAAACAGTGCTGCAGGCCTGCCCTGGTGGCCTCGTGGGTCAGTCCAGCACTTCTGGGATGTCCCACAGACATCCCAAGGACCCGAGTTCACTGCCTGAGGCAGGTGGCGGGTGGGGGAACCAAGATGAGCAAGTCAACAAAGTGCTTCTTCCTCCCCTCCCTGCCTGCCTGCCTGTTCTTCGTTCCTGCCTACAGCTTTCCTTAAAAGAGAAAGCAAGCCTGCTGTAGCGAATGTCGTTTTCCTACTCCACCGGGAGCAGAGTAACTGCATCTCCTGGTCAGAAGCATGACTAATGAACTCTCTGAGCGCCAGACCGTACACAAGGTGCCCTGTCCACATTGCCTGGTTTAATCCTCATACTGGTTCCCAGAGAAGGCTGTGTTCCCATTTCACATAGGAGTAGACGAGGGCACAGAAGTATCTATGCTTCTACTATGCTTTTGGCCTCATTTCCAGAATTGTAATGGGGTGGGATTCACAGACGGGCGGTGTGGGGGGCAGTCAGTCACAAAGGCTCGGGTGCCACGCCCCGCAAGCTCCGCGCTGGTGTGACACCAGCTGCTGTTGAATTTGATGGCCTGACTTCCTGGCACAAAACGGGCATTGGGGTTTCAACCTGGGCTGTACGTCAATAATTTTAAACAATACATGTGCCTGGTCCCTCCCTCGAGATGCTGATGTAATTGGACTGGGGTGTGGGTGAGGCGCAGGGAATTTTGAAAGCTCCTGAGATAATTCCAATAGCAGCCCCAGTTGAGAGAGTGCTGTGGTCTTGAATGAGGCTTTGGAGGCCACTGGGGACCTGGGCATGTGTAGACGGGCAGCTGCTCCATTGATGGAGATTTGATCTTGATTTTTGGTGCCTGGAATGCAGTCTTCTTTCAACAAGCAAGTTCTCCAACCTTCTGGGAGCAAGGGTGTTGCTTTCTCAGCATCAGAAATGCCTCCTTGGGAAATGTGACCGTGGTGATGAGTTTTTAGCATTGGTCACAGTTTTCTGGCTGCTGTCCCTAACCTCCCTCTGCAGAAATGTCTGCTGTCTCAGCTATGCTTTGGGAAAAGAAGCAAAGGACTTGTTGACTCGACATGGCAACAGAGTTTTAAGGGGAAGGACAACCCTGGGGTATAGCACTGGGGTGGTCACAGAAGCTGAGCAGGAAAAAAGGGAGATCAGTGACATTGAGGGGGAATTTTCATGCCCCAGGAGAGAGCTTAATACCTCTTCTCACAGAGACAGCACGTGTGTGGTGTGCAGGGCTTCGCTGCTGTGTTAGGCGGCGCTGTTAGTTGGAAGACTCTCTTCTGAGGAGCCCCCGGCTTTGCAATACCTTGTCTCAGTGTTGCAGAGACTACTGAGCCAGGGAGTCAGCAGGCCTGGGTTTCAGTCCCTAATCGTCCCCAATGCCTCCCTAAACTTGGGACAGACTCTACACCCTAGTTAGTATTCTAGCTTATAAGTAGGTGTCATACCCCCATTCTAGTTCCTTGTCATGAGAATCCGTAAAACCAGGGACGATGAGCAAAGACACTGTGTATGCATCTCAAGACATTTGCACGTGGAGGCTCTCTCGAAAGCATCCTGGGTTTCATTCTATGAGCAGAATGGAAGCAGGCTTCGTCAGCCCTCAGCAGCAGCACCAGAGCTGAAGATGTTTGCTCCCGGAATTGTGATTCTTGAGACGGGCAGGTGACCTTGGCCATATTTGCTGCAGTGCCAGTCCTGTTCATGATCCTCCTCCCCCATCTCCCCTTTGCCCAGCCCCACCCGGCGTGTCTGCCATTGGATTCCACTTGTCAGAGCTGTCACTCAGGCCTGCAAGGAGACATGCTGGGTGGCTGGCTCTCCTCTGCCCAGGTAACCTACAGTGTTCTCCTCGGAGAGACATTCATCTCTCTCCCTTCCCATCCATCTTGCCAAGAAAGAAGTCTCGTGCTGTGTTTTGATTATGATTCGGTTTAATGCTCAACCCGTGTGTGTGTGTGTGTGTGTGTGTGTGTGTCTAATCTCAGAAGTGACAAGTGCTTTCTGTTCCTCTTTTCTTAAAATGACTAACATGGGCGGGCCCTAGCAGAACAGTGGTTAGGCCCACTGCCTCTGGCCAGCGCAGTCCACATACTTCCCAGGGACCCGGGTTCGTGTCCCAGGCTCTGGGGGGAACAACCAAGATAGACAGCAAAATAAGATAAACAGAGTGCTTCTCCCTCCTCTGTCTTCCTGCCTGCCTCTGCACGTTTTCATTCCTACCTGCACCTGTACAGGGGTAATAAAAAAGAGAGAGGCTCATGGACAGGAAAGAAAAAATCCAAGTCTGTAGATTTGAAAGAGTGCTGAGTGATGCTTCTGAAAGGTTGAATCCAAAGGCAGGCACTCTTTATGGGGATGGGCGAAGGGACAAGGTCACCTGCGAAAGTCCAGCCCAGACTTGGATGCTACAACCCAGGAGTCCCCCTGGATGAGCAAAGAGGAGAGGAGGGGTGGCTACCATCTCCAGGGTTTGATGAGAACTGCAGCTGACACCCCGGATGTCTCCTGGGCTCCACTGGCTGACCCTCGTGGGGATCAAGGCCAGGAGAGGGACCCGGAGCGGTCACTCTGTTTGTAGCTTGGGAGCAGTCCTGCTCGGAGGGAGACTAAACTGAAACTGTACCATCTTGTCTGTAAAACTGGGACACTAAACTGGTCAGTTTCTAATACATTGAGCCTGACTTAGTTTAGTTCAGGTGTTTGCTTTTAAAAGTAGAACAAGAAATCCCATTTCTTCCAAGGTTTTTCTTACTGCTTGACTTTCTAGTCAAGCTATGTAGCTAGACCTGCAAACTTGGAAGAACTTGAAAACAGTGCCGCTGTCTGTATTACCCGCTTGTTAATGACCATCTACTAGGGTTCTAGGAAGCTGACAACCAAACCACAATTGTGATGTAAACACTGACTGAGAAGCTCTGTGGGAAGTGCTGTGTAGATGGGAGCCTACCCTTTTCCTGTTTGCTGTGAAGCTGGAGTGGGGAGGGAGAGATTCATATACATAAGAAATGATGCAAGAAAAATGTACTAAGGTAAGCGTGGGGTGCAGTGGGAAAGTAGGAATCGGTGGAAGCATTTGATTGGTAAGAATGGGGAATCTGATGTAGGGTATGGGCCTTTGAGAGTGGAAAGTATCCAATAAAGTCAGACTCCTAGAAGCAGAGGGTATAATAGTGGCTCCCAGTGTTGGGAGAGGAGCAAACGGGTCATGGGGGTGAAGCTTCATTTTTGAAAAAGGATTAAGTCAGACAGGTGCAGTACAGCAATGTAATAGAATTAACGATACTGTTGCATGGTCTCTAAAATATGCGAGGTGGGTCTTCTCATGTCAGTTATTCTTCCAACAACAATGACACACTGAGGTACAAGGAAACTTGATTATTTTAAATTGTTATTAGTAGAATAATCTTGCATTGAACAGTAGATAAGCTTCAGGTGTGCAGCCTCATAAATCAAGATCTACTACAGCAAGCGTACCACTAACAGTCTGAGTCCATCCTTTATCATTGACCGTTTTAACCTGATCTGTCCACCCTCCTTCCCCTTTCCCTTCTAAGAACCATGAATGTTTAGAGTAGACTCAAAAGTGTGTTTTTGTTTTATTTATTTCAGTCATTTGATTTATGACCTATGACTTGAAATTATATGGTGTTTATCTTTCTTCGGCTCATCTCACTAAGCACAATTCCCTCTAGATTCATTCATGTTGTTTGCAAATGGTAGAATTTCATCTTTTTTGATACCTGGGTATAATCTTCCATTGTGTACTATATACATTCATCCATTGATGGGCACTTAGGTTGGGAAGCTCAGAGGTCCTGGACATGCATATTACCTGGATGATTTCACAAGTCTATGCATATGCCCAAACTCGTAAAGTTATATAACAACTATGTATAATTCTCTGGTGTATCAGTTATACCTCAACAAAGTTATTTAAAATACCCAGAAAATAGCAGGATGAAAAGAGAGAATAAAAGAATTAATTCCAGACAGAGGGCTCCTGTGGGTCAAGGCAGGGAGGCTGAAAGCACAAGATTTATTTAGGAAACACAATTCCAGTGCAGCTTAAGCAAAATGAAGGTGGCGGGTGGTGGGAATAGTGGCAAGAAGTTCAATTTGATTCAGATTAAGGAGGACCCTGAAGATCGAGCAGATTGAGACACAAAAAATGAGTCAGCTGATTCGATATGTATCTAATAACAATCAGTTGCTTATTATCACTGAGAATTGATTTGGGAGAGAGGGGAGACTGAGAGGCTAGTCAGGGAGAGCAGTTGATACCCGGGTCAGAAAACCATTGCGATAGAAAAAGTAGTATAATTCTATTTACAGAGGAAGAAAATGAAGCTTAAACAGTTAAGTGATTTATCCAAGGTCACCCAAGACCTTGGTCTTGGTCTGGTGGGCTGCCCACCCAGTGGCAGAACTTGGGAACTAACTAGCTGTAGACTAGGTGGTGAGAGTCTGTAACAGCCTCCAATTCTAGGTGGGGAGGCCAGGGATTCTGAGAGAGCCACCTGGTTCAAGGGTCTCACTTTGCTGATCAGCAGATTCAGCTGGGGAGTCTTAAAGCTCTGCACAGACATTTCCAAGATTCTCTATTTCTCTGAAACATACCTGAGAATGTTTGCTTAAGAAGTTCTCCAGGTAATTTCATCAACCAGATCGGCTTTGGATCTCTGGTTTAGATTACAATGGTATAAATAAGTGACTTGGATAATCCTACTCAAGTCCATTCACCAGTTACTTCATTCTGTAAACATTTATTATCGTATCTTTGTCAGTCAGGGTCCTGGAAGGCAACTTTCAATCCTAATGGTAAATTACTGCTGGATATTTGGAGGAATAGCTAATAAAGTGACTGTTTTTGAAATCTACACTAGGGTTTTGAAAAACAGGGAAGGGAGACCGTCGTGGCTTGGACCATGCACCGACAAGGTCTTGTTACTACCTTGAGACCTGATGTTCAAGGGATGGGAGCAATTCCTGTGACCCAAAGAGAGAGAAGTCTGTGGAAAAGGTACTTGACAGGAGAAACAGTTTTGTTGGGACAACATAACCCACCACTACCTCACAAGGAGAAGGTCGGGGAATAAACACTATGGCATCGCTACTGATCAGTTCAACCAGAAGTCACAGGGCAAGGACACACTTCAATGTGGAACACAAAGGGCAGTCTCCCAGGGCACAGAGCTGGGTGGGACAGGGTGTAGGACTGATCAGGAAGGCACAGACTGGCCACCGGCATACCTACAACACACCTAACCCTCTGCTGAAGGTTAGGTCTCCAAAGACCAGCGAGAAATGGTCTCAGCTGTAGGGAACTTCTACTCCCAAGGAACCTGGGATGACTGATGACTGGAGCAGAGGTAGAAAGCATGTCCATTTCTTCTCACTTTTCATCTTACATTGTCTTTCATGGTTAAGAAGCCTTATTTTCCTGGGGAGTGGCTTTTCACTGGGCAATGCGGAAGCCTGTGGGGATGTTCAGACTACTGAGTCAAATGAGAAAGTGAGTTGGAGACAGGAGTGATAAGCATGACAGTTGTTTCTGGTGTCCTTCTCAAGTATGTGGGGAGATCACCCTTGACTTTGTGATGGCACTGATGTCCCCACAGGTCTTGGAGTAACAGTCCTTCCAGAGGAGATGTTCATTATGAGTGAAACCTCCCTGTTCTGGGAGAGAATGCCTGAGAGGCCTTGCATCCATAAGGAGGTTACATCAATGCTGGCTTCTCTTAAGGACAGGATCATAGACTTGCTTGAGGCAATGTTTCAGGTTACAAATTAGAATATTATTATTATTTTAGATAAAAGCAGGCAGACACTATCGGGAAGTGAGAGGAGAAGAAATGATGTATGTACTTGCTGTTCATTTTTAGTTGTGGGCTGTATGTGGACTGTTCCACAGGCGTGGGCTTAACACCCAAGTCACCAGGATGTGCCTGCAGGCTACACGTGAAAGGCCTTCGTGACCTGGCACAGTGGGAGCCCCGCGGCCATCAAGCATGTCAGCAAGCACACATGCCAAAGGACTGCAGGGGCAACGAGAAGTCATGGGTGACCCAGCTCCCCTTCTAAATTAACCTTCACCCCCATTTACCAGCAGCACTGGAGCTGAGGCGGAGATTGTACCCCTGGGATTCAGAGGCAGAGTCGGAGGGGAGTGGAGGATGATGGCGCACATTGCGTGAGCCCGACCTGTATGGAAATGTCATCCCACTTTCTCCTCACCCACCTGGTTATCAACCCATCTCACAGGCAGAGACCCCGAGGCTGAAAGCAGTGACAGGATCTCCCCGGGTCTATCTTGCTCCTCCTCTTCTCTTTGGGAGCCTACTCATCCCCTCAGATCTTGGGCAGAAAAGCCTCGGTCACCATTACATGTGCAGAGCCTGGCAGAGTGTTGGTTTCTAGTCAGCGTCAGTGGAATGGATGGACTCTCCCCAAAGTAAATGCAGGGAGCAGATGGAATCTGCCACACCTCCCAGTTCCTTTTCCAGGTCTTTCGGTAGAGCCCTCACGGGGCAAACTGAGTGGGCAGGGGGTGGGAGGAAAATCGTCTTTGTGGTTCCGTGTGTTGACAAGACAGATGGTGACTAATTTGGCAATTATTTATTTTAATCTTATCCTGCATTTTTGTGTGGCCCTTGCGCTTTGATTAATTGAGTGACTCCTGACAACATGTTGGGCCCATTTCATGCTTTGTTGGTAAGTCCCACAAAGTCCCATGAAATCAATTAAGCCAGAGGCGTGAGGGAAGCCAGGAGGGGAGGAGGGGACGCTATGTGACTCAGCTCGTCAGACAAAGCCACCTGTATCAAGGGGCCACAATCTCCTGTCCTGGATCCTATGTGGGATTTGCCTCCCAGGGGAGAAGGCCTAGAAGAGATAGTGATGGGACGACCTGTGAACACAAGACCAGAATCCAGGGACAAGGTGAAATGCCGCGGGAACGACGCCCGGAAAAGTTTCCCACTTTCGAGAAGGGGGCGGGAAGGCTTTCTGGAAGAGACAGTGTCTGGCTGGGGTCCCGGAGCGTGATGGCAGCATCATCCTCGGGAAGGCAAGAAAGCTTTTCCAGAAGAGCTCAGGGCCGGCAGCGAGCTCCTGTTCAACGGTAAGTAGCTCCCCACCAGAGAAGAAGGGGCACAAAAGGGCAAAGACGAGGTGTGATGGGAGACAAATCGAGGCCAAAACTGCAGTCCTGGACCCGGAGCCTAACATCTGGGCTAGAAATTGGGCTTGCTCCCTGAGTGACCCCGGGCCGTTGCCCTGTGGGCATCAAAGCTTCTCCAGTTAGCCTCTCCTGACCTAGTGATCAACCTGCAGCAAGGGTTCGGATACCCACACAAAGGCTTTTCGCACAGGTATGTGGTAAATGTTCAATAAATCAATGCATTCGTTCTTTGTTTTTTTCATCTCGGGTGTCATCCAGGACAATCATTTTAATCTGAAATCTCTAATATTATCCTCATTACTCTTCATTTCCAAAGAGCTTCATTCATGATGGTCCATTCTGTTTTGGTTTATAGAGAACTGCCCAGCTCTCACTGGCTAGATTTTAAGCCCCTTGAAGTATATGTGAAAATCCCTTATATTTCTTGTAGGTATCAGTCATTCTAAATTTTCACTTTATTCCAACATAGCATTAAAAAAACACAAATTTAAACCATTTCAGATAGTGAATGGTGTTGCTTTTAATTATTTGATAGTGATATTCCATGAAAGATTATTTTGAAACATGAGAAAAATGGGCATATCTGGGCTCTTTTGCTCTCTCTGGAAAACATTTATTTTTATTAATGATTTGCTCATGTGAAACAGATACTTTATTTTTGGTGAATAAAGTTCATTACGGCATTTATAACAACTATCTCTTGTCATAATAAACCATTGTATAGAGAGTAGTATTGAATTTTATTTATTTTGAGAGAAAAAGCAGAAAGAAGTTTAATAATAGTATGTACATCTCCTGTATACATGGGAGAAACCCGGTTAAACCGAGCAACTTGCCATGTGGCATTAGTTTCCAGCCTAAATACCTTATACAGAACCAAAGGTGCTGTATGGAGTGAGGGAAGGAAGACTTACAAAATATTAGATAGTTTAAATACGAAGATGTACTCAGTTCAGAGCTCACTTTAAAAAGCTTTGCTGAGTAGTGCCTATGTGCCAATTACTAAAGAAAGCAGTGACAATACAAAGATCAATGGTCCATGGTCCCAGCTGAAGAGGGAACACTGACATGAAAATAGACACAAAACATGGTAACTTTGGTAAAAGAAGTTTGCACAAGGACTAATTTGGTAAACGATCAAAATAACTGAGGTACGGTACCTACTGCTACTTGGTGACAGCATACCTAGGGCTATATCATTTCTTACAGTAATGGGCAACCTTTTCATGGCCAAGTTAGTACATTCACAGCTATGGAGCTGTGGTCACAAAAGCAATAGAATGGTTAGATGAACTAAGCAAGACACCCCAGCATCTTGGTATGTTCTGAGCAAATGTAATTCAATTCTAGAAGTTCTGGAGGCAGCTGAGATTCCATGGGGGTACCTAGCTTGACAAACAATTCAGTGCTCTGTTCTTGAACACAATGATTCACTTAGGAAGCAAAAGGGGAGAGAGTCATTGTCATGTTTCTGTCCTCTACTCCAGACTCGGTATGTGAACAGCATTTCATACAAAGAGTTATCTGTTTCAACACTCAGCGGTAGCTCTGTGGCCTGAAAAGTTATTATCCTCATTTTATAGACAAGGTAACAGAACCAGAGAAGCTAAGCCACTTTCCCAAGGCCACAGAGCCTTGTAAGTAGCAGAACCTGAGCGGGTATGTCAGACTCCACAGCCCTTTCTGCGTTTGCCTTCTGGATGTCTAATGTCACACCTGGGAAGCTGATAAGGGTCAGTTTTTAACTAGTCTCATGCAGCCTCATAAAGAAACACTCCTTTTGAGATGAGCCATTGATCATCTGCTACACGCAGGCGAGAAGGCGGAGATGGCCACGCTTCTCTCCTGCCATGTGGGGAGGTGATGACTTTCTCAGGATGTCTATCTCCTGCCTCCCCTGTTTCTGCCCTCCTGGCACCCCCAGCAGGCCCTTCTATAATCTTGACTGCATCTGGGGCAGCTTGCCTCCAACAGCAGGCAGATGTGAGGGTTCCAGGAACTCCGCAGAGCCGCTCCTCACCCTGGGGCGAATGGGCACCTGCCGTGCTGCTGGGGGGCATCCGCCTCTCTGCCCCAGCACAGTGCTGGGCAGCCCAATAGTTCTCAGGTTCCCAAACCCACACTGGGAAGGCAGGACTAAAACCCGGGCATGTCCATTGCAGAGTGAAAGGTTTTCACACTGCAAGGTTGCTTCGCATGTTATGGCTTCTGATGAGCTTTCTTGTGTCTTTGTGAGGGTGGCTGATCCTTGCTATAGCTCTATAAAGTGTTCTTGTCACCTTGACATTACCTGGGGTGGGGGGGGGCGGGGGGGACCTGAGACAGATTACATGATTTATTTGAGTAGCACAGTGAGGGTCTATAGGCAGGCATCCAGCTCTAGGAGTGGAAACACTTAACCACTAAAGCACCTCACCCTCTGGTGTGTGAGAGAGTTCCAGGGGACTCTGCTAGTCCACTGGCCATTGACTTCTGTGGCTGTGAATGCTCTGTTGGCTTGTCTCCACACCCTGGAAACCGACTGAATACTACAGGAAGGGAGAGGGCAGGTGAGAATGGGTAAGTTCCCACCTGGATGGGGTGAGGGGGTGGGAGAGGGCCAGCTCTTTCTTCTCTGGTGGATAAACCAAGAGGGTGTGAACAGTGCTCCAACTGACTGATGTGACCACAGTGATATTCTTTCCCCCAAATGAAAAGGAAAAATGTTTGACAGAGGAAAGGGAAGAAGCTGCATTTCTCAGAGACCCAATGCCCTGCGGCTCTGTGCTCACAGACCTCTCTTCGTGTGGCTCCTGTGTGTGGGTCTCAAGGGGAGGGGAAAAGTATAGGCCAGATTTTTTTTCCACCTGTGAGCTGGGCTCCTGACATTACATTCACTTTCTGTCTCCCCGAGGCATACAGTGAATGCCATGCACCTGGCACATTTGCTGGTGGGTATAAATAGTCTGGCAGGGGGCCTTCTGCTCAATCAGTGTCCCTCAATCCTTCAGCTAAGGACACTCCGAGCCAGACCTCTCTCTCAGCTTTCCTCCAGCCTCCCTGCAACACCTAACTTCCAGAAACGTGAAACTTCTCCTTAACATAACTTAGGGACAGGTACATGCTGAACATCAGCACCTGTTCTGTGAGGATACACACAGCTGTAAAACGTACTGCTCATCCCCCGAAGGCTTACTGCTTTCTGAAGTTAAACACATGGGACCATCAGTAACACCACGGCTTCTAACGCGATGACCTTCTGCTTCTCATCAAGGATGCAGGCCTTATCTGAACCTTCCTTTCATGACTATGCCTTTCGTTTCAATAATGCCAGCACCACAAAACGTTTCTCTTTGGACTTTGATGAGATTGCATAGTCCGGTTTTCCTCTTCCCTCTCTTTCCCCTCTGTCTCTAACTGCTCCCCTTCACGCCCCCGCCCCTCTGCAGAGGTTTCCAAGTGTCCATTTTAATTTATCTTTATATTTTCTTAATGATGATTTCTGTTTTCATGGCATAACATTACAGTGATCTGCTCACAAAAAAGCAATGAGGAAATCTTGGCAAAATATTTACAGTCTATTTGAAAGTGCTGGGGAACAGCCAACCCAGGCCTGAAGTGGAGATGCTACTGTTCTTAAAAGATGGAAGAGCGACGGGTCAGCTGAGCTCCCATTCACCTCGATGATTTTTGAGGATACTTGTCACTCTCAGCAAGAGGAATAGAGCCCAAGTGGAGAGCATCGCTTCACTGTCCTGAATAGACAGAGGTCTCCTCAGCACTTGGGGCTGCCAGAGGGAGCCACCGATAGATGAGCCCGTCGTCAGGCAAACAAATTCCCTAAAGTTAAGGGATGAGTCCTAACCTGCACATGCATCAAGTGAGAGTTCAGAATTCCAATAAGAATTTAGCAACAGGGAGGCGAAAGATCGAACAGAGATTTCGGCAACTGCACAGTGATGGGGAGATGGAGGCTGGAGCTCAAGCAGAGGGGCCTTGGTAAACACACTGAGATGTCGGTTAAGATGCTAGGAGGTCTGAGGCCTAGGAAAAAGTTTATGACCAAAAGTAATTCTCTGAATCATGGCTGTGCTCTGAGAGTAAGGAGAAAAATAAAAATAGGCAATAACAAAGCCTAAAACTAAACTGGATGGGCTCAAAGTGATGTATCTATTGGTCTCACCTGCCTGAAGAAAAGAGTCTTAGCCCTACTTGAAAAAAGATGATGTTATCCAGAGCCTCTTTAAGTCCTGATTCACAATGTCAAGCATCCAAAAAAAAAAAAAAAAATTGCAGGACGCGATAAAAAATACACCCAAGAAGAAAGACAGACAATACAAATAGACACACAGGAGATTCAGATATTGGAGTACTCAGGCACGGCTTTCAGATAACTTAATGATCCTGCTTTGGGAAAATCACACCAACAAATATTTTTTTCAAAAGTATGCAGAACATAACTATCTGCTTCTCGTGGAATATGAGACACAGAAATCCATATTTGTAATTTAGTTAGAATTAAACTGTCATACCTTTAATATGGAACGTATAAATTGAGATGAACGTGGATATATTCCAACACAGATCTAACCAACATAGGTCTAACCAAATACAACTAGATGCAAAGAATTCATAGACTGGCAAAGATCAAAACTCCCCATGTTGGAAAACAATTGGGATTTTGAAGATACAAAATTTATATTGGTTCTTTTTTTTTTTTTAATTTCTTTTTGCTATCTTGAGGAAGTTTGTCCAAGTCTACTTTCTAACCATGGCTTTTATGTAGCTATTTCCCAGGTCTTCACCATTCCCAGAAACTTGGGCACAATTTTCCAGCTTCCTGATGAACACATGCACTTGTGTGTGCACTGAAATCTTGAGCTCAGTATTCTCCGTCCTGAGTGGCTCTTTGTCTCTCCCAGACTTACTTGCTCTTCTTTTTGTTAAAGGCTCCAACGCCCTCCCTCATTCTCAGGTCTAAAACTTTCATCATATTTGGCTCCTTTTTCTTCTTCAAAATCGCTTGCAGTTCATTTGTGTCCTCTGTGTTACCACAGTTACAGTCTTGGATAGGACAAGACATTGATTGCCTCCTTTTATAAAAAGGTGGAGATATAATCCCCATACCATATTAAAGATTCAAATTCAATGGTTTTTAGTAAATTCGCCGAGTGTTTACCGCCTCTCACTAATCCTAGATCTGGACTCTGGGGAGAGGAGCAGACAAGGGGAAAAGCAAAGTGACTGGGACAAGATGGGAATGAGGTGAGGGTGGGGGAGAACTTGGGACCCCTTCATGATCAGATGTCTAAGCAGAGAGGGTCAGGACACCAGAGCCCTGGTACCCTGTTGAACTTCTCGGTGGCATTTTCCATCTCTGCTCTTCAATCAAAGCATTATGGTCACTGTAGGGAGACAAGTCATGTATTTTTATATCCACTTGAGAGAAGAAGAAATAGGCCTACCTTGGGATGCCAAGACCTGTCCAAAGTACAGAACTGGTTCCTATATCTGCGATCTGGACCATCGCTCCAAACTCTTTATATTGGGTCATGGGTCACTCTTTTCCAGATTTTCTTATGTGAGATCCTATCTTAAAGGATGTAGACAGAAACCCTGGAAAAGCATCGAGATATGAAGTACAGTCTTTTCTTTGACAGTGTACCTCAGACATAGAATAAACACTAAACTTGAACCTGGCTGTTTAAGTTCAGTTTCTGCTGCTTACCAGTTGTGTGATTTTGAGGTAACAGTGAGTGTTTCTGAGGCTCAGTTTTCTCACCTATAAAACTGAGTAATCGTTATCTTATAGATTTTCACACATCGTGCTATGAAAACTGTGGGGTATTAGAGTACTAGAGGTGACATTTTTAATTTGACTAGTCATGGATTCTGTGGATGGGGTCCAGAGCTGTCTCCGTGCACAGGCCTGTCTCAGCTGGTAAAACATTTGTTCATTCACTCACTCATTCAATCAGATATTGGTCAAATGCCATTTCAGTACTGTTCTAGAAGTAGGGACAATGAGGACGATGATGTCCCTGATCTCATGGAGATTGCATTCTTCTGGGAGAAGACAAACTCAAACTAACAGACAAATAATTCCACACTGGGAACGTTCTGAGGGAACTAAAACACGGTGCTATAGTCTAAATGTCTGTGTAAGCCCAAATTCACGTGTTGGAATCTGAATGTCCAATGTGATGGAGTTAGGCGGTGGGGCCACCCAGAAGAAATGGTCAGAAGTCTTCATAATTGAGATTAGTGCCTTTATAAAAGAGACCGGACAGAGCTCCCTTGCCCCTTCTGTCATGTAAGGTCACAGCCAAAAGTCTGCATCCCAGAAGAGGGCCCTCACCTGACCATGCTGGTTCCTTGCTCTCAGATGTCCAGTCTCCAAAATGGTGAGAAGCAAATTTCCATTGTTATCATGCCACCCAGGCTATGGGATTTTGTTCCAGCAGCCCAGATGGGTTTAGACATGGGCTGAGGCAATAGATTCTTTCAGACTGAGCACCCAGGGCAATGAAACCAGCTATGACCCTGAGTTTTTCCCCATCTCTCCTCATTTTCTTACCCGGACTAGTTTCCTAAATATTTGGCGGAGTGAACTGCTTTCAGAGATGGTGTCTCACACGAATCAGAATGTTCAGAAGGTTGTTCTTTCCTCTTCCTCCCTGGCTCTCCAATCAGGCCCTCCAGTGTAATACTTGGCTTCCATGACCTGGGAAGAATGTGGGGGGAGCTTGGGCAAAGCGAGGTGATGCAATCCATGCTGAACTGATTTCCCTCTCCCTCTGCCCGCACATCCTCTCTGTTTGCATTCTGGTGCACGCTGAATCTGACAAGCTGGGATGCTCCCTGATGTCACTTTTGTCCCTCTGAGTTCGTGAGCTTCTCTGCATTGACATCCAGGGTAGTCCTTCCGCCAGGGCGGAAGATGGGACGTTAGAAGGTTCTTTTCATTTTGAAGTCATTTGATACACTAAGCATTTGTGACATAATGGAACGACAAGGGTTTGGTTTCTATTCTCGTCACCTAACCTGTGCACAGGTTTCGCTCGTGCAGCTCTCAGCTCCTGCCAATGAGACCTCAGGTTCATGCACACTAATGTCAGGGCTGCCTGCTCCGCCCTCCAGGACAAAAGCTGCAGCTCTGTCAGCACCATCAGGCCGTCCTGATGAGTGCTAGTGGGTCAGCAACAGGAGAATCTAATTGTTTAAGGGAAAACACTCCATGAGGCCACCCTCAAAACCTGGTGGAGGGCCTGAGGGCAAGGCCATTGGATGGTCATTCAAAACTTGTAGTTTCAGACAATAAATGCCTGGGGAAAGTAAGTGAACTTCTGACCCACCCGCGATCTGAGCGGCTGCAGAATAACTCGGGATGACCAAAGGTGACCTTGCACCACCATACTGAGCACGGGGCAGCAAGTTACCAGGCCCAGCAACCGCCAACCGATCACGACCCACATCCTCAACTGAACACCAATGAAAAACCCGTGAGCTGAGCACTCGGGAGACAGTGCTTATCATGCTGTCTCCTTCCTCGTTACAGATAAGAAACCTTTCTTATTTCAAGGAACTTTGGTCTGTTGTTTGGCTGACACTCACCAAGGAATGAACCAATAGCGTTCAGTGACCACGACAAGTTGAAGGTCTCACCCAGTATGTGCCGTCAGCGGTGCAGTGGGACCCTGGGCTGGGAGTGCGGGCAACAGCAGATGTTTACTGAATAAATGACTCTGACAACCATTTGTTGTTATTTTAAAAAATATTAATCATTTATTTAGTACGTAATCTAGGTTCCACTTGGGATATTGAAATTGCATTTCAGTCTATATTTCACACCATACCAACCACCAGAGTGCTAGTGTCCCTTACCGCCATCTTTTCCTTCACTCCCACCTCCCCTCCATAACCAGTCCTGAGTCCTGTTATTTTTGTTGCAATTTGTTTGTTCCTTTTTTCATTTTATTATATTTAACTATTTTTGTACCTTACTTGTGCTGGTGAAATGGTTAGGGTTTAATTATGTTTTGTGGTTTCAGGGAGATGCTTTTGTATTTTATCTAAATTTTTAAGTCAAAAAATATGTCCACAGCTGTTCTTTCCACAAAAGTTCTGTGAAGTTTGTTATTCATTTTAGAAAAGAAAACATATGTAGCACAAACTATGTGCCAGTAGGTGTTCTAAGCACTTAAACATGTTAACGTATTTAATCTTCACAGCAACCCAGTGAGGTAGGTACTATTATTCCCATTTTACAGAACAGCAAACTGAGGCACAGAGAGGTTAAGTAATTTTGCCCAAGATCACGTAGCCAAGAGATGGTAGCGCTGGAGTTTAAAGTTAGGTAGGCAGTCTCCAAAATCCATAACTATCAAGATCTGTTGCTTTTTTCCCTTTCATGGAGGAGGAAATGGGTAGTGAAGAGAGCACAAACAGTTATCATTGATAGATGATGCTCTCAGGGACTTTGCTCAGTCATTTCCATTAAGCTGCAAAATTGGATATTATCACAATTTTATAAGTTGAAAATTGGGACTCAAGTGGATTTAGGTCACTTGCCTAAGTGTGTACAGATAGTCAGTGGCAGAGTTGGGTTCAAACTCAGATCCATTTGTTTGTGACTTCCATGTACTGCCCCTTCTCCATGCCAAACGGCTGTTATTAAAAGCAGGCCCCTTCATTGGAACCCAACCCTTCTTCTGGATGCCTCATGCTTGTCGCATGAGGCCAGGAAGCAGCCTCTGTAATTCTGCTGTGATGGGAAGGTAGGTTTTCTCATAGTCAATGTGGTTCCTCTTTGCTTCTCTGCTTAACAACGTTGGCCAGTCCTTTCTCATGAAACCAGCCCTTGGTTAGATATCAAAGCAGACTGTGCAACCTCGCCGAAAGTCCTTCCTGTGATGGAAAGATGGGACATTCATGTCTCCCGCCTTAGGCGACACTTGCAAAAATCTAATGACTATTATGTCCCTGAAAGAAATTTCAAGGCTCTAAGAGTCTCTGAGTAAACATGGAAGCATGGTGCTTGAAGAACAAATCCTGGGGCACCAAGGACAAAAACCTGACAGAACCTAATGGTGTGACGTTTGGGAGCAATTTCTCTGCAGGTATGCCCTTGACTTAGTTTCTGCTTCAAGGATGTGAAGGTTCATTTTTTCCCCCATTGGCTTTTCTATTTTGGAGATGTGTGGCAAACCAAAGATCACCGTCCACCCATCCACCCATTCGCTTTTTCACTATATAATAAGCATCCTTGTTCCTGGAGATAGGATACAGTGTCCCATATAATGGATCTTCCCACCCTCCCCAGGTCAGTGTCATCCTAGTGAAGATGGCTGCTCTCTCTATGCATCTTGTGTATGTGCACATATACGCGCATATTTGGTATACAGAGCGCTTAAAACCCTCTATAGTAAGTACTTGACACACATATTCTTGTTTTATCTTCCTAATAGTGAAACCTAATAGTGAAAAGATTATCTTCCCATTTTGCAGATGAAGTAATTGAGACTTGTATAAGTTTAAGTATCATGATTAGAAATATAGAGCCAGGATTCAGCCTCAATTATATCTCCAAAGCCCAAACATATTCTTGGTACTTGTCCTAAACTCTATGAATATAATTGCTTCAAACTCCCCACTCCCCACCGTTTTTTTCTGGTGGATTTGTTTTATAATTTTGCTAGTCTTTATTGACCATAAAGCCATAGGCATCAGAGAGACGGCAGGAAAAGTTACCTGGGACTGGCTCAGGAATATATCTCAGGGGTTGCCCTGACCTGAGATGGAAATGATGTCGGCCTGTAATGGAACAAAGTCCGTCTCATAGGCAGGAATGTGTGATGTTTGAAAGACCACATTAGAAAATAGTGTATGGATGACTTAAATCTCTAAACTTCAAACTTACTGTATTACATACAAATACAAATTTGCTGTCATGTATACCTCAAACGTGGTTAATGTTAAAATGCAATATTCCTTCAATAAAGTCAATTATAAAAAAAACCCAAACTAAGCTTCTCAGACTCAGCTCAATGGACCGGCTGTTTGACGGAACTGCTCCACACTTCATCACGGCACACACGCCACGAGTGCCGTGGACTGAGGGCTTCCCCATTGAACTCCAGCTGACCCCCTTGTGGGAGGTGGTGAAAAAGTCTTGGCAAGATTTGCTTCTGCTTCATGTTGGGTCCACAGTTGCTCAAGGTCACCAGGGTGAGCAGTTGGGAAGAAGAGGCGGATGTGAACTGGAGAAGAGGGAGGGTACTCTGGAACCACACACAAAGACGAACTAGGATGCTGAAGGAATATTGCAACCGCTGAGGACAGGTCGGAACTTGTATCTTTTTCTTGGTGCCTCTGCTGGTGGTGTGTGCCCTCCAGAAGAAGCTGGAGCTGTCTGTCAGAGAGCTGCACCGGCCCCATCCGGGGACTCAGGGGTGCTGCAGGAGGAGCCAGGGGCCAGCTGCACCCTGCTGACAACCAGGACCGGGGAGCAGCGACAGCACACTTGAGAGCGCCGGCGTGGAGGGCCCAATGCCGACCTTCCAGGAGTGACTAATGGCGGCTTCTAAATATGGCAGATTTCACTCCTGACCAATTCTAGCTTGAAGTTCAGGGAAGGGAATTCAGGCAAACACACGGTCTAGCCCCCAGATCCACACATCCCGAACTCTTATAAAATATATAGTGAGTTCACACAGCTTGGCAGTGAATTGAGTCCAGGTTCAATGGAATCGTCATATCTTTTGACTTGATAGTTTCTGTCTTAATGCTGTTTCCCAAGAGTGTCCTTTTCTGGGTTAGGCACAAAGAGGCCTTTTATGAGCAACTGCTGTCTCCTCTATTTATCAACTTTCGATTTTCATCATGGGTACTTCCTTAGAAACCACTCCATCTATTCCATTCTCAGCAACAGATTATCTGCTTTCCTTTCTAATCTTGCCAGTGGCTATGATTCTTAGCATTGGAGATAAATGAAAAGCTTGAATGGAAATGAAATAAAAATCTTAGAATGCATTGATCTGTTAGCATCCGCTAAGCTGCTGGACTCATTCACTACTGATTCTGACTGGCTCGGAACAAGAAATGTACAAATATCTTACAGGTTTCCTTATTACAATGCCCTTAGTCTTCTCCAGACTTTATGATCTCTTAAAATATTTGTAAAATTTACCATCCCAACAGTCTGAGGGAACAGTTTAGGGACATAAAGCACACCTGCACTGACGGGTACCATCACCAACCTCCATCCATTAGATTCTCTTCGTCTAGCAAAACTGAAAGTGTTTACCTATGAAACACTAGCTCCCCATTTCTTTCTTCCCCTGACCTCTGAGAAACATCTTTCTTCTGTTCTCTGACTTTAACTAAGCATCTCAAATACGTGCAATCCTACAGAACTTGATCCTTCGTGACTGGCTTATTTCACCTCGCATAACGTCTTCAAGGCTCATCTATGCTG
Source organism: Solenodon paradoxus (assembly GCA_004363575.1). Lineage (NCBI taxonomy): Eukaryota > Metazoa > Chordata > Mammalia > Eulipotyphla > Solenodontidae > Solenodon > Solenodon paradoxus. Next base: position 102,797 of record RJWH01003020.1, on the reverse strand, counting down.
CTATGTGGATCAGAATTTCCTTCCTTTTGAAGACGGAGTACTGCCCTATTGTCTGCGTGCACCACGTGCTGTTGATCCATTCATCTGCGGATGTGTTTGTATCTCTTTGAGAACCTATTCTACAGAAGGCGTAAGAAAGGTTTTTAAGCCGATCTTATTCAGGGGTGTTGTTTCGCTTGGATATTCTTAAATTTACACAGCAAATACTATACATATTATACTTTAAGGCTCCTTTGTTGCATAAATATAGCATAATGGAATGGGATTCCATCAGAGAGAGAGTCTCAATGAGCTGGTGGAGATAGGAAGGAGGATCAGAAGAGGGAGTGAACCAAGTTAAGAAAGAAATTCAGCCCACGGTTGTGGTCATGCTGCCTTGACATGACAGGGAGGGGCGGTCTTTCTGAGCTGATACTACCTCTGTTTAACTTATTCTATTTACACGTATTAATATTTCACAATAGCAGTTTTCTAAACCACAAACAATATTTCTTTGGAAAGCGCACAGCATTGGCATAGAGTTTTCCTCACGGTGTGGTTTGTAAGTAACTTCAGGATGACATCTTACATTCATCACATGCTCACTGCAGGTCAGGCACATTGCTTCGTGTCTCGCATGCACTCGCATTTATTAAAAGCTGTGCCACTGTCATCCCCACTTTGTAGGAGACACGACTGAGGCACGGAGAAGACTTGTCTACCGTCACATGAGTAAGTAGTGCCTGAGAATCAAGTCCCGCTAGCCTGACTCTGGAGCCCATGTCCTAACCACTGCTCTGTGCTTGGCCTTGGTGTTCCCATCTGCAGAATGGAGCAGCAATATCTCATGTTCAGTGTTGTGGGAAAAGGAGATAAAGAATGCTAAAAGTTATTTCAGAGTATCTAGCATTTAACAAATCCTTTATAGGTGCTATATTTTGCAAAACAAAGCCTCCTATCTCTCTCAGGGATTCTGTGGCTTGTTTCTTTTGGTCTCCTAGAGATTCGGTGGGAGAACGTAGTGTCTCTGCTTCATTTAACCTGTCAACTCATTTGACATCCGTAATTATTTTGCTAATAAAGTAGTTCTTAGTCTCTGTACTTGGATATGCCCACCATGGTGTCTGCGTGTGTGTGTGTGCACACACACACACGTCCCTGTCAGCCATGGGGAGAGTCCGTGAATTTTTTAAAGCTATGTAGATATTAATCCAAGGAGGTGCCTTCAGTGGCAACTGTGGGGTGAATCAAAGTCACTGCCTGTCCTCAAGGGCCCTGTCCCTGTCCCTGTCGCAGCTCCACTCAGGTGCTCTCTCTGGAGGGCACAGCCACCACCCTTGAGGGCAGCAGGCAGCTGGCAGCCACAGCCAGAGAGAGAAGGCAGGGGCCACACTGCAGCACTCCCTGAGGTTCCAGGGTTGCGACAGGTCATCTCAGTCCCAATCCAGGCCCATTTGAAATGAGGAAACACTCTGCACAGACAAAACCAACGAAGGTGGCTTCCTACCTGCTTCCTGCCCTCCATGCTCCATCAGGTCAAGCCGTTCATGTGTCCCGTCTCTTCTTGGAGGGCTGGGTGCCCTGTGGAATTGCGTTCACCTAATTGTCTTGTGATTTTACCTCTCTGATGGGTTCCAGGAAAGTTATGATTTTGCAGATTATCCTTTTTTCTTCTTCTTATTTTTAGGTCGAGCAAAAGATTCTCAGGCATCGTGCTGCATCCCGAGTAAAACAGGTCACCCCCTTGGCCGTGAGGGCTGCTTCTCATTTGGGTTTCTCAAGAGCAGTTGCAGTCTGATGTCCGCTGGGTTGTGGTCATCTTGGAACTTGACCTGGACAGAAGTCCATGATGGTGTGTGTGCAAGGCTCTCTGCTGGTGCTGCTTGTTGGCCGGGAACCCGGCTGGGACATGGCCATTCCTTGGCCTTGGCTGTGGCAGCATGGTGACTGAGTTCCCAGAGTGGGCATCTAGACAGCAAACATCCCCAAGTTCCAAGTGGAAGCTGCTAGGTTTCTTTACCTTTCCTATGACGTCATGCGATAGCACTCCTGTTACATTATTACAAGTCCAGCCTCCACTCCCTGTATGAGGGGACCATTCAGGGCTCGAGGCTGTTCCACGGGGCCGCCATCTTGGAGACGGGTTCCCTCAGCTACTAGTGGTTCCACACTTCTCAGTTCCTCTTCTTTTCCTTGTTTTTTTCCAAAGGTTCTCATCTAAGGGGTAACAAGGTTGAGTGGGTTTTCTTTCTTTTCTGAGAGTCAGGTTCCAATCTGATAAATTGGCACTCATGCTTCCTGGTTAGAGTGAGGAGGGAAAGTCATCACTTAGGTCTCAAACACGATCTCTCTTTTTTTTCTTTTCTTTTTGACAGTTGTTCTTCTTGACTCAGATGGACGAATATGAACGACAGGCTCTGTACAGGCTCTTTCATGTAATGCCACAAACAACCCTGTGAACGTTGCACTAAGATTATCATCCCTGGGCAGATGAGAAAACAAGTTTTCTCCCTCAAAACTTACTTCCCAAGAGAATGGGTTTTGCATGAATAGTTTTTTGTATTCTTTCTCATGCCCAGCTCAGCTAGGCACAGGGATAATACTGAAACAATAATATTTGTTAGATAAGAGACTAATTGACAGGGAGCATGGGAATCTCAAAGCCTTCACCCCACACAGCGACTTGCTATACAATTCTCTTTGAGAGAGATTTTACTCCTTGGTACACATTTGACTAAATCCTCAAGGTCACACAGAGAGTGCCCCCTGATAGCTCCAGAGGAGGAGGGTGGAGATCGATTATATTTACCTATTTTTCATAATGGCGAAATCCAATCCCTTTCAAGTTTATACCAAACCCTGCATAGTCTCTCCCCTGACATTTATTTCAGAGGCTCTTTGTAGACTTCTAAATATCATTTCCTGCTCTGCAGCCGCATTGCCTGTCTCGGAGGAGGCATTTAGATTTATTAATGCCCTAACAACTAACAGCCTTGTGCATGGATGCAAATCTCACTCCCCGCTTGCTTCCCCAACTCTTGGAATCCCGGCTAATTCTTAAAACCACTAATTAGGGATGGGGAGACAGAGATAAAAGCTTCCATGTGGATCGAGAGCTAGGTAGATACAGAGAAAATAATTATTTATCAAGTCACTCTGTCCCCCAAACATCCTTTGAAATTCAGTTTCTCTGACTGCCATAATTAGTTGTTTTTTAAATCAGTCATCTAGAAATGAACAGAGTAGTGACTTCCTATATGATTTATGAATAGTTATGGAGCAACTGACCTGGAGCAGAAATTGCTGCTTCTGTGTCTAATGTTAGATTCAAGAGGAATTAATTGAAGAAAGAGAAATAGTTTTACACAAAAGATGATGTTCCCAGAAAATCTGCCCAGAAAGGGCTTGGAAGGACCTAAGAGACCTGACGGGAAGCCTGACAAGCCACTTCCTCTCTCTTCTACCCTCGGTGTTAAACAGGAGGTTGTTGGGCAGACCCAAGGATGCTTGAGTGACCCATCACACCCCCAGCCCTACCTGACCTCCCCAGGTTCAGAGTCTCAGTGGAAGGAGGGTTGATGTTACTGGACACTCAAAGCTGATAGTCTGGCACTGGGTTTTGAGAACAGAAAGGGTTTCGTTGTGAATTTAAAGTGTCATGGAGATAGGAAGCAAAGCTCAAGACTGTCTCTCTGGCCTGGGCTCAGGGCAAGGTTTTTTAAGGATCTTGGAAGGACACAGTAGAGGAGGGGCATTGGCTGCCTGACTGGCACTGGCTGAAGGCAGTTTCAGTGTGCTGTAGGTTGAGGCTTCAGCAATCCAAGGCACTTGCTATTTTATGTTAGCTTTTGTGTGTCGTGATCTTCGAGGTCATCAGGGGAACCCGGGTCTGCTGGCAACACTGTGTTCCACACAGAGCCTCCTGCTAAGTCCCCTTCCATGGTTCTTTCAAACCATGTGGTTCTATGTCATTGATAAGATCAGCTACTTCTGCAAAACAAGCTTGAAAGAGAATTCAGTCAAAACTTCCTAGCTTCAGAAATAAATCCCCAGTCACAGTATCAGTAACAGGAAATAAGGGCTACTCATCTCTTGTGGCACCAGTTATGATGATCGACTTAGCTGAAAGCTTCCAGTAGCTCTGGAGGTAGGAAAGGGTCACAGATTCTTAGATCTAGAAGGTATCTTGGAGCACGGTTTCTCAAAGTGTGGTCCACAGACCTGTGGGGAGTACAAAACCCTTCCAAGGAGTACATGATGGTAAACCTATTTTCACAGTAACACTAAGATGTCATTAGCAGTCCTGCCATTTTTATTTTTACCGTGTCGACATTTGCTAGATGAGATGAAAGCAAGGTGGGTGAAACTGGGCAACTTTGCAGATGAAAACTGTCCTCAGACTGTTCTGACATGTTCTTTACTGACATGTACTCCCCATAAAAGCTAATGTTTCACTTAAGACTGTCCTTGTCCCCATAAAAAATAATAGTTTCACTTAAGACAGTCCTTGATGAAATCATAAAATAGTATTAATTATATTAAATCATGACTTTTACATACATTTCTTTTTAATATTCTGTTCAATGAAATGGAAAGCACATTGCACACAAAACACTTCAATTGCATACCAGCGGGTGATGTTTGAAAGGGGAAGGAAATTGTCCTCTGTTTGAACTGAACTAGGCAGATTTGTCCAGGAAGATTTTTTTCCTAAAAAAATAAATAAATAAATGACTGACAAACTATAGTTATTCAGACTTGGGTATTTGACTAATAGTTTCTCAAAAATGAATGCTGTGAATCTGTCAATTCAAGAAAATTTACTGATTGAATTTGTTGCAGTGGTAAAATTTGCATTTTCAAGTGAGAAATAGAATTTTGAAACTCTTCTATCTGGCCCTGAGAATGGCATGCTTTTCTTATATGTGATTCATGATGATATAATCAAAGCAATTTTTTTTGTTATTATATAATGAGTAGTGTTAACATTAGAAACACTTGAATAAGTCTGTGAACTAATAATCAATGCATGATGGTACAAATCCACATGGGTACAATATTATTATAAGCATAAAATAGCTCAAAGGATTTTAATGTAACACAGTTCAAAAAGTTCATTGATTATTTCAGATTCCATATTGCTATTGATCATTTTTATAACTTTATTACGGGAGCATCACAGCATTATATATGTTTAAGGTGTGTGTTATTGTAAACCAACATTTGTTTATAATTCATTAAGTTTACTACCAATGATCCAACTATATCCTTCACCATATAATTGAACCCCTTTACCTGATACTCACCCTGCCCTTCTGACTTATCTCACTAAGAACAATTCCCTCTGGGTTCATGAGTGTTGTTTCAAATGACAATATTCGTATTTTTAACAGACATGAAATATAGCACTGCATCTAGACCACACTGTCTGTTTTCACTTATCTGTTGATGGACATTTAGGCTGTGTCTAGGTCTTGGCTATTATAAATAACGTTGCAATGAATATTGGATGCATATGTCTCTTTGAATTAGTGTATCTCTCTGAATTTGGTTTTTGGTTTTTGGTTTTTGCTTTTTTTTTTTTTTTTTTTTTTTTTTTTTTTTTTTTTTTTTTTTTTTTTTTTTTTTTTTTTTTTTTTTTTTTTTTTTTTTTTTTTTTTTTTTGGTAAATACCCAGAAGCAGGATAACAGGAGCCTATGCCATTTCTTCCTCAATTTTTGGAAGACTCTCCACATTGTTTTCATAAGGACATTCCCACCACAGCACTGTATAAGTGTTCTGTTTGCTCCCCATCCTCACCAACAGCTTGTTTGCAGTCTTTTGAATAATTATCATTCTCATAGGTGTGAGGTTATTGATGGCTCATTGTTACTTTGATTTGCATTTTCTTAATTTCAAGCTATGCTATGAAGTGAGAGTTATTGAATCAGCATGGTATTGGAATAAATAAAGACATCAGGGTTGAGAGCCTGGAAATAAACTTACACATGAACAACTAACTTATGACAAAGGAGCTAAGAGCATACAATGAGTCAGGGAAATTCTCTATATTAAATGGTGCTGGGGAAACTGGATAGTCACATGTATAAGGCAAAACTCGATTATCATCTAACATTGTGCATGCAAATTAATTCAAAACGGATTAAAGACTTGGATGTAAGACCGGAAAACATAAATACATAGAAGAAACAGACACTGGTCTAAGAGGTATCTTTGGGAATTCAACTCCAATGTCAAGGGAAATAAAAGTCAAGATAAACATATTTCCATTAATCTTTAAGAAAATACCACTTTCCATGTTAAGTGCAGCATCAAAGAAGAACATCCAAAATTATCTGGAAAGGCAAATGTTTTCAACCAACTCTAACCAAAAGAGCACATCGCATCAGATTGAATGCAGAAGCATATAAGAAAATCCAGAGATCTTTTATGAAGCTAGACAGTAAAGAAATATGCAAATATACAAAACTATGCCACTCTTCTCACTAAATTATGTTGTTAAATATGTGTATTTTCATGAATGTTCTCTGTATTAACAGGCGATTTATTATTATCATTACTTTAAATAACAAATATTTGAACTTTCAGTTTAAATTTCTAACATGGTAAATATCTATAAGAATAAGCCACATAAACAAAAGACTTACAAAGTTCCAATAATTTTTAATAGAATGGGCCAGAGACCAAAATGTTTGAAAACAACTGGCCAAGATCAATTCAATCACCCTGGGGTGGGTCTGTTAAACAATGCTCTATTCAGATTTATAAGAACTCACTGTACTGCCTTTTGCTATGTTTTAAAATTTTTAATAATTTTACTGAACAGTTCTTATGTGTTACTAAAATTGGATTTTCATAAATTCAAAGTCATTTTAACTCAGAATCCAAGAGATGGATGTGTTTTATCTTTAAAAAAAAAAAAGATGCTATTGTGTGATCACACAAACTGATATTTGGAGTTCTGTTGGAACACAGAAATTGAATGACTTATGTAAATCATAAAATCTTTTACAGCTCTTTAAAAGACAAAGTAAAGCCTGTTGGGAAACCATTCACTTGGCTTGTGGATACATCTCTCTGGAATCTGCTTCAGTCATCTAGTTGACTCGTATAGTCAAATCTTCCTCTTGCTTTTCACCTTATTTGAATACCTTCTTTAGGGCCCGTCTGGATAATACAAAATAATCTTCTATCTTAAGATCCTTAACTTAATCACCTCTGCATAGTCTCTTTTGTCATATAAAGTTACCACCTCAGGTTATGAGGAATTAGGATATATTTGGGGACCATGTCTTAGCCTACTCATTTTATAATAAGAACACTGATTCCTAAGATCAGTTTAGAGGTGAGGATATTTGCAGAGATAGTCATGGGACTGATCTAAGATGGGGAAAGGCAGGTCTCTTAACTTCTACTCTTACCAACTCATGGTCTAGAAACTCTGTTGAGGCCTCTGACTCACAGGCAAGGCCATTTCTCCCAACTCTCTTGTACCCCCCACAGAGCTGGCACTGCACATACAAATCCAGGGCATTGCTGACATCATATATCACGAATCCATAGAATATAATATGCATGGTTCTCCCTTGAATTATGCAACATGGTATCGCTCCCTCCTCAGTGATCAGAGATTGAGAGTCATACTTTATTTCATCAGGTTTGAGGACATGACTCTTCAAAAGTGACTTATCTCATATCCAGGTACAAAGAGAAGACCGGATAACCTAAGGCTTGGCTAATCTACAGCATCAAACAAACGATGAGCACAATCATTTCAAGCGGTGATAAGTACTGAGAGGTAACTAAACCAGGGTGATAAGATGGAGTGATGGAGATGGGGAAGATAACTCAAGGTGAAATGTTAGCCACTGAGAAGTTCGCGTGTAAGCCTGAGAGTGAGAAGAAGCCGAGTGTGTAACTATGTAATCATGTTCCAGGCAGAGGGAAAAGCCAGTGCAAAGACCTTTGGGTGGGAGCAGTCAGAGGCCTGAGAGTCTCAGGCAGAGTGAGCAGGGAGGAGAACAGGAAGAGTTGAGGTCCTAGAGAGAGACAGGGACCAGGTCTCTAGGCCTTCATAGGTCATGGCAAGTTTAGCATTTATTTGAAATGCAGTGGGAACATATTAGAAAGTGTATGCAAAGGAGGGATATAATCTGACTTATCTCTTTTAAAGACTATTCTGGATGGTATATTAGGGGGCAACGCTGAAGCACCTCTTAGGTGATTACAGTTGTTCTGGTGAGAGATGATGGTGGCCTGGACCAAGATGGTAGTTTCTGGAAATGGGGAGAGAAGAAAGGTTATGTTTTGGAAGTTGAGCTGACAGCAACAGGTGATGACTTGAAAGTTTTACTATATGTAATATGCCAATGCTTAATTGTAGGGATGCTGGAGTTATTCTCAACACTGAATCTGGGATTTACTGGATGGTCGAAACAGAAAATATTCCAACTACAAAAATTTCCACTAGGGAGACAATGCAGATTTGATTATATGCTAATGGGAGTGTAGGTCTCAGCATCTCTGAGTCCACAGGCATTTTCTGCTTTCTTTTATGTTAGAACCATTTATTGGCAGAAAAGTATCCAAATTTTAATTCCAAGATAAATTCCTGCACCTTACCCCAGAAATCTCTCTTAGATGAAAATGAACCAGTAAGAAGACTTGCTTAAACTCTATACTTCTATCTTCAAATTCACCAAACGAAAGTGTCCAAAAGACAGATTCAATGCTACCCTCACCAAAATTCCAAAGACATTCTTCACAGACATAGAACAAAAAAATACCACAAAATTTATTTGAAACTGCAAACAACCCAGGATAGCAAAAACAATCCTCAGGAAAAAAACTAACAATGGAGGAGTCATGTTCCCTGACTTCAAATTCTAATGAAAAGCAATAATAAGCAAAGCAGCATGATATTGGAATAAAAGATCAGTGGAAAAGAATTGAAAGTCCAGAAATAAGTCCACAAATATATGGACCTCTAATTTTCAACAAAGGAGCCAAAACTTACAATGAAGCAAGGACAGCCTCTTAAATGGTGCTGGGAGAACTAGACAACCACAGGTGAAAGGTTGAAACTAGACAACTACCTAACACCATACACAAAAAATTAACTCCAAATGGATTAAAGACTTAGATGTAAGGCCGGAAACCATAAAATACATAGAAGAAAACATAGTCAAAATATTACTGAACCTAAGAGATTTCTTTGGGAACTCGACTTTAATTGCAAGGCAAATAAAATCCATAATAAACAAATGGGATTAAATCAAACTAAAAAGCTTCTACACAGCAAAAGAAAACAAAAAGACATCCAACTGAATGGGAAAAGCTTTTTGCCTATCACACTCTGACAAAGGGATAATATCCAAACTATGTGAAGAACTTGTAAAATTGGACAACAAAAAAAACCTAGCAATCCAATCAAAAAATGGGCTGATGATCTTAATAGACACCTCTCCAAGGATGACATACAAATGACCAACAGGTGCTATCTCCCTTATCATTAGGGAAATGCAAATCAGACAACAATGTGATACTACCTTACACCTGTGAGAATGACTGTCATCCAAAACAAAGGAAACAACAAGTGCTGGAGAGGATGTGGAGAAACAGAAACTCTAATTCACTGTTGGTGGGAGTGCAAAATGGTGCAACCATTCTGGAAAGCAGTATGGAGATTCCTCAAAGAATTGAGAATGGAAATTCCATAGGATTCACAGTAGTTATTCTCCTGTTGGAGACTTAAAGACACAATAACACTTAGTCACAGAGATATATGTACCCCCATGTTCATTGCAGCATTATTTATAATAGCCAAGAGCTGGAAACTACCTACATGCTCATCAACAGATGAGTAGATCGAGAAGATATGGTATGTATACAAATGGAATAATATACAGTCACAAAAGGGAGAACTCCTGTCAGTTGCAGCAACATAGACTTGGAGAGAATTACGCTGAGCGAGATAAGCCAGAAGGAGAAAGACAGACACTGTATGATATCACTCATATGATGTATACTGAGACAGAAAAAAAAACAAATGATACAAATTTGATAATGCTAGACTTTAAAAACAAGAGAGAACTAATCCAAACAACAATAGACTCTTAGCGATGGGGGAAAAAAGCCAAATCAAAGGGTACAGAAGAGATGGAGGGTGGGGGAAATGGGGTAAAAGGGGTTCAATGTAAGGTGAAGGGGGGAAAGGAAATAGTGCTTTATAGCACCAATTGTGCTATATACAGATGTAGATTTGCTGTTATGTATACCTAAAAACAAGTTAGTGTTAAAATGCACTATTCCTTCAATAAAATCAATTTTAAAAAAGACAAAGTGGCAGGTCTTGGAACAAGGAAGGGCATGACAGAGATGATTTTCTTTGCTGTTCAGAGCTTTGTTTGCTCCAGTATTCCAGAATCCTTTAGGAAAGAGGGGCAATCACGGTTTGAACCAGCACAACTCCAGAGCCTGCACCATGAGCCTCAGAGACTACATGTTGAACATTCATCATGATTGTGCTCGTGAACATGACAGATTGTCACACAAACAAGAAGGCTGATGGCAGGTAAATCCGTCCACCAATCAGTTCACCTTCTGGTTCTGCATCCAAGCCCAAGGACAAAGCTGATCACAGCTCTTACAATGGTAACGGCTTCAGAAATATGAGCTATCCCAACAGATCAGGCTTTTAAAATAGGGGCTGGGGGAAAAAAGAGGTTTAGCTGATGGTGCTCGTGATGGACAGACAGTATGACAGATGTTGAGTTTTTGAACTTAAAATGATGTTTACAAAGGCTTCTTTCATCAAAATTCATCAGCATGGTATTCATTGCAAGAACATTTTTAGAATAGTGATTCATGCTAGCTAGAGAATATATACTGTACACCTGCTTGAATTGGGTCTGAGTGGAGGAGGGACAGAGAGATGAGGAAGATAAAGTAAGAACCCTGGAAACTGTTCAGCTGATGGACCACTGGCTGAGACAGGTCTACAGAAAATGGATGTACTAAGGGATGGATATGACTGAATAATAAGCAAAGGACTCTGGAAACAGAGAAGGGTTTTTGACACTGGTTTCATGTGCTCATAATATCCTAGGAACTTAGCACAATACGAGGGGCCCATAGTCAGAGTGAGGCCAGTCTGTCCAATGATCCCATACTCTCTCCTTGGATGTGATCTGGGTGTATTTCACTTGCTTCTAATGAATCAAATGTGGCAGATGGTAAGGAAGGTCACTTCTCTATAAGGTTATAAGAAGAGATTTCTCTCACCTTGTATCCTCTCTCACTTTCTCTTGGATTGCTTACACGGCTAGGTCCAAGGAACCAAGGCAAGGCCAAGGACTTGGAACCAAGGCTGGCCTAGAGCACTTGACTGAGTCAGGAAGTTGGCTCTCCCTCAGGGAGCCTTGAGATGTCTGCCATCTTGAATAGACCACTTGTAAGGATCCTTAGGATTATGTTGGAACTGCCTAGATTATCGAGGATGATCTCTTAATCTACAGTCAACCAATTAGAAACTAATTCCATCTGCAATCTTAATTTTACTTTGTCATGGCCCCTAGATTCTGGGGTTAGACACGGACATGGGAGCAGGAGGTCATTTTATTATGCTCGCCTGTTAGGTGTATAACCTGGGCAAATTCCTTAACTCTTTAATCCTCACTTTCCTCATTGATAAAGTAGGAATAATTATCTGAATGTCGCTGAGGTGCGAAAAGAATTGAATGAGATCAGTGGAAGTCAAGCACTTAACACAGCATCTAGCACATAATAAATAGTCTCTGTAATGTCCTCATTCATTCCTCAAAAATAAACAAATACACAGTGTGAAACTCCAGGCCTGCACCCTGAGCCATGATGCCCTGAGTGGTGCCTTCAGCAACGTCCCAGCATTCCTAGCGGAGGCCTGATGTCAGGACCTCTGCCTGTCCTCAGCCTGTGTGATGCACCCAGGGTGTCCCAGAGCTCTGTTCCTTCCCCCAAGCTCATGGAATCATCCTGGAGGGTTTGGGCAGCGCTTGTCCTGGGTGGGAAGTGCTCTCCTGGTGTCCTCTGGGGAGACAAATGGATCACCCAGCCACCTAAGGAATTTTCTTGGCTTCTGTTACTGTTGAGTGGTCTAAACTGAGAATGGGCTATGGGATGGACCTGGAAATAGAGCTGTGTCTGGAGAGAGCAAGGGACCCAGGACCCACTTAGGAAGGCTTCAGGCTGTCCCCGTGTGCTGCTGTCGCGCAGTCAGGCTGGACTGTCTTCAGACTTGGCCTGACTCACCGCCCAGGGCCGGAAGCACTCACCGATCTGGAGTAAGTTGACCCTGGACTCAGGCAGACACCTTGCAGCATGGCTCTACACTCCACTCCATGGTGGCTGTTGGCAGGCAGAGATGACCTGTGCCTGCTACCTGAGGGGACACCACAGAGGGGACAGAGGTGGCCTGTGTCTGGGCCAGGTGCCTGGCTCCCGCAGGACTGCCCTCTGCCTGCCCTCTCCTGTGCATAGCATTTGATGGCATCTGTCAGCTCAGCGTTAGATGTCTGTGTTGTTTTGATTTTCCATTCCTATCATCTCCTGTCCCGGCGTCAACCACCAACAGAGCTTGGCATTTTCCGGAAATCTTCTGTAGCAATGATCTGACTCTCCCATCACCCCTGCCCACCCTCCCTGCCTACCCTGCACGTGGTGTCTTCCCAGAGACCTCTTTGACTGCCTCCTTATCGACAGTCATCGCAGCAACAGTGATTCATCTACCACGAGCACTTTGTGACATTCCCGTGAATGTCAGGCCTGAGGAAAAGCGTCTGTTGTGAGGAGCTGATGTGGCCCCACACATGCAGCAGACCTGCCCGTCCCTGGAGTCCTGAGCCCGCAGCGTTCTGCTCTGCAGAGTCACAGATAAGCTCTTCCCATTATTCTTCCAGCTCTCCAGGCAGCAGGACAAACAAAACCCAGAGCTTGTGCAGACTGGAGAGAGGAGAGAGCTGGAAAGGCTCTGGGACCAGGGTGGCGAGGGACTTCTATTCCATCAGGTGTTGTGTTGGGAGTGGCCTCCTTAGAAGCCCAATTTGAGCTTGGGGGAAACGGTGTTCTGATAGCATCGTCATGACTGTCTTGCCTACAGGAGCGGAGGGAGGCAAAACACAACACAACATTAATTCAATGCAATTCCATTCTTAGAGGAATAGAGGCTTTGAAAACAAATGAGCCTGAATTCAAATGCCCGTTACTTATCAGGGGTGTGACCTTGGGCGTGTCACTTAATGTCCCTGTGCTTCAGTTTCCTCGTTTATAAATGGGGTAGAAGCACCCATCTCATTATTGAAAGCCTTATACAGGACAATGGCCCATGTCACTCGGGATGTCATGCACAGATGCTTAATGTCTTTTTCCACCTGAACCTGACATGCATCAGGCACAGGACCTCATGGGACTGGCCTGCCCCCACCACCATGACTGAGCTGCGTCATTGTGGATCTGGTTTGTTCCCTTGTGAAATGGTTTGGGACCAGATTATCTTCAAGATGCCTCTGCTCAAACATTGCTTTGATCGTAAATAAATACCTTTGCATGATTTTTCCCCCTTGGGTTGTTTCTTTGAGCTGACACTTAGTGTATGAGCCCTGGAGGGTTTTCTGGAGTCGCACCGAGGTCTTTCCAGGGACAGAAGCCATCAGCAGCATTCTAGACTCTTCAGTACCATGCGTCTCACAGCCTGGAGTTTTGGTACATCCCGCTCCATTGCAGTAATGGCTTTTCTTCTCAGTCACCTGCTGTGGGTGTGAGCCTCGTGAGGGCAGACATGGTCTGGGGCACTCTGTGTCCCTTGGCTCCACACAGGGCCTACCTGCCAAGAAGGTGTGGCTTCATCTCCAGGGGCTGAGGAAAGGTATCCCAGGCTTTAGCGCAGCTCAGGTCTTGGACTCCGCAAGGCCCAGAACGACATTATCTGGTCTCTGGGGTACTAGCCCAGACGCCGCCTCTCAGTCTCTCGACTTTTCCATGCATGACACGGGGAGACTGCTCCCTGACCCCTGCCCTTGAAGTAGGGGCTAAACGGGCCCTCAGGAAAGGCTGCTGAACAGAGAGCCGACGGAGCTACGACACGTTGGTCGGAACAGCACCTGCTTGGAAGGCCATCTCAGGATACCCACGGCGTTGCGCCCGGCCAGGAGGGGAGCGAGCGCCGAGCACACGGCCCCCAGAGCCGGCTCCAGCGAGGTTTATAAATAGAAACGTGGAAACTCATGAAAGAAGCCAAGCGAGGCAAAGGAGAATGAGCATGTCTCAGCGAGACTATTTGAAGATGCAAATAACTAACAAGAGAGAAGCCAAATTTCTTGGAGTCTCTTTAATGTCCATTATGTAACTGTGTGCCCAAACCAGGCCCGCAGGAGCAGTTTGTAGCAGAGAAGCAGGGACAGGGATGTCATAAAGATTGCATAGACCGAGTGCCAATAAAGACTATATTGTTCGTTCTTCAGGCAGCAGACACATAGGTTATGCCTCGGGCACACCTGTCTAGGGACGGGGCGGGGGAAGAATTCTAATTAAGGCACGTCTCTGTTTGTCAGATGCCAGGAATGTGACCAGCGAGAAGGCACAGGCGTGGCTTAGCGAGGCAGCTGTACCTCGCCAGTTGTATCACGACGACACAGCACACACGGCTGGGTGTCGAGTTGTCTTTCTCCCACTTCTCCTCTGCATGCAGATCCCTGCTGTGGGGGGTCTTGTCCCCCGATCCTTTCTGGAAAAAGAGTTCTGAACCAGAGCGGCAGGCCCTGTGACAGCAGACGGCATGCCCTGGCGTCAGGGCCACTGGAGTTCTTCCCAGGGGTTTCTCAAACTGGAGGTCGCAGGAAGAAACACCATTTCTCTTTGGAAGTGACGGTCAATGTAGCGGTCATATGTTGCAGAAGCAGATTTCCTGCTTCAGAAAGGCAGGCTGTAGGGAATAAAAGTGACAGAGCAGCAGAGAGTTTACACGCATGCACACACATGCACACGTACAGAAAAAAGAAGACAAGAGTTAGCATTTTGGTGGCCATGGGGGGGTCTGATTAAGTTGGTGCAGTGAGGAAGGAAATACAAAATAAATGCAAACAGATGAAACGAAACCAACACTTGGGCACTTGCAGCAGAACTGAGGTGACCAACAGGGCATGGAGTTGGGGGCCAAGTAGTGGCGGGGCCCACTGGATGTGGGGAAGGACACCGGGTGATGTGGTGGAGGGCGGGTGTGTTGACATATCTGAAGAATGGAGAAGCTGCACATCTGGGGAACTTATACACATGAGTTGATTTTAATGCATAGACTACGTTACTGCGATTTTTTTAAAAAAGCAAAAACAAAAACGAATGCAGAGGAATTTGTCCTGACAACGGAATTCCTTAGCGGGTTCAGAGCTGGTCACGGCTGTAACAGTAGCTCCCACAAGAGTGCTGTTAAGAGCACAATGCTTCACACGCCTCCCAGGTACTTTCACAGGAATGAAGAGAGGGAGGGAAGGAGATAAATATTTTAATTCTCAATACCACTTCTCAGTCAGTCAGCCAGTATCTTACTTTGAGACTCCACTGTTTGTAGAAGAGCAAAGGTGCCAAGTCTTCCTTTTCAGGATCTTTTCAAAACCACCTTAGTCTAATTCATTACCTGGGAAATCATTTAACTGACTTCAAAGAATAGCAGAACAGATTTCATGCACTTGTTCCATCTGGGGTCTTCTCTGTCACGGCCTCAGCTAGAAAGATGGTGCAAGGCCCGGCTACTCAGTGGTAATGATGTGAGCTGAGTGCTTTGAACAACTCCAGGGGGCGCCGTTCCCAACGGTGATGATGCGCCTGTGTCCCCTGGAGCTGTGTGTGTAGAACCACATGCCAGTCTTGCATGAGGGGACCTCAGGCCCAGTTTAATCTTGGTTTGTGAATGGTAGTGAGAATTTCAGAATGAGTCCTTAGAGTTTTCTAGATCTTGGTTCTAGTGGCTGCAAAATGGCGGAGGAAAAATAGACCAGATCAATTTCTCCAAAAGTAAGTTTGCCGAAAAACTCAATACTATCTGTCGGTTATTATTAGGTCTTGGAAAACAGGTCTAAGGTCGAAACAAAACTGGATTTGAAAAGTTGACATGGAATTATCTTTAACAGTCCTATGAGAACCTAGAAGATATATAATGTGAAACAATGAAAGTGGAATTATAGCTGCAGAGTGCCACCAGAGCTTGATATTTTTGGAGTAGGAATGCTTTTCTATTTTTCAGGAAACAGCTGGTCCTGCCCTAGCCTGAAGGTCATACATCATCTTGTGGCTGGAGTGACAGTTTTTAAAAACATTTTCAACTGCAAATTAATTTTTAAGGTTATTATAGCAAAATTAGAAAATATAGGTCAGTGAAAAGGAAAATTAAAAACCACTCAAGGAATAGAAATATTTATAAAATACTTCATTTAAATGTAAAATCTAAAATCACCTGCCATCCTATAGAACTCCGCATAGGTAACATTTCGCATACTCCTTCCAGGCATTTTTTTCCCTCATCACATGTTTGTAGTTACCCAGATGAAAAGACGGTACTTGGCAGAGAACCAGGATCCCAGAATCCTGAGTCTGGTTGCCACAAGAAAATTGATGCATCGAGGTTAAGATCAGAAGCACAAGCTTTCATCACACTGAGACTTTTCAAGCTCTGTGATGCCCTGGTGACCTGTCCTGGACACATGGAGGCTGCCTTTTATGCAGATTACATGTCGTGTAAGTGGTTGATAGAAGAACGAGGAGGATGGGAGACACCATGGCCTTTCTCCTGAGCTATAAGCGCCCCTGAATACTTATTTTCTTACTATTTTAATGGTGAGGGAAACGTGTTCAACGACAGCATGAGATCATGTCCAGAAGTCCCAGACTGGAGGGCTCAATCACACTGCCCAGGCCTCTCTGAAGAAGAGGCGTCTCTTCTATAGGAACATTCCTCTCTGTTACAGTAGCCAACTAGAGGAACACTTAGGAACATAGAACCCCAACACTAAATCTAAGAATGAGAATGTAAATGTGGGATCATGCCATTCAACAGAAATCCTCGTTTTCTTGGGTCGGTCAACATGATGATGGCAGAATAACCACTGGCCCATGGTCTCATCAGAACTGCTCCCATAAAGAACCTCAGAGACCTGAAAGCTTGTGCCCCTCCACGATTTAGCTGTTTGAAAGTCTGCTCGTGTTCTGATCAAAGGGTGGAGGTGGGGATATCTCAGGGGAGATGGACAGGGATGGGGGCTGACCTCTGAGGGACCTCTGAAAGTCATTGCCAGTGTCTTTGAAGAGTAGAAGGGCTTCTAACCTTAAAACTAATTTTCCAAGGCATAAGATACGCACCCCCAGTTCTATTCATCACGCTTTTAGATCATCTATAGGCAAGACGTGTAACAACTCTGAATCAGAGTGAGGGAATAACTCCCTTTTCAATTTTCCTTCAGTCTCTCCCATTATATCTAGAGGAAGCAGCCCTCAGGCATTGTCTCTTCAACAAACAATATTATCCAGTCAGAAGCTAAACAATAGTGCTCAGCTTTCATAACAATAATTACAAACTACCCTCATTTGCTGCTAGGATTACAGTAATAGGTAAGATCATCCCAATGTTGGTTTTCATTTATGATAGTCAGATCAAGCTTTCCTCTGAAATGAATTTCAGTTAAAAATAGACCAGATTTCAAGAAAGCCACTGAATATAATATGGGTGTCATATAAAATATGACAATTGACAAATATGACAAATGACTGAAGGTGAAAGAGACTGATGAGGGAAAGAATTTGAATGCTGTGATGATGTGCAAGCTGGGAATTCTCTACTCCTACCTTCCAGACTGGTTTTTCAGAAAGATAATAATGCACACTGGGGCCAATTTTTTCTCGTCCAAGAAGGAAAGCCACACTTCTCTGTGATTCTCAGATTTGTGAGGCTGGATAGAAACTTAGGTCTGGGTGGAAAGAAAAGGGAGCCGAAGTGGTGAGCAGAGTGGCAGGGGATGTGTTCTGTATTTCCTGTTCAAATTCATCTACTAGCTGACTCGAAAGACTGAGGCAAAGATCTCAGGACCTGTGTCCTGTGTCTGTTCTGGGGAAGGGAGGGAAGCCCGAAGTAGAAGATTGGTGGTGGAGTCTGCCATGTTTTGCCCTGCTATCATCATGGGTAAAATTTCAAGTCTATAAATGTCTGTCACATTCTCTCTCTGGAACTGTCATGCTATTTGGAGAGATGACAACTCAGAGAGGTCATCACTGGACACAGCCTGAGTTTTCACTGGAAGATGTGTTGAGTGTGAATGCTGACCCTGGAAAATCAGAGCAGCCTAGCAAGGTCTGTGCATTTTTTTTTTTTTGAGTCAGAAAGACTTCAGGTTAATAAAAATTCTCCTGTTTTAAAAATGATGTTCACAACATTAACTCACATTTTTGAAGCCCTTCCAACTGTGCCTGAGACATAGTAGGCATCGTATAAATGTTTATGTTCTTGTTCTTGCTAGTTGTAGTATTTTCATCCTCATCCTGAGACATAGACAAGGCAGTTGTCAGTACTAGAATAATTTTATGGATAAAGAAAGAAACTCAGGGATCAAATAACTTGTCTAAATTGATACAGTCAATGAACAGCAGAGCCAGCACTCAAAGGCAGTAATTTAGGCTATAAATCTCAGTTTTCAAAAAAAATGATGAAAAACTCCACTTCCACATGGACTTCATCTGTCATCAGACAACCTTCTTACCCAGGTAGGCACCGGGACAGCAGCCATCAGCAAGTCTTCGCACGGAGCCAGGAATGGATGTGAATCCATGTTTTGTCACCTACCAGCCCTGTGACCTTGAACTGGGTTCAAGGATTTTCACTGGTAAACCCGGTTCTGTGAGGATGGAGGGAGATGCTGTGAAGCAGGTCTAACAATATGCCCATAATGGCCGCCGTTATGATCATAACATGGTTATTTTTCAGTTGAGATCACAGGCTCAAAGAACAAATGTGACGTGCAATTTCTTGGGTTTCCCAGTCCCTAGTTGAGGATCCTTCACAGCCACCACTGAAACCAGGACAGTTATGTGCTGCTGTGACCCATCAGCTTAGAGGAACCAAGCGATGACCTGCCAAATATCACAGCCTCACACAGGTAAACAGAACCCTCATTCAGAGCCGTCCCTAGCTGGCCCTTATCTCATCCGTGCATCATCTCTGCTGGCTTCTAATGCTATTCAGCATTTCTGTTTTCACCTAGATCCATTTCCCCCTATCTCCACATACAGTCTTTTGTGCACCTCTGCCTTATTTCTGTAATTACAGTCACTCATCACTCAACGGTGGGATCCATTCTGAGGAGTGCATCATGCGCTGATTTTGTCGTGCAAATGCCATAGGATGGACTTTCTTGCACAAACCTTCATGGTATAACCTCCTACACACTTAGACTATATGGTATGGTCAGTCTGTTAGGACCACCATCACCTACATATAAGGTGCACCCCTGACCAAAACGTCATGAGGAGACATCGCACATAGATCTCAAGCATTGATGCCTCATCTCTTATCATCATTAAGATTATGTAAGTGAACATCAGTTATGGAAGTGGACATGTGACAGCTACTTCTTCGGATCAAACTTGCTCCCCACGGGACCTAACACAATATGTGGCACTTTCCTGTGTGGGTTCAGTGTTTCCCTCTGTTGCTCCAGCCAGCACACCTGGTTTCTTTCCTTACCTTCTTTGTTAGTCAATGCTGCAGACAACAGAGATGATTCCAGTTTCTGGAAGAGGCTTTTCTTCTCTCGCACAGAATTATTGGAAGGTTATAGAGATCTGAGCTTCCTCAATTCCTCAGAACCACCTCCAGATTTCTACTGCAGATTTGTCCTGTTTATGAAGTAGCAGTTGTCCCTGACATGAGAAATCACAGCCTCTGCTTTCCCTGCCAGCAAAACTGATGTCAGTGTCCAGCATGTGCCCCGACAGAGCTGACTTCTGGGCCAAAGTTGCATTCTGGTGTGTCTGATTAGTAGATCAGGCTTATAGCTGTCCCCAAGTTGCAAAGAAACATAATTCTACTCTCAGAAGGTCAGGGTCAGACTGATTGCCACTATCAGTGCTTATGAGCTTTTAAAATTCTTGGGACACAAGGCCAAAATGTTTACTGCATCTTCCACATCCACATGTAAGCAACCTAAATATTGACGACTCTCTTATCCACTTTTCTCTACCTCATTGCATTCCCTGGGCTCAGTGGTTCTCATATGGACAATGGCAGCAGCTAGTAAGTGGACCGTCTAGTTTCAGTCCCTCTTCTTCCAGTGTCAGGTGTGCCTTGTGGCCAGTGTTACTGCCCTGTGTGAAGTCCTTCAAGAGCTTTTGGTAGCCTGCGGAAGTGAATCGAAGCTTATTATCATGGAGAAAACCTTCAGAAGCTGGAGGATGTGTCCCTAGGCCTTTCCGAGTGCTGGTCCATCTGCCTGGGAGGGAATTTTGATGACTGTACCATTTCATCATAAGGTTGGGCCATGCTTTACTCGACCAAGCTATGTGATTGGAAAGCATGTTGTCTCAAATGATTTTCTCTTTTAAACAATGCTTTAGTAAATATTCATTTAGCTACATAGTTGGAAATATTCTTACTACGATAGAATCTGAAAAAAGAATTGCTGATGGGTCAAGACAGTAATTCTTTCCTAAGATGATATTTATTGCTAAGTTGCTTTTATATCTCTTAGTAAACTCTTCCCTACATTTCCCGAAGACATTTTTCATCCCTCCTTCTCAATGAATCCATCAGTCAGTGTCTGCCAAGAGCGTCCACAAAGTTCCAGGGCACAGTGCTGGGGACAGAGGGCAGAGCGATGAACGAATCAACACAGCTCCCGCCTCTGTGTGGCAGACAGCTGGACAACTGTCACACAGTCTTCACCTCAAAGTCTTTTCCCTCTAAAGTTTTCCCTGAGAATCTGGTCCAGGTCAGTTCCTCCTAGTAATTGTCTTCTTTCTCTCTCTTTCTTTATTTTGTTTGGACCTAATGTCAGACTTACAGCAAAGTTTCAAGAATAGTACAAATAATTCTCCTCTGCTCTTAATTCATTCTTCAGATGTTATCATTTTTCTCCATTTTACTTACCTCTTTCACTAGACACATGCACATAGTATTTTATGTTTACATTTTTAAGAGTAAATTGAAGACACAATGCTCCTTTTCTCCTACAGATTTCAGTATGTGTTTCCTAAAAACAACAATTATTCTCTTAGAGACTCACAATACAATTACAAATATTCGAAAAGTAAAACTGATATCCCATATTTAATGCGTAGATAATATTGATCTATCATCCATTGCCTATCTGTCATCTATTCTCTTTTCACCAATTGTCCCACTTGACTGTACAACTTTATAGAAAAAGGAAATTATGGATCATGTATTACATTCAGATATCATGTCTCTTTAGTCTTATTTAATCCTGAAAAGTTCTAGTTCTTTGTCACTCAGGACATTGGCATGTTTGAATAGTATGAGTCATTTAGCATACTGCCCTCACTGTGGATGTGTTATCTGATGTTTCCTCACGCTTTCGCCCAGGTTACTGATGTTTGGCAGCAACACCCAGAGGTTCCTTGTGTTTTTTCAGTGAATGATCTCAGGAAGCAGCCAATGTTCATTTCTCCCATAGCTGATGGCATTCACTTGGGTTAATTTAAGGTGGTATCATTTTCTCTGCTATAAAGTTATAATTTCCTCCTTTGTAATGAATAATTATCTTTCAAAGAGATTTGTTGAAGTGATATCAATATGCTCTTTCTCATTAAGTTTTCCCCACTAGTCCCAACCTCCAATTCAAGGTGGCTGACTCAATAATTACAGCGGGTACCAAATGAAAGTTTTCTGTTTCCGTCATCCCTTCTATACTCACTAGCTGGTTCATAAAATTAAAGAGAGCTCCCTTCTTCCCACTTATTTGTCTCGGGATGAACTCCTAGATTTTTAGTCTAATGTTTAATAATCCATTACAATCACTATTTTATTGCAATTCTCGGATTGTTCCCCATGTGACCAGTGGTCATCCCTGCAAGCTGGCATCTATGTCTTTTTAATTTTTTTAAAGGGAAGTGTAGTCAGGAACGGCGGCGAACAGAGGCAGGCCGGCAGGAAGGGAGGGGAAGAAGAAGCATGCCTAATACCTCATGTCGTTGTTCCCCTTCGTTGCTGCTGCCGCCCCTGGAATGTGAACCTGGGCCCTTGGCGCGGATGCGCACTGCGTCAAGATGCTGCTCCGCCAGGGCGCACCATACTTGCACGTCCTTTCGACAGGCTCCCACTGCTCTTCAAGGACTTTCTCACTTTCTGATGCACTGCGATGTTCTACACTGACAACATGACAGCATGAGGGGCACGTCAGGACAGTCATAGCTTTCTTCCAACTCTTCCTGATCCTTGTGTCTCTCTTCTCTTTCCTCCCTCTCTGCTCCGAACCCGATGTTCTAGGGCCATTGAACAGAATCCACAAATGGAGCCTAGGGTTCCTGACTCTGAGCTAGAGACCTACGGACCAGCACTCCGTGTCCTCCAGCAGCCCCTCAATCCAGGGTCATTGTCATCACATCTGTGACGTATCGCCCCACCCCCAACCCCCAATGCATACTCTCCTCTCCTCCCTCTGCTGCCTTGATTTTCAGACCTTGACTTTGCTCCTGTTGCAGAGCTCTCCTCCTCCCTTATGCCCCAGACATAGGCTGGACACTGGTTTGAATTGAGTTCAAAGAAATTAATCGACAGATTGCTAAATACTGAACATTTCTGTGGCAATGAATGTATTCGAAGTAAGAAGGGATATTTGGACTGGGGAATCTTGGCTCTAGTATTTTTTCTAATGTGTGTTTCTAGGCACGATGTTTAACTTCACTGAGCCTTGGTTTCTTCGGCCATAAAGCAGGCATAATACACACTCATCATGAAAGGCCATTGTGAGGAAATCTCCAATAATGCTTTTTAAAGTAGTTCCTGGTACACAGAACTGTTAATCTTGGTTTCTCCGCCCCATCCCTCCTTCCTTTTCTACTTACTTTCCCAGCATGTTCCGTTCTTCTTCTCTCTCCTTCTTGCTTCTTTCCACTTCTCCTCCTTTCTCATCTCCTGTCACCCTGCTGCCTTTTTGAATTAGCAGGAAATATTTGCAAAGGAGAATACTCATCTGACTGTCCATTTCTCCAGATGAGCATACTGGGAGGAGGGATTGTCTCTCACCTGAAATCTTGGGAAATCTTTCAGAAAGACATTGGGTCAGGGAGGGGACAAAGGGTGAATACTTATTGGCCAAGATGAGGCCAAAATTCACCTACTCTTCCTTACTGAGATGCAGGGAGTCCCCTCGGGGCACTTCTTCTGTTTTATGACTTCTTTCTTACTCAAGGTTAACGCTTCCTTTAAACCAGTGGTTTTCAACTGGGGGAGATTTTAGCTTCCCCCACCCCCTCTGGGGTATCTGGAACTGCCTGGAGACATTTTTGTTGTCACAAGTGGAAGGCACTACTGGCATCTAAGTGGGTAGAGGCCATGAATGCTGCTTAATGTCCTACAGGGCATAACACAGGCCCCACGAACAAGAGTTATCTAGTCCACAAAATGGCACTGTTGAGAAATACTATCTAATCTGATTTCCACCCCAATTCCACCCTCTGCCATACAAAGGTGGGGTGGAGGAGCAGGGGAACTGACATAGATTCAGCCCCTCCTGGGTGTCCAAACATCATCCTGGTCCAGTTTACAGCTATTTTCAGACTCATCGCTCACAACAAAGTTTGGTAGACATGACTAGCCCTATTTCACCACAGCTTACCCAAGACCACCCAGGCGCTAGAGAAGGAGGGGTCTGGATTTGAATCCAAGACTCTTAAATGTTTTTTCCCAGCACCGGCATCACACCGTGTTTTGATCCCTGTCTGCCCTGTGTCCTGAGGGCCAAGCCAGGCCCCAGAGGTACATCCAGTGGGCAGCACTCACTGCCCAGAGGATCCAATGGGCTCCCCTCTGATCTTCGTGGTAGACTGAATATGCACGCACCAGAGAGTCACATCCTAGTCCCTGAATTTGCAAATGTTATCTCAGCTGGCAAAAATGGACTTTGCAGAGGATCTTGAGATGGAGTAATAACCCTGCATTACCTGGGTGAGCACTAAAGGCAGTGACAGGTTCCCACTTCAGGGAAGGCAGAGAGAAACACAGAGAGAAGGCAGTGTGAGAACTGGCAGATGGAGCGAGGCAGCTGCAGACACAATGCAGGTGTCTGGAAGAGGCAGGAGCAGACTTCCCTCCTAGAAACTTAAGCAAGAGCCAATCCCACCAACATCTTGAGTTTACCCTTGAAAGAGTCGCTTTGGGATCCTGGTCTTCAGAATGATGAGAGGATAGGTTTCTGTTTCCTCAAGCCACCAGGTTTGTGGCAGTGTTACAGTGGCAAGAAATGAATTCAATTTTCTAGCTGAATTAGGCAGACTCGGTACACACAGAAAGTTCTAGTGCTTTGTGGGAATGTGTGGAGGAAATTGGGCATTTATGGGAGAGCTCGAAACCCTAGAATTATGAGACTGGAAGATAAGCGCAGCAGCCACTGTGGCCAATGGCTTCACTTCATAGATGAGAAAAAGGGACAGTGATTTACAGAGTAAAGTAAGACATAAAGCTCAGGTGCAGGGAGCCCGGCCTCCTGTGACGCAGGAACAACGAGGCTCTTTCACTGCAGTTATGAAGGCAGCCTCGCAAGCGCGGAAGGTTTGCCTCCCTCCTCCCGTGTTCTCTGGGCTCTTAGTGTTTTTCAGAGACCACGCTCCACTGTTGCTTAGTGTCTTTCTGTGTGTGTCTGTGTAGGGCTTCTCATGGCACAAGGGTCAGGGCTTTAGGTCAACAAACGACACTGTATTGGCAACTAGTTATAGCCCAGAAGGGTGTCTGGGGCTTCAGGTACAGCTGGGTCCAGGTGTTCACACAATCCAGTTCTCTCTTCCCGTCATGCCTCTCCTTTTTCCAGCTTTGTTTCTTCTCCCACAAGCTCTCCCTTCATGGTGAAAATTTAGATTCTAGGAACCCAAGTTACTTGGTCATTACCACTACCTGTCATCTCAGGGACATCCCTTGGGACCCTTTTATCAAATCTCGTGGAAGGACACTGATTGTCACACATGGGTTAAGTCTTCCCTGAGCCAATCTCTGTGGTCTGGGCAATGTTGGGTGTTTTTTTTTTTTTTTTTTTTTTTAAGAAAGGTGCAGGCAGGAATAAAGATGAGTAGGCAGACAGGCAGGCAGGCAGGCAGGCAGGGAGAGAGAGGAGGAAGAAACACTCGTTCATTTTATTTTAGTCATTCATCTTCACTGTTCCCTCCATCCCTGGGTCTCAGACCAGGGTCCTTGGGATGTGTGTGGATACATCCAGAGGCCTAGCCGCTAGGCTTGCAGGCACGCCTGAGTGCTGTACTCAAGAAGCCGAGGTTTCTTGTCTACCCCTTTGTGGATGGACTGGGTATAGGGTGAGGGCACTTAATTCAATTCAACCCAACTGGTATGTATTTAAATTTTTTTTTATTTCAGTAACTTTTGATTTTCCACATTCAAATAAACTCTTATGTATAGAATCCCCATATGTGCAGTTTCCCTGTTTCTAAGATATCCAACTGGTGTGTATTTAAACAGGAAAGAAAGATGATATAGAAGAAGGAGATGGGGCTAGATGGTGAACAAACAACAGATAGACATGCACCTGTTCTTCCTACTATCCACTGCGTGACTCAAACTACCTCAAAAATGGGATTATAAGGCAACCTGGTATAATTGTTACAAGGACTGAAGGAGTTCATTCATGTAAGACTCAATGACAGTGTTTATTTGGTACTAATAGAGATATTCATTTATTTATTACAATTCAATTTATCGGTGGGGAAACTGAGGCACAACGAGAGATTAAATACATGGTCCACCTGCCCCTGATAGTAGGACCAGAGCAGAAAGTCAGGCTGATGGGCCGTAATGCTGGGCGCTGGCTCGCTGCACGGCTCTCCCTCTGTGTGTGCAGGCTCCTGGAGAATATTGTTAGAACTGGCATTTGGAGGAAGAGAGTAGTGTGAGCCTGTCAAAACTGGAGGCCCCAGGAAAGAAGCATGAAGATGATCAATATTAAATTGGTCAGAAAGGTCTACCTGTAAGAACGTTCTACATTCCTATTCTTCTAACTTCCTATTTTCTCCTTAAAAAGATAATGCAGGCCAATCCACCATTATTCGTTCCCTTTCCTCAGACCAGTTCCCAGAAGTAAATAAACTAACCGGAAGACAGCCTTCATTTCTGATATTACAACTTCTGGGAAAACAGACCAGCGAGTATCAGGCGCTCATGTCGATGGACAGTAGACAGGAAAGAGATGATCACGCTGCTACCCACATTTCTGCTCTTTAGACCTGCTCTGAAAATATCACCTGGGGGTTGTTAAAATGCAGTATCTCAGGGGCTACCTCAGACTCAGGGAATCCAGATAGGCATTTTAACAAGTTCCCCAGACAATTTGTGTGGACATCAAAGTTTGAGAGGCATTGATGCCTGAGCCCCATCCCAAGAAAGTTAAAGCAATTGGTCTGGAGCGTGGTCCGGACATTAGACTTTTTCGAGCTCCCCCAGTGATTCTAAGGAGACAAACTTGGAGAAGAGGTGAAGCATCCATATTCAGTCTACTCTTGGGTTAGCCTATTGAGATAACAACCGCAGACAACTGGATGCTGTGATACTTTTATCTTTCCCTTACCCTAAGTCTTGAACGCAAGTCCTTCGGCTTTACCTGGCCTGCACCTTAGCTGCTGAGCTGCAGGGGTGCTCCTGGATGCCCTGATTTTAGTTGAGATTAGTACTGTCTAGCACACATGCAGTAGAACCACTTAAGTGACTTCGTCATTAGTCACAGCCATCTTGCAGAATGCCTGGACCACAACGATGCTTTCCATGAACCATCGGCAGAGATTGGTCGCAGAGGCATGCATATCATAGTTTCCTTCTACTGCTGCCATTGTCCTCTCTAGCCAGTCAATGGGTCCAATTTCTTATTTTTAAAAGCTTCCTAGGGAGGAGGATTCGGTTGACCCGTCAGGGCATGGAAAGCAGCATTTAGATCAGTTTGAGGCTCAGAGCTTATGAAACTACAAATCCTTCTGGAAGAAGAGGTCAGAGGAAAAGCTATTTTCTATCAACCACGTCTTCCTGGGGATAAGTGTTCTTTTCTATTTCTGAGTTAGGTTT
Organism: Solenodon paradoxus; assembly: GCA_004363575.1. Taxonomy (NCBI): domain Eukaryota; kingdom Metazoa; phylum Chordata; class Mammalia; order Eulipotyphla; family Solenodontidae; genus Solenodon; species Solenodon paradoxus. The sequence continues at coordinate 75,513 of RJWH01003020.1, read as the reverse complement.
GATTAGATTGAACAAAGGAACATTGGAGATAGGACTTACCGACTGGAGTATAGGGTATAAAAGACAAAGAAGCAGAGACCAGCCACCAAACAAATATCAGCTGCTGGAAGCATTTGAGAACAGCCTGAATATCTACTGGGGACGAACCATTGTTCTAGGGCTTTGCAAGAATTACTGAATACTCACGATAACCCTATAATGTAGGCATCTGACGGAGAGGGTTGCTGAGGCGCAGAGGAACTGAGTTTGCTCGGCTAGGAAGGGCTGAAGCTGGTCTTCCAACCCCGGTCTCCAACCACTCCCAAGCCCATCTCTCCAGACACACCTTCCACTAAGAGGTAGCATGTTAGGATTCTAAGAAGGCATAATGCTACTTCAGGGAAATGAAGAGATCATTTCAGCAAGAAGTCAAATGGGGAGATGAGGGTTGCATAGGGAACCATGTGGAGTGGAGACATGGTCAGTTTAGGGAACATTTGGAAGGAAGCAAAACTGCCACTTAACTTAAGTGAGTCTTCTTATAGGGACAAGGAAATGTCCTTGCTGTCATCATTTTAGCACAATTTCATTTCACTAAGACCAGTGGAGCCCCAGTCTCCCGAGAACAAACGCGCCCCTGCTTTCAGCCATTAGCATGTAACTACTGTTAATATCAAATGGACGTTCAGTGACTATAAAGTAGCCAAGAGAATTCTGAGATATTTGTGGGCGTCTTCGCAAGTTTATTCAACCCATGTTCACCGGGTGGGTGAATGCCTTTGTCATGCCCTGTATTTCATGTACTGTATCTCATTCATCCCTAGGGAGTGAGCACAACATCCCATTTTAGAGCTGTAAACACTGAGGTTCACTAAAAACTTGAATTAGGTCTCAGAATGTCTGATTCCAGACCTTGTCCTCTATTGTATACCCTCTTAACTTCACAGTCCAAGAGTTCTTACACTTCAGTAGTGCTGGATGCATCCAGGAGTTGGTTAAGAAGTAGATTCTGGGTCCTCTTCCAGGAGATTCTGATTCTGGGAGTATGGAATTGGGTGCCAGATTTTGTGTGGCCAGTGGTAACCTCCAACTGATTCCAGCAGTGTGAAGACCACACTTAGTGATTACTGTATTAATACTTCCCCCAGACCCTGTCCCTACCTTGAAGAATCCACAGCCCAACTAGAGGAGGTGGACACACAGTGGATTAATACAATACAATACAATACAATACAATACGCACTGTGATTGCTGAAAAGGCGATGACCTGAGACGTCCATCATCTGTCCCAGAAGAAAGAAACAGTGGAGGGCAGGTACGAGGCACAGTTGGAGAAAGTTGCATTAAGGCCAACAGACTAGGGATCCTTCCCCAGCTCTATGCTGGCAGCAGCTGCTCCGTCTCCGAACAGAGGCCGTATGCTCTTGCTCCCAGCACTGCCCCGACTCTGAATCTCACCCGTCCATGATTGCAGCTCCCTTGTGCCTCTGGCATCCATCCATTCTTCTCCACTCCACTGCCATTCTGCTATCACCTGAATGCATCTGCCATCTTTCTCCCTGCCATGCATTCGCCATCAGAGTCATCCATCCTTGCTCCCCTCCAGTTCATGGTCTACAAGGATCCCGGGTGATCTTTTGAAAATGTAAACCAGATTGCATCACCCTTCTCCCCTCATTTTAGGCAGAACTTCTCCACAGATTAAAGCCCCAAGGCCTTATCTATCTTGATCTGCAGACCCTTCTTCACACCTGACCCTGATGATTCGGCAGCAGCTGCTTTGCTCACTTCCTTTCCCCCAGGATTCTCTGCTCCCCATTCAAAGCGACATGTAATTCCTTATACCTGACCTTTCTCCCTGGCCTCTTGCATATAATTTCCTCTGGAAATCTCTCTCCTGCTCCTTCTTGGTCACTCGAGGCATACCCCACCTTCTGGGCTCTGCTTGGATGCCACTCCTCTGAGCAAGTTATGACTCCCAGGGAACTGGGTGCCCTCCTGCTGCCTCCCACGCCCCTTGGCGTTTCTTCTTACACTTGTACTCAGTTCCCTGCATTTCAACTGTCCACTCTTCTCTCTTGCCCACTGGACTCTAAACCCCATGAGGACCCATCCTGAGTCCCACTGTCACCTCCCTGTGTGCCCACCTCTGGCATAGCACCGCATGCAGTGAGTGGATGAATGGATAAAGCTGAGCTTGAGTGCCATCCGGCCGGTGGTTGGGTCTCAAAGTCTCTCCTAATATCATGCCCAAAGCTAGCTTTCTACTCACTTTCTTGCTGGGCCTGGATGACCTCAGGGAGCAGCAGCCCAGAAATTTGCATTCTTCACACATTCTGGTGGTGGAAGCTGAGGGAGGCGATCATGGGCTCTATTTTGAGGAATTAGTCTGAGCCATTTTAGGTAAACCTGAAGAGTCAGGACTTGTCTGAGAAGTGGGGCAAATGTCTGACCATTGGCCTTGGACTGACTGAAGGGGAAGAAGAAGAGAGGATACATAGGGCAGAGCCACACCCTACTTGCTTGTCCTAAAATGAACAATGATGACATGATCATAACAGCCAACATGATGAGATGCAGTTGATGTATCAAGACTCCATCTGAATGCCATTTGTGATCATCTCACCCCATAAGTTGGGTACTATTATCCCCATTTTACTGATCATAACACTAAGAGTTAGAACATTTAAGTGACTCACCCAAGTTGATTAGGAGAGGCGGTTTTTCAATGCAGTCATTCCATGACCTTCTAGAATGGAAGCGTGGGGGAAGCAGTGGTTTGAGAAACAGGATGAGTGGAAGGACTGGAAAGATACAGGTGGGAGTGAAGGGGAGAAAAGGGGAAGAAGAGGAGCTAAGAGAGAACATCCCTGGCACACGAAGAGATTGTACCCCTGATAGTTTCAACTGTTAGATTCCCTTTCTAGATAATAAGTGCTGCAAATCAAACCAGATGATCCCAGGCAATCCACCAAGACCACCAGGGACAGGCCTATAGTCATAGAGTCAGGTTTATTGACCCAACGGGATGAGGGCTGTCACACACCAGAGGAATCCTGGGCACCTCTCTCAACAAAGGAAGATGTGTAGGCTTGGGGTGGGGTGAGAATGTTGAGTTCAGGTGGAATTAAAATGAAAGAGTTTTGATAAATCAGGGCTATGTATCAAGAAATCAGTATCAGTGGATATATAAAATCATGTTTACCAGGCCAGATTCGAATCTCTTTGTTATTAGGAATTAATCTGAATATAGCAGCTTTCTTCCAGAGCCAGTGAGGTGATTGATGAGTGTTAACTAAATTTGCTGTGACAATCATTTTGCAATATACACATCTATTAAAATATTATGCTGTGTACCTTAACTTTATGCAGTTATATGTCATCTCAATATAACTGGGGGTAGGGGGAGAGAAGCAACTGCTCTGAACCAGCAACTGTAACAGTGACAGGGACCACACATGAGGGATGGAGCAGTATCCATGTTGCTGGAACTTTCCTTAGCTGCTTCCACACACCAAAAACAGCATCTCAATACTCTGAGCCTTACATTCCTCAGGTAGAAAGTAGAACTATACCTTCCGTTCCAATGACTGATGTGAGAATGTGAGGGTCCAGAATAGCATCTGGCTGGGGAATTACAAACTGAGTAATGACCGGAGACATGAGGATTGGCTCCAACCTTGTAGAAGAGGAAGCTGGACAGACTACGCAGCTCATTCTGTCATTTCTTCATTCTACATGCAGTACCTATGACATACTAGATACTATACTGGGCACTGGGAACACAAATGACTACATTTTCCAGTGGTTCAAGGTCAAATGGAGGAGAAAACAAGATGGTATTTTGGGGAGGGAGCGGGAGGTGCAGGTAGGAAAGAAGGCAAGCAGAGGCAGGCGGGCAGAAAGAGGAGGAAGAAACACTTTATTTTATTTAACTGTTCATCTTGGTTGTTACCCACACCCACCCCAACCCTAAGACACAAACCCAAGTCCTTGGGGTGCAGGTGGACTGTGCTCGGCCAGAGGTGGTGGACTTACTCACTAGGCCACGACACGAGGTGCATCCGACAGATGCCCTGAAGCACCGCCAGTGCAGGCTGGGTCAGGAACCTCTCCGGCTGTGGCCCAGGAGTACACACAGGGCACTGGGGGTCAGCGCCAGCAGGCCGCCTCCACCCTGTGACTCTACACTCCCATGCCTCCTTCTTGAAAACAAAACAGCAAAAAAAAAACCCGACTTATTATTTATTGAGTTAACTTTGATTTACAAAATAATATAAGCTCATACATACAGGTTCACAACTCATCAAATATATGATCGCACACCCTGCCCACCACCAAATATTCCTAAAAGTCCTCCACCACTGCCCACTGGACCCCGCCATCCATGCTCCTGTCTCCCCATCTCATTCCCTCTGGTAACCTCAGTTCTATTGTCAATGTCTAAGGCTTTTGTTTTGTCTGTTCCTTTGCTTGGTTTCTTTATATTCCACATGTAATTGTGATTATTAGGTATGTGTCCTTCTTCTTCTGATTTAGTTCACTTAGCTTAATCCCCTCCATTTCCATCCATGTTGTTGAAAATGACAGGATTTCATCTTTTTAAGGACAGTGTAGTATTCCATTTTGTATATACCTGCATCTTCTTATCCATTCCTTTGAATACAGGAACTTAGGTAGTTTCTAAGTCTTGACTACTGTAAACAATACTGCAATCAACATGGGGGTACATATATCTCTTCAGATTAGTGTTTTTGTGTTTTCTTGGGCAAATAACCAAAGTGGGATGACAGGACCACATGGAATTTCCTTTCTGGTCCCTGCCTTATTCTTTCCCATTAGTTTGGCTAAAAAATGGTGGACATGAGCTTGTAACTACCAGCGTTTAGAGTGTCTAGCTGATTAACAACAACAAAGCAGGTTGTATAGACTGAAACAGAACTTAACAGCTTACCAAATATCACTTTGAGCACGATGTATGCATTATCTCATTCCATCTTAGAACCTACCGAGTTCTAGTGCCAGCAGACCCAGGAGACTTGGGTAAGTTACTTGACCTCTGTTCCTGAGTTGCCTCCTTATTTTCAAATGGGACCATAGGGCCATAACAGTATTTTTTTTGAAGTGAATAGTGTGTGAGTGGCAAGGAGACCCCAAATCACCTTCCTCTTTGAGACATACTTGGTGCTACTTCCCTCAGTTCTGAAAGAGGCACCCTCAGTTCTCAGCTGGGCATGCAGGAGACTGAGATGCTTGCTTGCAAGCCTTGCTGGAAGGAAGAAAGGACCATTTTTGCTATCTTGGAGTACTGAGCAAACTGACATCTCTTAGAATTATTGCAAGTCATTATGAAGAATGCATTGATCCGTGCTAACGAAGAGAAATGGGCCTCACCTAGGTATGACCTTGGCCAGGAGCTTCCAGCTCACCCTGAACTTGGGCTCTGGGAGTAATCCAAAGGCCAGACTAATTTTGCCACTCTTTTCTTTCTACTTCCACCTACCTTCCAGGGGAAGGACTCAGAAAGTCTAGAAAGGGAGGAAGAAGGCGATTCAAGTGGAGATAAAAAGAATCGGGAGGCTTGCCAGGATACTTCTTTGGTTTTTGTTCTAGAACTTTCTGAGAATTACTATTCGTTTTCTGCGTAGACCCCAAGCTATAGTCTAAACTCCCTGAGAAAGCAACTTTATTTGGTTCACTGCTGTCTCCAGACCACCTATCACGGTGTCTGGCACATAAGAGCACATGCTGAATATATTTATGGTGAATGAATAGACAACATCATAAAGTAGTTGTTTAACCACTAACTCATGAGTATTATGGGCTTGAAAAGAAATTCAAGTTTTCAGATTCTCCATCCTGGGAATCCTGACACAGAAATTCTGGTGTGGGGTCCCAGAAAGGGAATTCTGTAGAATCTTTTCATAACTCTGGAGGAAGACACAATGAATCACTGACAGAGGTGCTTATGGGAGAACCAAGTGGGTGGGATCCACGGAAGGAGATTTGTTTTTTTAAAGGAATGATGTGGGCAGGAATGAAGATGAGCAGAGGCAGGCAGACAGAGTGAAGAGGATGAAGCATTTTACTTACCTTGTTTAGTTGTTCATCCTGGCTGTTCCCTCTGCCCCAGGTCTCGAACCTGGGACCTTGGGATGGATGTGGACAGTGCTCATGGTGTGCCTGACTGCAAGGCCACCAGGGCGCACCAGAAGGTGATTTTTAACAGAACGTCCCTCTGCAGTTTGGGGGCGTAAGTCATAAATTACCTTCTCATAAAGGGAAATGAAATTTAAAATAAAGATGAACAAACTGCCTAGATGGTTCTGATGTACAGTCAGGGTTGAAAATAACTGCATGAAGACAAGTTATTCTTTTTAAAAAATTTGCTGGGATGATTGAAATTCAGGCTGCCGGTGTCCCTTGAGTAATGGGCTGTCGCTGCACCAGCTGGGAGGAGAATTTACTCTTGCGGATACAATGGGGCCCTTAATCAACTGGGGAGAGTGGGTGGGGGCTGCTGTCTGTCCTCCCAGGTGCTCAGGCCTTGTGCTTGAGTAAAACAGGGAAGACATTTCCTATCCTCCAAGATAATCAATCATTCAACAAGAAATCAAAATGTCCACCCTTATTTGGTAATCAAAAGCCTAGCAAAAGTCAGATAAGTTTTATCTCTTGGTTTATCAGATTGACAAAACTTGAAAGAGTAATATTTAGTTAAGAGACTAGAGAAACGGAGCCTTATACACTGTGGAGGAGTCCAGTGCCGCAGTCTTCTGAGGAAGCGATTTGAAGTTCGTTCAAGAATCCTGAAAGCATTACATGGTACCTTTTGGGTTAGGTACCGTTCTCTGAATTTATCCTATGAAAGCATTCAGCCAAGTCAACATATTTATACACATAAAGGTTGATCATAGCATTTTTAATGATGGTCATGTGGGTTAAAAAATATAAGTGAGAGAAAAGTCTGCTGTTATAGATGATTTAAATTATGGTACATACACAATGGAATACCTTGCCACCATCAAAAAGGTGAAAAGACTGTCATGAAATAGTATTTGGGACACACACTCACAGGTACAAATCACCAAATTTAGGATGAAACATGATGTCACTTTTGTAAAATAAATAGACCTATCTATGCCTGGAACACATAAACTAGAACATAAACTGGAAATAAATTATATTGAAATATCATGATCATTTATATGTAATATATAAATAATAAAAATACGTAAAATAGGCAATTAACATCACAATAGAGTAAATTAATTAAATTCATTAATTAAGTTAAAATAAATTACAATAGATGAAAATAATTATAGAATATAATATTTTAAGATTGATTTTTATATACAGTTTCATGTACGGTGACATAGTATAAGATAAGAGTCTTTCTCAAAACTTGGCACTCCACACAGCCAGACTCATCCTGAGACATTTGTCACCATGAAGACTTGGAGTCCTCTGAGACTGGTGGTCTGCACGGGTCAGGCCTGATTCACAGAACTCTCCCCTTGGAGGCCTGGAGGGCCCAGTGGCCATGAGCTTCAGAGTCAGTCAGACTTAGGGTCACCTCGAAGTTGTCACTGATGACCAGAGTGATCCTGTACATTGTCACCTAAAAGGGGACAATTGTGAAGGGAGCATTCTTAATAATGACCCTGAGACAGCAGGTATAAACTGGGATAGTCACTGGTAAGCCTATGATTTCCAAATTGAAATCGGAAGCTGTGTGACAGCCCCGTTTTCTCATCTAGAAGATGTGACTAACAGTGTCAACCACTCAGGGGTGTGGCGAGGATAAAAAAATAACATCTCTACAACTCTCACACAGTACGGAGCAATCAACTTCTCCCAGGCTCCAATACTAGTCCCTTAAAATTCTTTCACAATGGTGACCTTCTTCATGTCATCATTTTTTGGTTGGTACGGATTTAAACAACCATGAGGTCGTTTCTTATAAACTGGCTTCCCTGGTGGCCTAGTGGGTTAAACCAGGCACAGCCCACATACATCCCAAGGTCTCTGGTTCAAGACCTGAGGCCAGGGAACAAATGAATAAAATAAATAAAGTGTTTCTTCCTTCTTGCTCTTCCCGCCTGCCTGCCTACTCACCTTCATTCCTACCCATGCTTTCTTTAAAAAAGTAAAGTGCATGTTAACTTAATTGCCTTTAGGAATGAACTGTGTTACGGCCACACCATAGATTTCGGTCCAGTTATTTTGTGCTTTCTGAGTCACTTACCCAGCTTAGCTCTGGAGTATGGTTTTAGAGATTCTGTCCTAATGCCTTTGGAACAGCTGTTGTATGGGACTTCATGGCTTTTAAATCCTAAGTTATGGATCCAACTACTTGGTAGAACTCTATGTCAGCTCCAGGTAAGCCACGATGCCCTCGGAACCTCTGATTCTCAAACTGGCAAGTGGAATCATAATGATGCTCCTCTCATAGGATTACACTGAAGGTCAAAAGAGATGATGCATTTGATTTTCCTTAAGACTGGTCCCAGAACGGTGATGCTCCCGACAAGATAACAGACACTTATTTAAGACACTTGAAGAATAAGGAGAGCCTCCGAAAGCCTCTTGAAAGAGGAGACAAGCTATATCACACCAGGCAATACTAGCAAATCTCCCCAAACCCTTCAAAAATATCAGTCGCCCCCAACTCCCATTTATCAAGGGTGACTAATTTCTCATTCCTGTCGTCCCACCCCTGTACTGCCTGCCTGCGTCTTTGCCTGCCTCCTCTGACTGCCTGTGTGTCTTCTTTCTTCTGTGCATAACCCACGAGATGTTTCTCTTGCTTATTTATTAATCCTCTGCCCACGAAAAACACTCAGGGGTTGAAGAACTCACATAAAGCAGCCTCCTTAGAAAGCGGAGTGACTAGAAATGCTGTGAATTCCCATTTAGATACCAGTTTTTGGTTTTGTTTCTGCTGTTGATGGCAATGTATCCAGACAATAAAATCACTGCTCAGATAATGTGAGTTCCCTCCTCTTATTCTTGCTGATTCTCTTTTGCTCTCTGCTTCTCTGTCCTTTCCTTCGGGGGTTCCAGTGTCCTCAATTTTCCTGTCACTGCACCAGGTCTGTCCAGCTTGATAGACTCCCAGGGTCCAACGTGCTCTTTCCAGGGACCCTCAGTTCTTTGTTTTCAGCTACTTCTCTGGAAAAGGAAGCAGTTTCACCAGGTGTGTACTTAAAGCTTATGTCTGCCTGTATGCTGAGGAAAAGAGCTCCAAGTTTGGGAATCAGAGGTCCTGGGTTCCAGTTCTTGTTGGCCAGCTTTCTTTTGTTGTTGCAAACAACAAAACCCATTCTTGGCATTTTAAGCAAGATGCAGATATATATAAGGGTATTACGCTGGTCCTGGAACCGGAAGGCTGAGATACATCTGAAGCTACATGGCCAGGTTAGATGCCATGAGAGATGAAAGCCACGGCCACCCTCACCCTCCTGGACACCCGCCCTGACTGGTGTCCGAGACCGTGGGAGACCCACCACCGCGGCGCCTGTGAGAGGGGACATCCTGCCATAAGGACGGTCCCGCATTTAGACTTGTTCATCTAGTGGGTGGGACGCAGGTCACAGGTGTGCAGTGAGCTGGGAATGTGGGAATGCGGGAATAGTGGCGCTCTTCATGTGGAAAATGACCCAGGGGTGGGTTCACAGGGGAGTCACAGTGACAAAGGTCTTGTCTCTCTCTCCAGATGTCCAGTGAGTAGTCCACTGTGAGAAAGAGCACTCTGGACTGCAGTGTCCACACTAAAATGATCAAAGCTGGTGAGGTGGGAGGTTCTGGGCTGAAGAACCCATTTCCCCTGCATCTGGGTTCTAACCGTCAAGTGCAGTCCAAGGAGCCAGACGAGGACCAGTGCCCACGGTGGATATGCCAGCTGACCGGGGATCAACACCCCAAGCAGAGCTCTCCCATGACTTCTAGGCTGGAGAATGTATGGGGTTGCTCTCCTCTGAGTGCTCACACCTCCCTTTCTGCCTGTCTCGCTTGCAGAAACAGATGCACGAGGCCCAGGGCCTGGGACATCAGGATGCAGCAGTCACAGGTGGAATAGTGGCTGACATCGTCAGGGCAAGAGTGAAACGTGAGTTCCCACCACCCTGGGCACAGGTTGGAGCAGAAGACTGCAATGCTTTCAGAAATCCTTCAAGCATCTGCCGTGGCAGCTCAGCACAGCGACACAGAGGCAGAGTAGAGGCTGTGCTATCGGAGGGATTCGTCTTCCTGGGCTTGGCCCTGCGGTTTGTCAGGGCTGAAGGAGAAACAAGGTTTGAAACAGAGCCAGAAGCTACCAGAAGCTACTCTGCATACAATGATTCCTGTCCCCATGAGTATACAATTGTCTGTGGAGTATTCCATTTTCGTTAATGTCTAGTCCAAATGGAGGCCAATCCTTTGAGGAATAAATAATCTAATGCAATGCAGGTGATTCTAAGTGCACCTGCTTTTTCCTTTCCTTGAGCAAAATAAGATTCATGAAAGTTCCTTGTTTGTAGGATTCCAATTTAATAGTTCTAGTCCGAGAGTAGTACTTTAAGGAGTGTGTCTTTCTTTAAGTCTCCTGTTTTATGTACTGCGGAATATCAGATCGCTCCTTAACTCATTTGACACGGCCTGTTCTGATGAAATCTAGTAGATCCAGCGAAACAGCCTGAAGAAACAAGTATATTTTTAAAGCGTTGGGAACTAATTATCCTCAGGTGCTGGATCCCGCCAGCACAGGAGAGCATCTGTCAACTCCACTCAAAGATGACTCGTTTTAATGAGATAGACTCCACTGTAAACCAATTCAGCAAACTGCAAAGGAGCAATTAGGTGAAGTCACTAGCTCAGATTTGGGGAGTGGAGTGGGGGACCTGGAGAGTTCCTGCCTTCAAGGCCCCGGGGTTAAAAATACTTAAACCAATACAAGTCACCATTATTATTTATATTTATCGAGCAGTAAGATGGGTAACATCTCAGAGGGAGCTAAGAATTGCCATCCAGAAAACCTCCTTTCTCTTTCTTCCAGGCTCAGCCCCTATCATCCTGCACTCATCCTACATGACTGTCATTACAGCCAACTAACACAAACTAATTATAATGATGCTAACTAATTACGGCACGAAACGGAAGACCTGGATTGCACAGGTCAGGCCTCTGTGTGTGTGTGTGTGTGTGTGTGTGTGTGTAAGGTCAGCAGCTGTGGAACAATAATCACATAATATAGTCACTTCATTCTCTGTGATGACAACTACCATTCTAGATGAGTGACAGATGCTTCTTAGGGAACAAGCCAAGGATTCCAGAGAAATGAAATAACCTCTTGAAGGACAGGAAACCTGATGTGAGGTAAGAGGGGAGCTGCCCTCCCTCTTGCCATCCGGTCTCTCTCTGTCTGCTCTGGGTCACAGGTCCTGCCCAATGGCTGCCGCTCTACAGCAGTGCGACACCACCTGTCACATCTCCAGTCTCTGGGGACCCCTTCGGGCTCCCAATCACAGCGTTTTCCACATCCATGCTTACGGCCCAGAAATTTAATACTAACAGCCACCTACACTTGCTCTCTAAATAACGTGTCTCACAAGTAACTAAACAAAGATGCTGTTCAGAAAGTTACATAGTGTTTTTAATTTACTGGATGGTCTAATGAAAAGTACTCAGTGATGCTGGAGAGAGCTGCTGAGAGTTGCATAATTTGCTGCAATCTTTCTAGATCTCTGGAGAGTAATTGGCTGTAGTTTTTAGAAGCCTTACATACACACACCCTTTCAGTTAGCAGGGCTTTGTCTAGAACTTGAGCTTAAGGAAATAATGAAGAATGTGGCAAATACTTAGGTAGCTGGATACTCAATTCCTTGTTATTCGCAATGAAGTAAATATGCTGAGAGAGAAAAGAACCTTGTATGCCCAACCACAGGCAGCTGATTAATCAAAGCAATGTCTGTCAGTACTGTGGGATAATAAGCAGCCATTACTTTGATCAGATGAGATATATTTCTTTACATGAAAAAATTTAAAAAAGAAGAGGGCAAGGTTCTACATCTGGGAATATGGAATAATTCTCCTTGTTCTACCTGCTAAATGCAAATAAAAACTTGCATACGACATAGCTAACAAACATAAGTGACTCTGAAAGATGGAGAGAAGCAGGCAGACTAGCTAGGGACCTTGGGACCCAAGGAGTGACCCAGAGGTAAGTACCCTGAGCTTCGGTTTTGTTGGCCTCATGTATACCAGACGTGAATAGATGACACCAGCAGCCTGAGAACCTTTCTACCTCAACGCAGATGTGCCACTGAGTGCCCTCAACCACAGGTACCAGGGAATGATGTCATAGCCACTGCTATAGTAGGAAGGGCTACACTATTCACTCCAGGGATTGGGGTCTGCAAGGGATAAGGGTAGCTTGGGGAGAAATTCCTAGAACCTGACCCGTGTCATTGGACATAGACATCAAAACGCCAAGGAAGACCCATACTCAGAGGCCCAGAAAATGGGCAGCCTAGCAATACAGGAAACTTTCAACAATAACTGTGTTTCTCTGAAGCAGTTCAGCATGGCTGAGTAAGGAATGTAGATTTCTGTGCTCACCTGGCTGCATCAAGGCACCTCAAGGCCCCACCAGGATGCTACAGCCAGAAGCATCAAGAAGTTTGATGAAGTCTCACAGCCACAGCAGTTTCTCTGTGGCTGAACCACCTTGTCGGTAGACTGCAGTAACAACTATACTGCTTTTCTGGCCTTGGCTGGGTTCAGCTCAGGGAGGGAGAGAGACGTGAAGTCCTCAGAGCTGGGAGCAGGGTGGGGCTGGGGCAAGGCTCTGCACATTTCTGCAGCTTTCTCAGCCCTTCTTTAGGGCCCTGCATGCTCATATAGCTCTTCTCTTTTAGAAGAGACTGCTTTTAGGAAAACATCTTCTATCAATCCTTTATACCTCAATACAGGTGTGCCATTGAGTTCCCTCATCCACAGGTACCTGGAAATGATGACATAGCCACACTGGTGTTAGGGAGGGTCATGCCCTTCATTACAGGGACTAAGGTCTGCAGAGCAAAGGTCATATTGGAGAGATATTTCTTGAACTTCTAGAATTCCTAGATTTTAGATGATGCTAGATCCAGAAAATGAACTCTTAATTAGATGCAGAATGCTATTGTCTAAGGCAAGAAGATGGCTCCCCAGAATAAGGAGAGGACTTACATCTTTTTATCACATAAGATATAATTCTATTGGCAATTCTTATTAGGATTAAAAAGGTTTGTAGGAGTAAGTTCTTGTTAAAGTAAGAAAAGAATAACTCCTTCTATGGCCATCTACCTAAGGGTCAGAGATAGACTCCTATGATGGATGTCTTAGTTTTCAAGTTTTTCTTTTAATTAAAACAAGACAAAAAATATTAAATAATAGATTTCCAGTTTTAGCACCAACATGTAAAGATCTTGTCACTCCTGTTCTTGCAGTAAGTAAAAAGCTAAACAAATTGAAAAGCAATGTCTTTTCTTGGGTTTACTGGAAAGCTGAGGTTATAAGGCTGAAAGAAACCCTGGAATCTGGAGAGAGAGGTAAACTCAGAGTCACAGCCAAGGTCTGCTTCTCTGGAGCAGAAGCCTCCTCGAGTCATAAACTAACGGGAACACTAAACTTGGGATTTTAATAAATTTTTGAAGGAAATTCTGAGTATGGACAAGTTTGAGGATGAAAAACTCATTAGAGTCTCAGTGGGGTGTCACATTTTCATGAGTTTTATCTTTTTTTAACTCCACATAGTGAAAATCTTAGTATCATCCTCTTGTGTCTCTGGAAGTGGGATGAGGGAAGTAACCATTTTGAAACATGCCAAAGCATTCTTAATGAAAAGACCTACCCAAAGTAGCACCAGACTCTTATCCCACCTAGGGAGCAGTGAATTTAGTAAACTCCACCTTGCTGAAGTCTTCCTGTTTCAACCAAGGCAATGGGACCAGTGGGGAGAGGCTAAGAAACACTTGTGAAGGTTAGAGTCTACTAAGAAACTGAGACTTAATTATAACACTACAGATTTTCCCTTCCCCATACCTTACCACCACATCCACAGGATTCTGGTATAATACAGCAGGGGAAAAGCAAAAGAACTGTTGCAAAGCAAGACTGTACTTAAGGAGGAGTTCTCAGGGAAACTAAGAGCATTTGAAATACGAAGACAGAGATGTTTGGGGAATTTGAGTATTTTGGCACTTGTAGATACAGCAAATATTAAACACAGGCTGATAATAGTCAGATGAACACAAAACATCACTCCGAAGATCTATTTATGTCAGTTCCTATTACTTAATTCATCATATCCAACTTTGAACAAAAATTATAAGCTTTCTAGAAGTCAAGACAAGACAAAATGTGAACAGACAAAGCAATCATCAACAGCTGACTCAGGTATGTTACAGATGTGGGAGTTATCAAGCCAGCAATTTTAAATAACCATGATTCAAAATAAGTGTAAGCAGTAGGTTTCGGGCACTAATGGAAAAAGTAGAAAATATGCAAGAAAAGATAGATAATCCAAGCAGACATATGGAAATTCTAGGAAACAATCAAAGGCAATAGAATGAAAAACAATATGTACTGTCACAGATGTGATGAACTCACCAGGAGCCTAGACATGACTAAGGCAAGAATTAGTGAATTTGAAGATAAGGCAATAAAATCTCAAGCTAAAAGGCAACGAGAAAAAATGATGGAAAGCAAAGAACTTGAGAATGTTTCACTAGACAAACACATAACGAGAATGCTAGAAGCAGAGGAAATAGCTAATAGAACAGAAGACATAATTTAAACAATAATGGCCAAAAACATTCCAAATTTAATGACTGTTGGGATCAATAAAGAGGAAGCTTAGTTTAGATAATCAAAGCCTCAGCAGGGAGCGGGCGGGATGGGGGTGGCAGTGGGGAGGGGGAACAGTAACCCAAATGCCTGGAATACTAGGTACCCTCCCAGCAAGGAAAACCTTGGCTGGGTTTTTTTTTGTTGTTTTCCTGCTGAGGCTCGGGAAGAAGTCAAGGGCCAGATGGATAGTTAACTAAAACCTTTTAAATGCAAAATCACTTGGTAAACAATGATTGTAAGAATGACCGATTTATTTGTATTTTTTCTGTGAATTTGTATTTTTCCTTGTGTAATGACAATAAATATGCAAGGAGTCAGTGACTCATGTGACAGTTTGGGGTGATGGTCCCCCCAAAAGCTGTTCATCTCCTGACCCCACATTCTTTCTATTTTGGTCTTTTCTTTCTTTTTCTTTCTCAATCCCTCGAAGCCCTTCCCCTCAGTTCTGTTTCCTGGGAACAAGTCTGACAAATGACCGACAACAAACCACATCAGTAAAACTCAGAAAACATCAAGTTAAAAAAACACCAAGAACATCTACATCTAGGCAATCACATTCAAACTGCAGAAAATCAAAGGAAAGATAAATTATTGAAAACAAGCCAAGAGAAGGGTACCTTTTACCTGTAAAAGAACCAGGATAAAAATTACAGCAAACTTCTCAGAAACCATGCAAACAAGAGGGTTATGGAGTGCGATATCTAAAGTACTGAAAGAAAAACACACCAACCTAGATTCTATACCCAGCAAGATTATTCTTCAAACAGGAAAGAGAAATAAAGATGTTCTCAAACAAAAACTTAACGAACTAATCAGTAGCAGAACTTCCCTGTAATACATGTTAAAAGAAATCTTTCAAGGAGGAGGACAATAATAAAGGTCAGAAATGTGGTTCTACACAAAGAAAGGAAGAATACTGGAGAAGGAATAAATGAGGGTTAAAATAAAATCTATATTTTAATTCTTAATTAATCTAGAGATAACTACTTGTTTAAAGGAATAATAGCCACAGTGCATTAGATAATTATAGCAGATAGAAAAGTGAAATGAATAGCAGCCAAGTCATGAAGAAGGGAAAGAGGATTTAGAAATGCTCTATTATACTCTAGGGTATATTTTTCAAACTCTAGGGAAACCATTAAATATTTTAAAAAATGAATAAATAAGAGAACTGCACAAATTAAGATCTCAACACTCCCTCCCTGGCTTTTCATTATGTTATTCTTGAAAGTTAGCTACTATTCATGATCCACTGTGCATTCTCCAGGGTACGCTGATGATGATTTCCCTGCAACACATTTTTCTCATCTCTTCATTTTCCCTCACCTCCTGTTCTTGAGGACATCCTTCTCCAGCAGGTCTACTTCTGCATGGGTTCCGATGGAAGAACTGGAAGCACTTAGCCAAGTGTAGGAGGGACAGTGATGATGGATGCATGTTGTTAGATGGCTTGAGGGAGTCTTCTTGATTCTTCGGAGACCACAGATTTGGTGAGACACAAAATGAAGAGCATTGCACTCTGGGTAGAAAAGCTGTGTCTGAGGATTCGTCCAGGCGATGTGTGTGGGAACAAATGAGTTTCCCTCTCTGGACATCACTGAGCAGGTATTCACCACTCAGCACACAGATTCTCCATGATGCATGGTGACAAACCCTCTCTGCCTCATCCCCTCTAAGGAAGCACCCAGCTCTGCTTGAGCCCTCAGTGATGGGCAGTGGGTGAAGCGAGGGCGTCCTCAGGAGTTCAGTAAGTTGAGTTCTTGGCCAGAGCAGTGAGAACAAGCAGAGACAAAGGAGCCTGCCATTTGTCATGAGTGAGACCCACTGGGTGGGGTAGAGGGAGCCCGATGGGAGATTGACATTCAACTAACAAAGGAAGGTGGGTTTCAGAGTCAACAATCTCAGCTCTCCTGGGTGTACAAGAGTCCTGCTCAGATGAGAACAGAGCATTTGCACCTGGGTTCCCTCTGGCTACTAAAGTTGTCTCCTGCTTTGGAAAAGGATCTGTTTTCTGTGGGGCTGGCCAAATTACAGAGCCTTGAGGGCAGTTGCGCGTCCATGGGGTTGCCAAGAGAAAAGCAAAAACATTCAGCTCTCTCGGCCAGGGAGACTCAAGGTCGCCCAGAGCCTCACACAGGGGCGGGATGAAAATGCCATGGGCTCATGGTTATGTGCAAACACGGGGGCTGAATAATTAGAGGTCTCAGATTTCCTGGAAGGTTTGTGCCTTTTGAGTGAGTTGATTGGCTGGAAAATAGTCCAAATCCGTCCTTGCCAAGCTCAGAGGTGGTAAGAACAGAATTTACATGCAATCTGTATATTTTCAAGTTGCTGACGGAGGCAGATTTTAGGTGAGGTTTCTGCACTGTTATTTCAGTTTGTGTTTGAGGCTTCCATGTGGATCTGCAGAAAAACAATGCTCTCGCTCTTGAGAAAGTGGCACATTTTTATTTCTAAAAAAGAATCTCAAGCTCACAGTGGTGTCTTTTCATTCAGATGCTGGAACATCTCCGACAATCACTGGGCAGGCCAACCCCAGGACCCCGGGACGGGTTGGAATTAAGTTTCAAATTCCAGAGCCTGGGTTTTCCTGGTAGCCTATCTTAAAATGTTGAATAATCAACACGAACTTGGCTTTGGGAAATGGAAATTTGTTGATGACAGAGCATTTTTAGAAAAGGATCCCGAGGCATTTAAACAAGCATCTGCTGGAACTTTCTCATAAAGTCCCCTCCTATCTGCTGAGTAGAAGAAACAATTTCTTGTTAAGGATTATACCAGGTCACAATGTATTGAGTTCCTTTGATAAGTCAAACACTAGAGATAGGTTATTTCTAATCTTTAGGAGACAGAATGCGAAAGGAGACTCTTTGGGGTCCCGTTTGCAGGCGGGTGTCAGGATGCTGATTGAAGGTGAAGACCTCGCCTCCGGCAGGATTTGCGATGGGAATGAAGCGGCTATAGACTCCCCTACCTGGCTTGAAATTATGAAAGACTGAGAGAAGATTGACAAAGTGGGAGGCCACCTTCTAGCCTCAAGCCTCGTGAGGAGAACTTCGGGGACCTCCAGGCCTCTGAAATGTTTTCCCTGACAGCTCACCCACCTTCCAGTGAGTGCAAAGTCACGAGAACTGTCCTCTCTTTCCTCGGTCCCACCTCCCTTTCTCCGAGAGCCTGGCCCTGGCAGACCCTAAAGAGCAACTCTGGAGCAGGAGGAGGTGAGAGCAGAGGGCAGAAGGCAGCCTCTCCTTCCCCAGTGTTCTCTGAAGCACAGCTGAGCTTGCAGTGGGTAGAGTTTGATGCCAGGCCCCACGCAGAGTTGTGGCTCTTTCCAGAGGACTGGGTTTTGCAACTGTTGAATTGCAGCTGTCTTTGTATTCAGCTGCCTAAATGTGAACAGAATAAGCCTCTGCTGGGGAGATGTGTCTCAAGCACAGGAGGCCACCCCTCCCCACTCTCTCTCCACCCCGTCTCTAGTCCTGGATTCACATTTGAAGGGATGTAAGAATAACAAAGGAAGTGCGTTTTTATCACAACCTGGCCTGTTTGTTCAGCACACCTGTAATAGCAACAGCACCACCAACGATGTAGAATTATGTCTCCCATTTTACAGATGGGAAAATGAAGGCCAGAGAGGAAAAACAGCAGAGTTGGAATTAAATCCAGAGTTCCCTGTCTTTCAAGTCTGCGGTATGTTATACTACTTTAGTTTATTTGCCAAAAGGGAAACAAGTTATGATAAAGATTATAAATAAGGAAGAAATTGATTTTTAAGGAGAAAAGGGAAATTGTCCATAATAACAGGTTTTAGATATTATTTATGTGTTTAAACCACTTGGGCAAAGTTCATGATGAAAAAAACCAACTCAGAAAATCTAGGGCTATTTTATTTGTTTGATTTCAATCTGTATGAAACCTCACGTGGGTGTATTTTCAGCCACAGCCTCTCAGGAGCAGACAGAGCTCTGTTTCCTTCATATTCTGTATGGAAACCCGAGCTAATAAATCAGAGACTGGAAGAGCTGAGTCTTTGCTTTCTAAAATAATTCTCTGTGGGTTTTCTTTCTCTATTTACAAATGGCAAGGGCATCAATGTATTTTCATTTCATTTGATTCAAACAACTTGGAAGTAAGAGATGTTTCAGGAACGCGTCTGCTTCCAGAACGTCAGGGTGTGGGTTCTGTAACCTGTCACACGCTTTCCCACTGATGATAATCTCTGGATGGGTGGATACATAACAGGGATGATAACTACCTGTGGAGGAAAACCTCCAATTTTTATCTCCCTTGTGTCTTTTTTTTGGTGACATTTCCAGTTATCAAATAGATGCCCTTTCTTCCCCACACCAAGCAATTCTCCACGACACCAGCTGGGGTCCGACAATTGAAGCCAGTTCTGACACTGTCTACCTAGAGATAGAGCCAATATCAGATCCCACAGGTTAAGGGCTCAGTGCCACAAAGCTGCTCGCTCCCCTCCTCCCACTTCAGATGCCAACCACACAGGGTGGGTCCTCAGGGCACCCACAACCTCAGACGCCGTACACACTGGAGTTTCCCCGTCTCCCTCCTCCCGAGTTTGATTACTTCGCTAGCATCCCACACAGGACTCAGGGAAATGCTTCCGTTTCCCTGTTTATTAAAGGACACGATGCAGGTTACAGATGCAGAGACACCAGGGGTGAGGTTTGGGAGGGGTCCCAGCTTCTGCGCCAGTGGGTTTGAGGGGTGTCACCCTCTCGGTCTATGGATGTGCTCGCCAACCTGGAAGCTCTCTGAACCCTGCACTCTTGGGATTTTTCTGGAGGCTTCATCAGGTGAGCATGATGGAGCATTAGCTTCATTTCAGCCCTCAAGAGAGTGGGGTTGGGGCTGAAACTTCAAGCTTCTAATCACGGTCTGGTCACAGGGAACCACCTAGGGGCCACCTGGAGTTGCCATATTAGAATAAAAGACACTCCTATCAACCGGGAAATGATAAGGGTCTCAGGAGCCTGGTGTCAGGAATTAGGGTCAAAGACAATATTAGAACAAAAGGTAGTCCTAGTTCTCTTGCCACTTAGGGTATTACAGGGGTTTCAGGAGCTCTGTGCTAGGACTTAGGGCCATTATCTGTTTTCTATTAGCTCACACCACCCTTCTTCTTACTGGAACCACTAACCACAGGAAAGAACCAGAGACCAAGAGACAGTGACTTGCTCTTGGCAAGGAACCCAGTCTCAGGCAGTCTTTTGTGCATCCTCCTGGCATCCCATGTCAAAGGTTGGCTGGCCTGGGGCGGTGGGTGGAGAAGAGGGGCAGGAGGTCATGGGCCCACAGGCACTGTGACAAAAGCAGACTGTCTGCCCATTCAGTGTGGAGCTCTGTCCTGCCCCTTTTAAGGCGTGTAACTGGGTCAGCCTATCTGCTCCCCCACCACACTCCAAATTCAAGTTGTTAATGTACTTGAAATGCAAATTGAGCTAAAATTAGCTGAGCTTCATTCTCCAAAGGCCATCTCCCCCACCCCACTCCTTGCAGAGACTGGGTTTACATCATTTTATTTTGAAAGGAAATAATCACTCAGCCTTTTGAAATAGGATCCTCATTAAATATATATTTTTGTCCCCCTTTACCACCTTTTGCAAGCTGCATAGCAGTTCTACTCCATGATCTTTGTGCTCATTTCAGCATTAGTAGAGATAACAAAGCTCAAGAAAACAGGCGCACAGGAGAAACAGGAAAGGTCGGGGAGCACAAGAAAAGCAGAATCACCTTTGTCAATGGACATGTCTCATTGCTTCCTAATCCAGTTGGCCCTCGGATTAGACCCACTGAAACCAAAATTACCCTGTAAGGGATAAAGCTACGCATATAGAATTGTGCAACGTAAGATACTTGGACCAGAGGAGTCCCTTTGGTCCTTTCTGTGACCTTCCCCATCTGGAAAATGGGGATAACAATATAGAATCTGTGCTCAAAGGGTCAATAGTTTGAGTACTTGGGAGGAGAGGGGAAGCTGGGGTGGAGTCGTTAGTTTGTTTCAGGATTGCAAGCGCTTGAGGACTCCTTAAGAAAACAAGGTGGCAGGTCCCAGCAGGGCTCTCTCTCCCGGGATCTACTCCCTGGGCTTCTTCCCTGGTTGAGATATAACTGTCATATAACATTGTGCAAATTTAAAGTGTGCAACAGGTTGATTTGATACACTTATACATGCAATATGATGATCACTGTAGTGTTAGATAACACCTCGATCATGTTATATAATTATTCTTTCTATTTTTTGGTGAGAACAATTAAGAACTAGTCTCTTAGCAACTTTGAAGACTATAATATTGTTGACTCTAATCACTATTCTGTGACTTACATCTCCCTTATTTATCTACGAGTTACAATTTGTGCTCTTAGAAAAATCTCCCCAATTCCTCCACTCCCAGCCCCTGATAACTACCATTCTACTCTGTTTTCACAAATTGAGCTTTTTTATATTCTACATATAAGTGCCATCATAAAGTATTTGTCATTACCTGTTGGACTTATTTCACTGAGCATAATGACCTTGAGATGATGTCAGGATTTCTATCATCCTGAATGAATAATATTCCACTATATATACACATATATACATATACATATGCATACATATATATATTCCATCAATATAATTGACAGTCTTCCATTGTATATGTACATGTATAAATATGGGAGTGTATATATTTCAAATCATCAAAATTCTGCTTTCATTTTCATTTCCTGGATATATACTAAGAAGTGGAATTGCTGGATTACATGACAGTTTTATTTTTAATGTTTTAGGAACTTCTATATGTTTTCAATAGCAGCTGAACCAATTTTATTTCCCACCAAAAGTATATCAGGGTTCCCCTTTCCCCACTTCCTTGCTACCCTTGTCTCATGTTCCTGAAGATAGTCATTCCTACAGGCTTGAGGTGATATCCATTGTGACTTTGATTTGCATTTCCATGAGAATTACTGATATTGAGAATCTTTATGTACCTGCTGCTCAGAGGGATATCATCTTTGGAAAAATGTCTACTTAGTTCCTCTCCTCGTTTTTAAATTGAATTGTTTGTTTTTCTGTTATTGAGTTACATGAAATCTTAAGATATTTGGATATTAACCCCTTATCCAACATATGGTTTGCAAATATTTTCTCCCATTTCATAGAGTTACTTTCCTTTTGTTGATTTGTTTTGCTACAAAAACTGTTTAGTTTGATGTAGTTCCAATTGTTGAATTTTGCTTTTGTTGTTTATTTCACCAGTGTGACAGCCAAAAAACCTTTGTCAATATCACTGTCAAGCAGCTTCCTACCTATGCTTTCTTCTAAGAGTTTTATGGGATTAGGTCTTATGTTAAAGTTTTTAATCCACCTGAATTAATTTTCTTGTCTTTTTTCTAATACAAGTGTTTAAAGCTGTAAATGTCCCTCTAGATATTGTTTAGCCACATCTCACTTATTTTGATATGCTGCATTCTTTATCATCCAGCTAAAAATATTTTTCAAGTTTACTATTGACACGTGGGCTGTTTAGAAATATATTTCAGTTGTCAAACACTTGGGTCATTCTTTTAGAAATATTATTGTTATTTATTTCTATTTGGTTTCCAATTTGGCTAAGAGTATATACTTGGTAAGACTCTAATCTTTTAATATGGATTCAGGCTTATTTTGTCAATGTGCATGTTTTCGTCTTGATGAATGTTCTCTGTACATTTGATAATAATGTACATTCTGATATGATCAACTGGATTTAAGTTCTGTAAATGTCATTAATTCAGGTTCATTTATAGTGTTGATGCGAGTTGATAATGCTTCCGATTACTGACAGTTAAAATTGTTTTAAATCACCAACTGCGATTGTAGGTTTTTCTCTTTTTTATTAGTTTTCATTGGTGCTTACTTCAAGTACTTTAAACCTTTGTGATAAGGTGCATTAGTCATTAAGGATGTGATGTTTCAATGAACTGATATTTTCACTATTTAGAAGTGGCCCTTTTTCTCTCTGGCAATACTCTTTATCTTGACATCTATTTTGATATTATAACCACATCAGCTCCTTTATGCTTGGTTTTTCATGGTGCATTTTTTTCTGTCCTTTTACTTTCAATTGTATTTAAAACCCATCTCCTATTGACAACATATAATTGGATCTTGTTTTTTAACCCAGTTTGACAATCCCTGCAATTTCACTGGAGTGTTCAGTTCATTTTTATGCAATATAATTACTCATGTGGTGGAATCTAAGCTTGCAATGATGTGCTTCCCACCCCCCCACCCCCCCGCCATGTTATATTTGCTTTGTTCCTATGTTAGAACGTTCTTAAATGAAGCCACATCATCTCAATCAGTTCAGGAGTTGAAATTATTAGAGGCCTCAGTCTTTTGGAGGGAGGGGTGTTCTATTTTTCATTTATTGCTACTCCTAGGGGACAAGAGTCCAAGTATTGTCAAGCAAAAAGCCTTGCATCGTTTTCAAAGTCCCTCCTTGTGGGAGGACTGTGTACTCCATTTTCTTTCCTTCTAGACTTAGGAGAATCCCCAAAGTTCTCCTCATCTTCTCAGACTCAGTTTTTGCTTTTGAAATGGACAGCCAAATGGAGCAGCAAAGGAAATCTAATTCCTGGCCTCACTTCCTCTGATTTTGCTAGACCTAAGCCATGGGTGCTATTCTCGCCTTGGCATCTTTCCGTACGGTCCTTAGCAGGGTGGTTTGTCCAACACAACGGTTATTATTTTTACGCATGTTTAGAAACCATGTCCGAGGGGTTGTGACCTCATGTGGAAGTGCAGCCTGTCTGACTTACTGCTGTGTGATCTGGGTAAGTTGTCCTGCCTATGACCTGGGTTTCCCCTCCGGCAAAGCACTAAAAAAATATCGTGCCCCTCATGTTTGGGGGGGACGGGGTCTCACAGGAGTTAGTACTGAAAAGGGTTATTGTTACTGCTTGTCTGATATAAATATTTTTTTCAATTCTGTGGAACGAAGCAGCTTCATCGATCATTATGCAATTTAGCTTCTGAGGCAGTTTACAATTTTTATTATCAGAGTCAACTCATTGGGTTTAATCACAGTGGGTTATCAGCAGCAAAATTTCATTTTGCTCTGAGCCCATCTCTCTTCCCAAATATCATTTATTGTTATTTTAATTTAGTTTAGCATAATAAAGATTTACCCAGGCCTCCAGTGACATTTTCAGGACACAATTTTAATTGTCACCTCTTATCTTGTCCCACTGGCTGATTATAGGGACGTTGTTGTTTACTCAGGGTCGGAAGGAGTCACATGTCACGATTTATTGATTTATTTTTGAAGAGTTTGATTCCGGGAGACTTGTCCTGAAAATATTCCACTGAGTTATAGTTTCAATCACCCTATCATCTGATGTACTGACATACTGATTTCTTTTGTAATTGCAAAAAGGAATGTAATATAGGAAAGCAGACAATAAAAATAGAACCCAGAAGGGAGAATGGGAGGAGAGAAGCTGACTGGGAGAGTGGAATGAGGTTCACAGAGACTCGAGGGAACAAAAGTTGTCATGGAAAACGCCATGGGCTAGGAATTAGGACACCTGAGTTCGAGATTCAGGGTTTCTTCTAAGTGGCTATGAAGTGTTGGGTAGGTCACTTCTGACAATAGGAAGTGAGCTCAGGAGGTAAGAGTAGGAAAGAGAATATTTTTGCACGAAGTCTGTTTGCGAGGGAGGGTGAGTGTCTCCCTAGCTAGTAAGTAAGCTGAGGGGACTTCCAGACAGTAGCTATTCCATGTCTTTTTTTCATGTGCTCTAATCAATCTGTCAGTAACTTTGTTTTTGTTTTTAAAGGAAATGTATAGGCAGGAATGAAAGCAAGTAGGCAGACTGGCATGAAGAGAGAGGAAGAAGAAGCACTTTATTTTCTTGAGTTGTTCACTTTGCTTGTTTCCCTGGCCCCAGGTCGCAAGCATGGGTCCCTGGGATGTATGTGGACTGCGCCAGCCAGAGGCGGTGAGCTTATCTGCTAGGCCACCAGTGCGCCTCATCGGTGCCTGCTTACTGTGAGTCTGCAGTTCGATGTTTGGGGAATGAGGAAATTGATATCCGCTCTCTCTAAGCCCTTCTAAACTCTCAGCTTTCAAGATACTAAAAGGGATTCTGAAAATTTACCGCAATTTTGGGGGTTCTGGGAATACTTTGAAATTGATGCAAAATGCCATATATCGGTATTCAGATGTGCGTTTTTCTGGGGGTGAGTTTCTTAATATAGTTATTGTATGAAAGCTCAAGAAACATAGATAACTTAAGCATAGTTATTCATTTGATCAGTAATCTAACACACTTCTTATTCAATATCTTTTGTGTTTACTCGCAGGTGAGTAAGACATATTTTCAAGTGTGATTTCACACATCATCAACAAAAGTTTTATTTCTCCTGCGATGTGTTAAATTGGGTCAGTAGCAGACAATTTGGGCTCTGATTCTAGCTCTGGTAGTACTTGGCTGTGACTCTGGCACTCAGTGGCCTTCACAGAGAAATAATTTGATGGAACACGTTATTTCCTTATCAGCATTGACTGTTTGTTAAATACACTGGTCATACATGGCCCTCCGTGTTAAGCACTATGTTAGGTGAAGGGCCACACCTGTGAATGACACTTCCCTGAAACATACAGACCGGTTGGTAAGCTGTCAACTTGATTTTCCTGAGATAAATATGCTGTAATGGGTTGAGAAGGAGGAAATACATACTTTTATTCACTAAAAATGGGAGCCTGAACAAATGGCTTTATTTCCCCTCTTTTTCTTCTTTGTATATTCCATTGAACCAAAGGAATAAAGAAGCATCTGGAGAAATTACATGTACACCGTGTTCCTGAATACAGAGGAACAACAGGAAAAGTGACTGTGGGATTTTTCTAGAAGAGTGTCGTGTGAGTTTTGCAAAGTGATCTCTGGGTTTTGGGAGACATTCGGAGACTGGCTTCCTGGAGGCTGTTGGGATTGAAAAGAATTGGAGGCATGTGCCCAGACTTCTCACGCAAGGTGATAGGGTGAGCTTGGGAAAATGCCCCATTTCAAAAAACAAAGAACAAATAAAAAATACAAATATATGACTGCATACTAAAACAAAATAGGGAAGTGTCTACAGACCAAAAGCAGGGACAGATCTCGAAAGAAGAGTAAAGTGTCAGCAGGGTGGACCGATGGGGAAGGGGTGGGGAGAAGGGGCTAGAGGAACACTCATCATCTCTAAGCAATGGATGAATGAACACAATCTACTGATTTTTTTTTTTTTTAAAGGAAAGGTGCAGGCAGAAAAAAAGGCAAGCAGGGAGAGAGAGGAGGAAGAAGCGCTTTATTATTTTATTCGGTTCTTCATCTTGATTATTCCCCTGGGCCCCTGGGACCTTGAGATATATGTGGACTGCGCCTGGTGAACTAAACCGCTAGGTCACCAGGCATGCACATCCATAGACTATTAAACACGCTTGAATGTGAAACAAGGATAGGCGGTTAATTTTTCTTTTAACAAGAACATTATTCTGGAGATTACTGAAGAATTACACACAGGGAATTAAATGATTAACTATGAAGAGATAAAAAGTAAGAAAAAGGAAAGGAAAAATAAGACAGGCCTGAACAAGAAGATACTATATAGCTCTAATGGGAATAAACAAATATAATAAAAAGTGCCAGAGAGGTGACATTTGAAGGTTTATTGCTTGATAAATTCTCAGAACTGTAGAGGGATTCGAGATCTCAAAATTTAAAATAAAAATCCACTAAGTGGAATAAAAAAACAAAACCCCAAAGAAAACCAGACTAAACCTGGACACAATGTAGCAATGCTTTGCAATAATAAGTAATTCAAGAGAAAAACTTAGTAACTGGCACTGAGGAGAGAGTGTTAGGACCCTACCTGTGAGCAGCTGCCTGGCCTGGTGACTGAAAGCCACTGGGACAGAGACCAGTTTCCACAAAGCAGAGCAAGGTCTTTATTGCTTTTCAAAGCAGTGGAAACAGGAGGACTCAGGTTCCAAAGGAACTTTCTTTCAGAGTTTTCGTGAAGTGGGTTCTTTTATAGGCAGGTAAGAGGCCACGTAGAGACAGGTTCTGTGTCTTCCCGCTTTTTGTGTCACATGCTCAGTTCGTCTCCATGTTCCTGCCTGTTACATGTTTCATTATGTTAACTCTCCACCCAGAGGTGTGTCGTTTATAATGAGACCCTCTGTCACTGTAGGTCCCCTTCTTTCTGTCTGTGCATCCAGCAGGAACAGGTTCAAATGCTTTGTCTTTGTTTCTCCTCTGAGAGGTCTGGTCTCAATTTCATTGTCTGAGTACTTCTTCGGTTTTGTTGTTTTTCCTTCCTCATTTCCTTGTCCAGGTCAGCTGATTCTCCAACAGGTATGAGTAGTTCATCCTAAGAGAAGTTGGTTTGTGGGGGCGGTGGTGGCCTCTGTGACAAGATACCTCCGATTGCATGAGAATCACAGTGATGCCAGCCTCTCAGTAGCCATATAGATGCTCAGTGACAATGGCGAGTCACCTGCAAAGTGCTCAGCAGATGCCCCCTTGCACCTGACATTGTTTATCTAGTCACCCATCATGGGTGTGGGGCGTAATCTATTTTAAGTCCTCCAGGCTGTCTGATTCACACTGCAGGTTGAGTACGACTGCCCTGGAGCGCTTTCTTGATGGACATCCTGGTGAGGGCATCTCCTTACCTAACCTGCTACTCCTTTCTTCCTGCAAAAGCTGGGAGCTTGACTTGTCTATTTTTGCCCACTTTGACTATCACCTGGAGTGTATTTAACAGGGACAGTATGTTAATGAAAAGAATGAAATCAAAACAGGTTGACTTTTAGATACTCATTAGGCCGGGGTTAGAGTGGGACGGGGGACTCTGCTAAGGGAGACCGGGTATGGGGGAACCAGGGCCCTCCCTGCAACCCCCACAGTACACTGTGGTGCTGCTGACTATGGAGCAGATCTGGTCTCTGGGAAAGAGAGTCCTCCTTGACCTTCCTGGGCCTCAGTCCACTAGGAGTGGAGGCTCCTCTGTCGAGTGTCTGTGTGTGTGTAATTATTTCTTTGCTCCATGACAGCAGCCTGGAATGCAGTTTGCAAAAAGCTGACAAAGGGCAGGAGAACCACCTGCTCTGTTTTTCACAGGGTTTATTTTCAGCCTCTCCAGTGGAGGCCCGCAGAAGCTCTTAGGGATCTTTTCACCCTGCTAGTTTGAGTGTTTACTGTCTACTTTTGAGCCTAGTTTCTTAACTGAAGGACTTTTGTCATTGTTAAAGTATCTGTCTTTCCCTTTGAGTAAAAGGAAAGAAAAATGTGAGTTTCTTTGAGGCACCAGAGAAGCGGTGGAAGCTTTGCTTTTCAATCCCGGCAGATCCCATGTCTCATTATGGTCCCAGAGCCCAGAGGTAAGAGGGTGCTGGAAGGGGGCCTGGGAGCCACAGCAGCACGGGTCTCTCAGGCTTAACGCCCAACTAGAGCCTCCCTGAGTCCTCTTTGGGTCTCCATCTCCAAGCACAGAGATGATAGGGATCATCAGAAAATGTTTTTTTGGATGAACGAATGGATGGATGGGTGGATGACTATGATGCCGGGGACAGCATAGCTTGGAATCTGCAGGGCAGCAGGCAGATGTATGAATAGTGGACTAACTGGGAATACCTGAAAGAGACCCCAGGGTGGATCTCGGTTTGGCAGCCTGTGTCTAGGACACCCCTAGATACTCGAGCCATTTCTCTCCAGGTTACCTGGACACACCTCAAAGAACCCCTAACCCCATATATATATACACACATACACACACGTGCACACACACACGCACGTAGATACATATACACACAGAATCTATCTTGCTTGAATGAGAGGCAGGCAGCTTAGGTCCCACACGTGCACACGTGTGTATTCTCTTGATGCAACCTCAACTGTTTATTTCTGCTTTTAATAAACTGTGTTCCTGCCTACTGTCTCTCACCACAAATCCTTTCTGGATGAACCCAGCGTTTCATCAGTGTGTCTCAGCTCCCTCCCCACCTCTACTGCATGAATACATTTCATTTTTTTAAGTTGAATTGGTTTCTGTATTTCCTGGCACCAAGATAAAAAGATCTATCCCTTGGCAGGTAGCTGCACATTTTTGGATAGTAGCCTGTGGTGTACAGCCTTCCAAGCTCGAGGTTTTGTTGCTAGCGCTCCTCACGGTCACTGAAACTTGGGGCGGGGGTGGTTTCCTCTCATAAGATGAAGAAGTGAGTCTTGGGGTGGGGGGGTCATTCAGGAAGTAGCTGAATCCCAAAATCCATCTCTTTAGATGGTCCCCTCACTTAGGCAGGTAATAGAGCACATGGAATCCTTTAGGCAGGCCTTCCCAGAGGATGGGAAATGCTACTTAAATGGAAACATACTAGCAAAGCACAGTTTCAAGCCAGGGAAGGTATTTGCGGAGGATTCGGATAATTTAGTCTGTGTTTGGGGATTATGACGGAGCAGGGAAAAGTAGAGGAACACATGCTTCTTCAACACTGCAGTACCACAGGGATAATCCAGAGGACACGCAGGGTAAACTTGGCCCTGAAAATTTCTCATTTTTCATACTCATTGCTCTATACCCATTGAAAAACATGACTTGCCTCTCAGAGTGCACTCCACCTGGGTACACAGGAAACCGATCAAAGGGCCACGTGTAAAAATGGTTTTACTATTTAAATTAATATTCTTAACACTAAATGTCTGATATTTTGTATCCCTACTGGTTAAATATAATTTAGTTTGTGTTTTCTAGAATTTATTTTGATTACCATACCGCACATATTTACTATAGAATGTTTGGAAAACATAGACATGTATAAAGAACATAAACATCCCCGATGTCTTATCACACAGACAGCAGTATTGTTAAGGTGGTGTATTTGCATTTCAAATTTTATCCCCATATTGCACCCAATCCAATAATTGCCCCAGTTCTCATTAGTCTGGGGGAGGCCGCTGTAGGGAGAAGCCCTTCTTTTCCTTCCTCCTTATTGCCGGCCCCCATCTTTAGAGAGAGCACATGTGTTAAGGCTTGAGGAAGGTCCAAGCTGACACACTTGTCCCAATTTGCCAGGAATGTCCTGCATTTTAGCACTGACAGTTTTCCATGTCAGGAATACCTCTCTCTCAGGCAAAGCGGGAGGGCGGCTCCATCTCTGTCTCCTCCTCCCACCCCAGCGCAGAGAGGAAGAGCGCGCACGCGTCCACTGGAGAGCAGGTGAGAGGCTGGTGCTCAGCAGGAACGTGGCTCTGCCAGGCAAGTCACAGCTCCTTCATTCAGAGGTCTTGCTTCCTGTGGGGTCTGTGCCCAGACACAGCAGGCATCTTGATCTAGCTTCCTGAGCTGCACCTAAAGCAAAAAAATCAAGCAACGGATTGGTGAATAAATGAACCCAGTCCTATAGGTAGGGGAGAGATGGTGCATTGGAAAACCATGACCTTAATAGTTATGGGGTTCTTGCTGCTATTGAGACAGCCAATTCTCTGGTCCTCGTTTGGCCGTCTGTGTCTATTGCTAACTGGTTACAAGCCAGAGAGAAGGGAAATGAGTCATGTATAGTCCCAATCGCCAGCACACCAGTGCCTTACTGAGCACACCCCTCGAAAATAATAAGACTAAGTTTTCTCGTGTGGATGCTAGGGTGGACTTCAGCATCACTTGTAGCATTGTTTTGGTACCTGCAGTGAGCATTCCTGAACATGGCCTGCCTGTTTTGTGCTTTGTGAAATGGGGAACATAAGAAAGACTTTTCTTTGAAGGGAAAGCCTGTTGGAAAATCAATGAACTAGGTTAATTGACTTGTGATTCTTGCAACCATATCCTAAGGGCAGGGTATGACTGGGCTGCTAACTCTGTCACGGGAAGGCTGAATCAAGGTCAAACAGAGATGGGGCCTCTAAGGAGACTTGGCCCTGGCAGCTGTGAAGCAGATTGTCCGTCTTTACTATCTTTCCCTCTAATGCCCTTCTATGGCACCTTTGACCCCACCATCCCCTCTTTACCCTGCTCTTTATCTAGACACTGAGCACCGTCTTTTGATCTCATGTCCCAGCCACTCTTCCTATCAAGGTGGACTCCTCCTTGGCAGTTTCTTATGAAACGAAACACAGTCTTACTGTATTATACAATTTAATGATTGTGCTTCTTGAAATGTACATACCCAAAGGGGCTGAAAACTTCCAGCCACATAAAAACCTACACATGGATGTTTACAGTAACGTAGTCACAATTGTCAAAGGTTGGAAACAGCCAAGGTGTTCTTTAGGAGGTGAGTGCATGCATAAACTGTGGTCTGTCTAGACAATGGAACATTAGTACTAAAATGAAATGAGCTATATGTAAGCCAGTTCAGCCATAAGAGACAGAGATAAGGGAGCCCTTGGGCTCTTAAGTGAGATTTTATTGTCCCAAGTGCAGGCCGGGAAGGCTCTTCTCTGAGAAGAGACAGAAGGAGCAATCCCAGGAAAGCTGTGAGAGAGGGGCTTTTAAGGGGGTAGTTGCTGACTAGCAGGGAGGGGGCTAGAGGCGGAATTCCGATAAGGCCACCTGACTGAGCTGTCAATTTAGGCGTAGGGAGTCGATGGGCTGGAATGTTAGGTGAGTGCGGAGGGGTGGGGATGGAGTCCTTGAGTTCGGTAAACAGGAGGGGGCTTGAACAGCCTCTGGTCTGGACTGCAAACGTTCCGTTTCTCATGCTTGACTGCAAAGTGACAACTTTCAGTCCTTTTGTCTCCTGTGTCACTATCAAGCCATGAAAAGATATGGAGGAAATGTAAATACATATTACTAAGTGAAGGGGCTCAGTCTGAAAAGGCTATAGATAATATGATTCCATCTATGTGACATTTTGGAAAAGGTGAAGTTCTGGGGACTGGAGGGCTGGGAGGAGGGAGAGATGAGTAGACAGAACAGAGAGGATTTTTAGGACAGTGAAACTACTCTGGATGGTATTACAGTGGTGGATAAATTATATATGTGTACACATCCACAGAATGTACAGCACCGAGTGAACCCCAATGTGAACTATGGACTTTAAGAGATAGCGATGGGCCAGCGTAGGCTCATCTATTAAAACAAATGTGGTAGGAGATGTTGAGAGTGGGGAAGACTGAACATGTTGGAGTTAAGGGGGCGCAGGGATCCTTCTGTACCTTCTGCTCAATTTTACCATGACCTGCTCTTAAAAAGAAAGTTTATGAAAACCAAACAACACTGACGCATCCTGAGGTCTCTTCCTTCAGGGTGTGGGACAAATGTAAGGATGGTTTGACCTCGCCAATATGGGTGGGTTGTGTAATGCCAGCTCCTTCTTCCTGTACCCGAGGTTCCTGCCCTCCTTGGGGACCCAGGCACTGCCACGCCGAGTAGGACTTTCTCTGTATTCTGGTTCCCACTCTCCACTTTGACCCTTCTTCCTCTTTCTGGTCTTCCATATCCCATCTTCTTGTCTCCTTCCTGGTCTGGGAACCCTTTAGATGAAGGATCCAATTGAATGTCCTTGACTTTGGTCTTGGTTTCTGCCCACATATTTTTTCACCCCACACTTCCTGGTTGCTGCCCAAGCATCAAGTGCCGAGACCACCAGCTCCTGCCACTGGGAAGCTGTTGAGGGTCAGAGAAGCAGGTTTGTCAGCTTGTTCCTCCCTCTGAGAATATTGTAGGTGGAAAGGGGGCCCCAGAGGATGAGTAGATACAAAACTGGCAAATAAGATTGAGTAGCAATCAACATTTTCTCTGTCTTTCTACATTGCAGAAAGCAAGTGCACACCCACCCTCATTGTTCACCCCTAGGCCCTGAGAGGCACAGTGTGCTCGGCCCCAGGGGAAGAGGGTGAAGTAGGTGAAGGAACAGCAGCTTTGAACCAGGATTTAAGTTCTGGTTGAGTTGTTCACTGAGCAGCCTTGGCAGTTACTAAACTTTTATCTCCAAATTGGAGAAAACGCCTTCCTCACAGGGTTAAAAGATGAATTTATATCATGTATTAATAAGCCCCTGGTACAGTGTGTGGTCCATTAAATGATAATGACTACAATATTTTTCAGACAAAGAAGTTGAATCTTTAAGAGGGGCAGTCACTTGTCCAAGTGGCATAGCCAATTGATAGTTAAGCTGAAACGCAAACCCTTGTATACGAATATCTTGTCTTCTTAAAAAAATAAAGGAAAGAAAGGAAGGGAGGAAGGGGGGGAAGGGAGGAAGGAGGGAGGGAGAGAAGGAAGGAAAGAATCAAAGAAGTAATGAAGACATGTGGGTTTTAAATTCCTGGAAACATCTATCAACCTCCAAAAGGTGATCATGTAAGACCCAAGCCACAGGTCTAGGTTTTAATATCCTTTATTAAGCACTTGCACCATGCCAAGAATTTGACTTTCCTCTTTATGGCTCACTTACAAGTTTCATACTATTACCTCCTTCTTACAATCTCAGAAGGAAGGTACCCCGGATTTAGGTTGGGTTTCTGTGACATCAGCATCCAGGCTTGTTCTCATTGGACTCGTCACCTTGGACTTGAGCCTTTGTTCAAGTCCTGGGGACTTGACCTGGCAGGGCTTTGACACAGATCAAGAAAATAAGATAACTTTTTGGAGAAGGCAGAAACCTGGTCCTACAGTGGAGTCAGGAGAAGCAGGAATAGGTGCTGGAAGAAATGTGACCCTGAACCCAGGACATACTCTTAACCGTCCTCCTTTCTGTTGCTCAGTTTTCATTCATTCCTTTCTGCAGTCCCTGGTTTTCAAGTCTGGGAAAGATTCCAAAGCCTGACTGCCAGGCCTGAGGCCTTGTGTTCCAGAAGCCAGATCTCATAAAGCCCCACCACACAGTTCCATGGGCCTCTCAGATGTCATTGTGGCGACTCTCCCTCATCTTTCCAAAGCAGCATTTCCCTATTGAGCTACGACATCAAGGACACTAGGGAATGCAATGGTCAGTTGTCACTTGTTTCATTCACAGAAGAAAGAACTTTTTTTAAAAAAAAAAGCGTTATATTTTATTTCTATTTTAGTTGTACACACTGTTTTTATTCTCCCCAGACCCAGGACTCATACCTATGGCCAGGTGGATTGCTTCCTTGGGAGGCGATTGACCTAACTGCTGTTCCACCGAGGCTTTAGAACAAAGTTAGGCTTTCTGACCAGAAAGAACCGGGTGTGAATTCTGATTCACTAATAGCTGGTGATTTTGTAAAGATTCCCTAAGCTCTCTGATCATCTGAAAAATTGAGAATAATCAATGAGTCGGGGATGGAAGCCAGGGAAGAAGTCACCAGGGGCACCATAGCCACCCATTGCATGTTGGGACCCGACTCTGAGGTCTGAGATCCAGAGATGCACAGCTGTCTATGCTGGGATGAGGGGGCCTTCGAGTCTGACTCACATCGACTCAATGCACACCAGACTGATGCAAAGACCAGCATTCCGACGTACTAGTTTACAGTGAATAATAAATCTGTCACATGGGGTAGACTATTCACATTAGCGTGATCACAAGCCACTTAGGAAGCCAAATCTCAACAGGTGATTTCTTGAGTGAATATAAAGCAGAGAAAGCAAACTGGGTTATTTGGAGGAAAGAACACTTTAACTGCTTGATAAATATTTGTAAAGGTAATTTATGGCCTGAATTGTATCCCCTCCAAATTCTTATGTTGAAGTCCTAATAATCTGATGGCATGTGGACACAGAACCTTTGAAGTGGTAGTTCCATTAAAATGGCGGTAGTTAGGATGGGTCCTAATCCAATGCATGACAAAAGGAACTTTGGACACAGACAGGCACTGAAGGATGGATCACGTTAGACATGGGCGGGGGAGAAGACAGTCATCTCTAAGTCAAAGAGAGAGGCTTCACAAGGAACCAGCCCTGCAGACACCTTGATCTTGGATGTGAAACCTCCAGATATGTAAGAAAACAGACCTTGGTCTGTTGTTCAAGCTCTCCAGCCTGAGGTACCTTGTTACGGATTCCCACCAGACACATACAGTGCAGACCCTGGTGTAGTCACTGTGATAGGGCTGGGGCGATATGACCCTTGGAACTGACATTCCCATGAAGGAGAGATGAACCTAAAGCAAATAAACCAGAGAGTGTCTCTGAGGAGGTGACATGTGGGCTGAGATAGGACTAATAAGGTGTCAGTCACGGGCAAAGCCAAGAGTCAAATATTCCAGAAGACTAGAGGTACAAGGCAAAGTGCTCAGGGCTGCAAAACTCTGGACAAGGTCAAGAAAGAGGAGAAAGTGAGGGCAGATGGAGCAGATGAGCAAGTCAGGGTGGGACTAGGGAGGGGGTCACCCCGGGTGCAGGCGCAAAGGCTCATAAATCTTCATATGGAGGTTCTGTTCAGAGCAATGGGGACTCACCAAAATATGTGACGCAGGGAAGTGACATAATAAGATGTGCACATTGAACAGGTCACTCTGGCTGTCACATGATTTATGGTGACAGAAAGAAGTTGTAATTATCCAGGAAAACAATGGAGGTGGCAGAAGAAAGAGAAGGACCACCCAGATTGAAAGGGATTTCCAATAAATGGAATTTGGAGGCTTATAAGAAAGAGGAAATCAATTAAATCTCTCTTGATTTTGTACATGACAGCATCATTTGCCTAGATGGGGAATATGGGAAATGAGTAGATTTGGGCATGGAAGAAAGAAATCAAAGCTTGTGTATGATACGTAGTAAGCATAGAGAAACTTTACCAATGGGACTAGAAGCCCGGGAAGTCATTGTGCGAGTCTTCCTGAAGACTAATCTGGGTTGTATTTAGATCTACCCAGCTCAAACTAACTTAACACAAAACATACTGGATAGACTGACTAGGAGGCACGTGCCTTAGGCATGGCTGGATCCAGTTCCCTCTGCTCAGCTCTGAGATGCTTTTCTCTCTGCTGATTTTTTTTTTTAAAGAAAGGAACAAACAGGAATAAAGGTGAGTAGGCAGGAAGAAAGAGGAAGAAGCAGCATTTTATTTATCATATTTAGATGTTCATCTTGATTTTCAACCCCCACCCACCCATCCCGGCTCAGGAGACACAAACCTGGGTCCTTGGGATGTATGTGGACTGCGCTTGTCTGGAAGCGGATGACTTCACCACTGCTCCACAGGGCATGCCGCCTTTGTGCTGATTTTATCTTCAGGCAAACATTTGCATAGATTGTCCTACTACGAACCAACCAACTAACCAGTGAGGGTCAGTGAAATCCCAGGACTAACTCTTATCCACTTGACAAGTATAAGGAGTTACTATGTCCTTGGGCTGAACACTCATTTGCTAAGTCCTGGATATGTGTCTGAGAGGCAGTGGGTAAAGTTATCTCCTCCTAAAACCACGTGGACTGAAGTTGAGTAACAGATGGCTCCCAGATATAAATAATAGACAGCAGGTGACATGGGTCATGTTATCATCATGCCTTAAATAGAGGTTGACTTTATTTTGTTTCAGCCTGAAAGGCCCACCCATGTCTAAATTAGGCTGTATGTCACCTGTTCCTCAGGGTGACCAGTTTCCTCCAACAGATGATCTTGCAGTTTAATATCTGAAGGTCAATTCTATTTCACTTCTTCCTGTTTTCTAGAAGACAGGTTCGCTGGAGCTTCAGGGACCAAAGGTATATGGAAAGGAGGAATCTGGCTCAGCACAAAGTAGGCCTTCAAGAGAGAGTGATGATTATAGCGATTCATTCTACGGGTCTCTACCAATGCATATGCCAGACACAGCCCCAGGTACTTGGGACTCGTGTCCAGTTTGGGCCTCAGTTGGAGGTCAAGTCACATCAAAGCACATTTAGCAAATCACGTCCCAGGCCTGCAGATGATGCTTCTGAGGACTGAGGAGTCTCCAGGGAGCAAACTCAACTGGTGGAGGAGGGGAAGGGGCCAAGAACAGCAGGCCTCAGATTGGGGCTCTGTGTGCGTGAAACCCAGACCCTCCTCATGGTTCCGCCTCGGACCCTGGCTCCAGACACTGGTGCCTGAGTCCTTCAGAGAGAGAGGGGAAGTGAGAAGTAGCTGCTTTGGTATTTATAATAGCCAAGAGCTGGAAACAACCCAAGTGACCATCGGCAGATGAGTAGATACACAACAGTCCACAACTCAGCTATAAAAACCAGATGAAATTCTGCCATTTGCAACAACTCGGATGGATCTAGAAGGGATTACGCTTTACTGAGATAAGTCAGAAGGAGAAAGACAAACTCCATTTGTCGTTCACTCCTGTGTGTGATATAGAGAAAGCAAACAAACAAATGAACCAATAGACTCTAAGACCAAATTAGTGGTCACCAGAAGGGAAGGGGGAAGGGAATGAGTAGGATAAAAGGTATCAATTGGTGAAAGACAGACTTGGGCTTTTAGTGGTGATCTTCTTGTAATTAATATACACAGACGTTGATTTTAGTGATGCAAACCCATTGCTAGAATGCAATGTGGCTCCAATAGAACAGTTATAAAACATAAAAAATAAAGAAAATAGAAAGGCAAAAAAAAGAAGGGGATAAAAGGAAGAAAAGCTGCTCTTCTGAGATTCCTGCAGGGCGCTGGGACTGGGCAGCTGTTGCCAAGGCCTCCCCTGCACCACCCCCAAGGTGACAATGAGAAGGGAGAGAGGCACTGTCCTCCCTCTGCTGGGCGGTAGGCCAGCTCTGGCACCAAGGCGAGCCTAGCTCTCACAGGAGGTGTGGCAGCCTGGGAAATGGCAGTGGTTCCAGCTGAAAACACAGGCTTTAAGTCTCTTTGCTGAAAATCAATTCGCTGAAAGCTAATTTACTAAAAGCCAATTCAGCAAATGACCAAGTCACTGAATTATTGAGGAGTTTTCATGAAGTTTTAGTTTCTCTCTTGCACCTGCTCCTGCTCGGGTCTCTGTTTATCCATAAGTAGTTCTGACTTGGGGGTGGGGGGGCTGTTCTGAAACTTGGGCTTCCATAGCCTGCATTGCTGTGATCATCCGTCCGGTCCTCCCTCTGTCCCTGCCTCTCTCCCTGCCATTGCTCTACCATTTTGACTCAAACGGGTATGATTTCCCCTAGGAGAAATTATTACCACCTGTAATATTGGAGATGCATGCCTTACCATTGTGCCCCAGTTAGGGTTGCTCTTGACCACACACCACAGAAGAGATGATTAACAGGCTGATAATGGTGGTTGGTTCAGTGTCACCGATCTGGGCTTCAGTCATCATGGGGAGAGGTGACTGCTGTATCTCTGAGCATCACGTCTACATTCCAGGAACCAGGAGACAAAGGAAAGGGAGCAAGCAGTGGTGTCCCTGCTGTCAGAACCCAGAGCATTTCTAAAGCTCAGCCAACAGCCTTCTTAATATTTTTTATGGGCACCATGGCTACCCTAGTCTCTGCTTCTGCTCACACATCGGTGCCTGCTGCTGAGACTGGAGGTAAAACCATGGCAGGTGAACTCCCCTGAGGTTTAATGTTTTATTGTAAAGCTTCTGGAATTGAATGAGGAAAGGACTCCCTTTTTTTAATCCTAAAGGAAAGGTAGAGACAGGAATGAAGGTAAGCAGGCAGGCAGGCAGAAAGAGAGAGGAGGAAGCAGCACTTTACTTATTTAGTTGTTCGCATTGGCTGTTCTCCCGGTCCCCATTTTGGATTGGGGACCTTGGGATGTATGTGGACTGTGCCTGGTGGACTAAACCACGAGGCCACTAGGGCACCAGGAATGACTTTTTAGGGGATTCTATTGGGTCAAGAGAGTCCTGGCCTTGGGGTTATTACTGTGACTTTAATCCCATTTCTACCCATCAGTCAACGTGAATTATGGAAACTCAATGTGCAGAGATGTATAAGGTGTAGTGACAAGTGCATATTGATTCTAGAGACAAATAAAATGTCTGGATCACACAAGAGATGTGAACCAGGTGCCCTCGGAGGAGGGAAGGAAGCGCCTTTCCTGGTGGGAGGACTATTAGACTCCTAGAAGAAAATGTAGAAGGAAAATGTCATGACATTGAATTCAGTGATGAATTCTTGTCCGTGACACCAAAGGCACAAGCCACAAAAGAAAAATAAGTTGGACTAGAGAATTTCTAAATGCATATTTCTAAATGGACATCCACGAAAATTTACTCCTCTGTAGTGACCATCCCTGCTGCCTCTGCATGCCTGGGTCCTAATAGCTCAGACTCCAGCTGAGCTTCCCGAAACCCAAAGAGAGGAAAGAGGTATTTTCTGGGAGTCCCAGATGGACTTTCAGAAGCCTAAAGTGATTCTGGCAAAGGAACTCAGGAAAATCATAAAAATGATTCACCACAATCTGAACGCTGTTTTACTGAGAACAGTTGGCTTAGAGTGAGCAAACAATTTCATTAAATCATCATCAACATCACAAAAATGGGAAGATGCAAAACACTGGATAATGCTTTAGGGAGAAAAGACTCTCTAGCTAGTCTATTATAATGCAATAGCTCTTGGGTTGGAATTAAGGAGAGAAGTTGTTTTTAAAAGCAAACGGAACTTTAGAATGAGCTCTGAAGCCCTAATTTTTTGATCTGTAAACTGGGAATAATCAGACTCATGTGTTGAAGGAATTAGGATTATTCACCAGCATCTGGATCGTCTCAATTTCTGAGCCCATGGGGGTGGTGAGTCGCAGCTCTGCTCCTTTGAGGTTGGGCTTGTCCACGTGACTTCTTTGGACCAATGAAAAGTGAGTGGCAGCTTCCGGCTTGATTTCCAGGTGGAAGTCAGCGTACCTGCCTTGCTGCTCCCCCCACTCGCCCCCCAGGCATTGAGGGACTATGTGAACAACGGAGGGTCTGTATGATCAAAGCAGCCTAGATTTGGGGGGCAGCATGTAGAGGACTACTCAGACCCAGAACCAAATCTGCGAGTAAGAAACACTTTTAAAAGAAACCACTGAGCTTGGAGGGCTGCTAATAACTATTGTATATCCTCGCCTATTGTGATCACAGACTCTTCCGAGGGTTAACTTGTGCTTGAAGAAGATTAATTATGGAAATACTTAGCATCGTGACTGCAATAAAGAGCTGCTACTATTAGTATTAGGCACAAATAAAGCACAGAAACATTTAAAAGTGAAATTTTCACCAAAGGGCGCAGGGAAAACTGAATATCCATGGAAAATAGAGTAGACCCTTACCGACCACCATACACACAATTAAACTCAAATACATCAGAGACCTAAAGAGAAGGGCTAGAACTATTAGACTCCTAGAAGAAAATGTAGAAGGAAAATGTCATGACATTGAATTCAGTGATGAATTCTTGTCTGTGACACCAAAGTAACTAGCCACAAAAGAAAAATAAGTTAGACTAGAGAATTTCTAAATTTAACAACAGAACAAACACCTTAAAAATGGGCCAAAAATGGAATCGCTCCAAAGAAGAGGCACAGGTGACCAATAACACTTGATATTCATTAGAAAAATACAAATCAAAATGTGATCCCAATAAGATACCACTTTATACCTGTCAGGATGGTTATTATACAAAAGACATGACCAGCATTGGCGAGGAGGTGGAGAAATTGGAAGTTTTGTGCAGAGCTGATGGGAATATAAAAGGGTGCAGTTGCTATGGAAAACAGTATAATAGTTCCTCAAAGCATTACCATAGGGTCCAAATAACTTCTGGGTATATGCCCAAAAGAATTTAAAGTAGAGTCTCAAGGAGATAATTACATACTTGTTTGTAGTAAATCATTCACAATAGCTAAAATGTGGGAGCAACCCAAGTACCCATGAATGGGTAGAAAAATGTATGTACATGCACTGGAAATATTGTTCTGTCTTCAAAAGGAAGGAAATTCTGATACATACTGTAACGTGGATGAAACTTGAAGACATTATAATAAGTGAAATAAACCAGTCACAGAAGGACAAATACTGTATGATTCTACCTATAGGAGGTCTTTAGTCAAGTTCATAGAGACATTTGAAAGTAGATAGACAATGCCGAAAGTAGAATGCTGATTCCCAGGGACTGGAAGATGGAAGAAATGTAGTTATGTATAATGAGCACAGTGTTTCAGTTTTACAGGATAAAAACTGCTCTGAAGAGAGATGGTGGTTATGGTGCTCTAAGGTGGAATGTACAGGTGAATTGCTAGGCCGTGGGGTTGAAAGAATTCACCACAAGTAAGCAAGCATTTAAAAGCTTGGTGAGCAAGTGATAGATTTATTCACTCTCCAAGGGTGGAGAGGGGCTAGATTCTAGGAGATGAGTCAGCACTGAATGGACAGGGACTGGGTTTAGATATGCTTATAAGGCTGGGTCAGGGTGACAAGGGGGTGGGATGCAGGTCATTTTCCAGTGTCTCATGTGGCTTTTGGAAGACAGGGTCTTTGTTTTGTTTTCCAGGGGCTGGAAGGTCTGGGATTCTGGGAAACAGCATGCTGTCCCAGTTTCCCACATAGCCAGGGTAGGGGTCTTGCGTTATCTGGAAAACAGGATGCTTTCCATCTCTTCAGACAGCTTGAAGGGGTCTTACATTCTCTTTTCAGGCAGTTTGGGGGTCTTGCATCCAGGATGTGTGTCCTATTTGGCTGGGGCTATTGTGCTGATATCTTATTTTTGGCTTGGTGATTTTCCATTGACCTGGGGCTTGAGACAAAATACTGGGCAGAATCGTTTGTTCACTGTTGCTTACAACTGCATAACAACGTGATGTACTTAATGTCCCAGGACTATACCCTTAAAATGGGTAAATAATGATATTATATGTTTTTTTACTAAAATTAAAAATAATTTTTTTTTTAATATGGTAAATTTGAGAGATGCTCAGGAAGGCAATGAGAGAACTTTATTTGGAGATTCTAAATGCTTGATGTGGTCGTCAAGCACAGAGGTAACTCATGGCATGAAATTCAGAGGATTTCAGTTCCTGCTGGTTAGTAAGATAAGCTTTTTTCAGAAAGGGGCTATCATACCTGATTCTTCATTGTTCTGAGATGACAAGTTACTGGAAAAAAACCCACTCCCCTTCTGTAAGCTCACGGGGAACTTCTGTGCTTCAGTTAGGATTTAGTTAAACTGCATTTATCAATGAAAACAACAAATTCCCACCTCATCTATTACATAGATAGGTCTTCTGGAAATTGTGTGGTGACCCCACAGTCCTTAGGGACTTATGTCCTGCCTATCTTTCTGCCCCTTCATGCTTTGGGGCAGTTCCCATAATTAAGATTGCCTCAGGTTGCAAGGTAACTGATGGCGCCCCAGCCATCACATCCACAACTAAAGTAAGACGAAGGTGGGAGAGGAAAAGGCACAAAGGGTCTGTCAGCTGAGTGAATGCTTGATTGAGATTTCCCCTGAGTCTTACCCATTGAGCTATGTTCACATGGTCTCAGTTACTACATTATCTATAAACAAAACATTTATGCATTTTATTTAGTTGTTCATCTTGGTTTTTTGCCCCCCAGACCCAGGTCTCGAACCTCACTCATCTGGTGGCCTTATCTGCAGGGCTAGCAGGGCAGGCCCCCCACGAAAGACTCTAAGCTCAGTGTGTTGCCGCCCCCGGCCCCCTCCGTGTGATGAGACTTCTGTTGCTAAGAAAGATGGAGAAAATGGATATTTGATGTGCAACTTGGAGCTTTGGGATGATCCAATGGCTTCTTCTGACTGGGCGGCCCCACCCACCTTAAGCGGTCTCTTGAAGGCGAGACCAGAAGAGCAGGAGAAAGGAGT
The DNA here is from genome assembly GCA_004363575.1 of Solenodon paradoxus. Taxonomy (NCBI): domain Eukaryota; kingdom Metazoa; phylum Chordata; class Mammalia; order Eulipotyphla; family Solenodontidae; genus Solenodon; species Solenodon paradoxus. The sequence continues at coordinate 32,960 of RJWH01003020.1, read as the reverse complement.
CGGATTTGGAGAGTAGATCTGTTACAAAAGAGCTGAATGATCTTGTAAGTCCCAGAACTGGAAAAAATATATCCATTACTTTGTAGTCTATCACAGCACTCATCAGCATTAGTTATGTTACTTAAAGAGCAAGTGGTCTTTAATTTTGCATACTCTGATGTAGAAGACAGCACAGTAGACACTTTATAAAATGTTCCTCTACCTCTATTCCCACCTAGGACCACCACCCACTACCAAACATGCCAAGCACAACAATCCTCTGCAGTGTGTGTAATCTTCAGGTTATAGATCAGAAGGAGGAGGTCGGAGTTGCTGAGTAACTTGATTGAGATCACACCGCTTAAAAGTGGTTGTACCCAAGTCACTCGCCCTTATCTCTGCCTCCAAAGCCCATTCTCTTTCTGTTACAACAATGCAGAGAAAATTAGAGTGTTCATTTCTCCGGGTGCCCTTCATAAACTAAGAAGAGCAGAGACATGCATTTTCTCTTGATTTGGAAGTAACTCCTCCTGCTTAAAGGAAAGCTGAATGTAAGAGGTTTACGTGGATATTACGTGGAAACTCCCAAAGCAGAGATGTGGAAGGAAATGACAATCCTTTGTAATCAGCACAGAACTCACTTCATCCACTGTGCTTGAGAAGATTTTTTTCCCTCAGAAACAATGCATTTGCTTTGTTTAACCAGAGGAAAAACTTTTTTTTAAAAGGAAAGGTGCAGGCAGGAATGAAGGTGAGTAAGCAGACAGGCAGGAAGAGAGGAGGAGGAAGCTTTTTATTTAATTTCCACTTAGTTGAGCTCACTGGTTGTTTCCCCCTGGACCCAGGTATGTTCTCTGTGTCCTTTGGAGGTGATTGATCCAACCTCTGTTCCACCAGGACACACCCAGAGAAATATTTTAGCAACGCATATTTAACAGCATGTTAGTTTCTACTTGAGAAGCTACAGATTAACCACAGTTAACAATACAAGCATTGGCTTTTAATGGCATATCTATCTCTCCAGTTTTGTTTTGTTTTTAATTGAGGTAACATTGATCCATGATACTATCTAAGGTTTAAGTGTGCAGTTTTGCTCTTCTTCACATCTATGCTCACATACATCCCACCACCACACTTCTAATTTGAGAGGATTTTAATGAGTCAGGGAAGGAAGGGATGGATTCTTGCTTTTTTTCCTGAGACAATTGTTCCTTGAGAGACTGAACAACAGATGGAAACATCTTGTTCCAGAGAGAAAATTGTCTGTGGAGTCCCCTTTCATAGGCCATCATCATCCCCCCAACTTTCGAAGCTGTACTGAAATGACTTCCAAATTGAGCTGAGTTATAACATCTGGGTGATGATCCTCAGTGTGGTAGAAATAATGATGCCTCCCTTTGCAAACAAAAAGTCCACGTTCTGATTCCAGAGCCTCTGAATAGGTTACCAGACATGGTGATGGGTGCATGCGAATGTGACTAAGAACCTTGAGGAGAGGTTATCCTGGGTGATCTGGGTAGAACCAATATCAGAAGAGGGGTGTTTAGGAGCTGGACATTTTCTGGCTGTGGACAGGGGGAGAGGCGAATACAGGGGTACAGACAGTTGCAACATGAAGGCTTTGACGAGGGAGGAAGGGGCCATGGGCTGAGGAATGCAGGAGGCTTCTAGAAGCTGGAAGAGGAAAAGAACAGCTTGTCCCCTAGAGTCTAAGAGGGGAATGTAGCCTACCGACCCCTTAATTTTGGCTAATGAGATTGTGTTGGACTTTTGACCTAGAGAACTACAAGACATGTCATTTTAATTCAGAGTGTGTTGTAATCTGTTACAGCATCAAAAGAAAACAAATAGACTCGGGAGCAGCACAGGTTGGAAAGTTTCTTAGCCCATGTGCTAGAACATTTCTAAAACATAGGTCTGATCCTCATTCTCCACTTTCCTTATCCAATGAAACTCCACATCCTATTGATTCTATTCATAGAAATGATGCTTGTGACCAGCTACTATCTTTTGTGGACAGAATTCATGCCAGGCACTTGCCAGACACTTCGCATGTCTTTTCTCCAGTTTTCACAATTATTGCCTACTAGAGGATACTTCCTTTGTGTCCCATGAGAGCACTGAGACCTGCCCAGATAGGTTCAAACTTCTCTGTCCTCTCTGGCAGGCATCTTGGGGTGCAGGAGGGAGGGCCTCCCAGAATCTGGTTCTTCCCTTCCCTCACAACCTTGTCTCACCTTCCATCAGAGTTTTGGTTAGTGTTTCCTAAAGATGTTCTCTGCTTCAGAATTCAGTCCTCGTCAATATATCATGCCTTGCAGGTAGAGAAACTTCTCTAACACACGGACCTCCTGTTCTTGCCTCTTGTCTGCTTAAACCCTTCCCAGGACCTTCACTCTCCACTGCACAAATTCCAAACTTCTTAGCATGGCATTCAAAGTCCATTCGCAATCCAGCTCCAAGTTCAATCCATCCCTTCAAACTCATCACACCACAGACCTGTCAATGTGTTAGCTCGGTACCAGAATGTGCCATCACCCTATATATGAACCTCCACGTATGCCGACAAGGAAGCTCTAGATCAGAGATGTGAAGTCTTAGGTCACACAGCTTGTACAAAGTAGAGTCAATATGAGAATACGAGTTCTCCGTTAAACCACCCTGCACTTTTAAAGAGATAGCTCTTCTCCTTCCACTTCCCTACTGGGACTATAGCTGAGTGAAAAACCATCCTCTTTGGGAGCTGATCACAGAACCTCTCATCTGTTCTCCAGATGGCATGAAAATCTAAACATGCCTCTCCACTGTGGAAATACTCTTCACTACCCATTTACCTTAAAATACAGACCCAAATGCTTCAGGATGTGGTCCTTCTAAGACTCTCCAGTCCCACCTCAGGACTCCGCCTCTCATGTGATATCCACCCTCATTCAGACCCCTCCAAGTACCTTGCTCTCTCCTGTCTCAGGGCCTTTGCATGCGCTGCCTTCTACATCTAGAGTGCCCTTGTCCCATTGTCATCTTCCTTTTTTCATCTCCCTTCAGCCATTCCTTCCCCAGGAAGCCTTCCTGGCAATCGGACTGGGATCCTCCATGAGATGCTTTTACTGTTCCCTGTTCAATCCATCAGTCTGTAATTACCAATACGTGTGATTATCTGATTAATGTCAACCCTCCGTCAAGCTCTTTCCAATTACAGCAGAGACGGATCTGATGGCATACATTTGTTTCCTCAAGGTTGATTATGGTACCTGAACAGGGATGGAGTTGATAATGATCTGTTGAATGAATAAACCTCAAATGGCCCTAGCTGTGAAGTCAACTGAATCATTTCCATTTATGTGTCTTTTAAGGGAATGGGCAAGAATGAGACCAAATGTTTCAGCTATGGGAGACACAGATTCAAAAGTTACAAAAAACATAAAGCCACTTGGAAACAATTAAGCTGTAAGAAAAACTGACTCAGTCAGATGAATAATTCTGTCAAATGAATAAATCTAATATTTTGGAAATGTAGTGCTTATTACATAGGCACTCATGACAACTTCTTGGGAAATGCATTTTTCGGCTTTTTAATGAAAAATGTTTATAATATATTAAGGTACAGGATGATAAAAGTGGGCTGAGAACTTCTCTTTATTTATTTATCTTCTGCATGCAGGTTGGACCATAAGCGATAACCTATGTATAGAACGCCAGACATAGCAGATTCCAAAATTATGCATGCTTACCACTTCCTCTCACACATTTCTTATGATGCCATCTGATCTGAAAGTGTTTTACATCCTTCTGCTAAAGGCTTTTGAGCATTCGAACATCTTTTGACATCAAAGTATAGCTGATGAGCTCTAACTTGGAAGAATTTTCCATTTTTAGCTTGTTGTTTTTATTATGGATTAGAACAACATGCCTTGTTTTGTCAAGGGTTGACACATGACTTTGCTATCTAGAATTCACAGTTAAAGTACACTACTTTATTTCCAAATCTAGCCTGCAAAAATGCTGTGCTTTCCCTGTCCCATAACCCCACAGACATGTTGTGCTCTTTCTAAAACCTCATTCAGAAAACACGCTACTTACCTGGTGCTCTTCTTGAATGGTGTGCAATGTGGAGACACAACTCTCTGAGGAACAATGAAATGCAAAAGTTGTGACAACAGGGGCCATATTTGTTTTATCTCTGCTGCCTCCGCACGGCCAGCCCATAAGAGACACTCAGCCAAAATTGAAATTGAAAATTATTAGACTTTTTATAGTACAAATAAATGCTTATTTTAGAAATTTTAAGAGAAAAGCAAGAAGGAAAAGAAAATATAATGTTAGTTAAAGATAATCACAATTAATGTATTTATCTTGTCTATGTGTGTGTATATATATATATTTTTTTTTTTTTTCTTTTTACACCATGCTATAATACCCTTTTCCCATCTATCTATATGTGTGTGTGTCTATATATAGAGACACACATATATTTACTTACAAGATAGGAATGTGTATCTTCCTTGTCATTGGGACTTTGTGACAACATCATTATTGGTGGCTGGCATTATTCCACGGTGAGAATGGACTACAGTTTATGTAACTAATCCCACTAGGAAACATTGCCAATGCCATGAATTCTCTCTTTTTCACACTCTATTTTTCAACACTCTAGGAAAATAGGGCAGTATGGTTACCAGGAAATAAGCATCTAGGACCAGAATTCTGTGAATAATGTTGCCTAAATTTACATAGAACATGCTCGGTCTTTCTTTCATGAGTAAAGAAACTTCTAGAAGGACTTTCCATGTGGAAGTAATCATCCTTCATTTTAGAACTTGCATATGTACAAGGCCACCCAAAGGAAATAATAACCCTGATACTTTTGATGTTGTAAAGGAAACCTAAATCCAACCTCCCCCAGGCTACCATGTGACCCGGATAATGGAAAGAAGAAATGCTTGTCATATTTACTTATCAATTAAGTCAAAAATTCTGCATTGGGATCAAGGTCAAACATTCCAATTCCTTTGTTTCCTTATTTTAGCTGAGAAGGCCAGTCCCTCACTTCTACTCCCTGATTCAGGCTGGGTGTCAGATCTAGACTGTGTTACTTTTTAGTTAGGGACCCCATATGACAAATGCATAGGATGAAGTTAATTCGTGCTGAAGACTCATGATAGAACCTACCACAGATGGAGGCAAAGACTCATTGCTGAATAGTGCCAGGGAGAGCCATGGCATCATGATCTACGGGAACAACATATTTGGTGGACCCTATACATTTCTGGCTGGGAATTTCTGCTGGCTCCGGGGCCTTCACCTCCTCTCACCCTACAAACACATACACAAAATGTTATTTTTTACTTAGAAAATCTCATGTGGAAATTGTCATGGAGTATAAATCCAAATGAACTTCTGCAGAATTCACTACTATACTGAACATGTTCTACAAATGTTGACTTAAATGAGAGACCAGCAGCATCACTTCTTGAGATGGGGATTTCAACGAGGAAGTGTTTTAGATGATTCAAGCTAGTTTCTCAGCTTGAATAAATGAATGTGTTCTATAAACTGTAAATATTAAACAAGGTTAAGATATATAGGACAGGTTAAATACCTAGTAATTTGTTTAAATGTTTTCAATTTATTTGCTGTAAAATTTTCATTTAAAAGAAAAGAGCTTCCAATAAAATCTCAGACCCAGAATCAAACTTCTCAGAAAAAAACAATTACATAAAACCATTCCTCTAAGTCAGTCTGAAGTCAGTGGATTACTCTGAGGAGGAGTCATTATTCCATGCTGCCCATGGTGATTACAAGACATAAGATTGATAAGTTGGAAAGATGGTGGCATGGTTGGGATAGGGAGGGAACACTCTTTTTCTATCTCCTAAAAAGGGCCGATCATCCTAAAGGGGCTGGTTCTGGGGTCCTGTGGGTCTATCTTCTTAGCACCCAGCACACACTTAGCTATTTGCAGATGAAGATGAGGAGAGGTTTGGGGAAAAAGGAGGGTATGGGTCCTGGCAATCCTCTAGGAGCCCACAACAATTTTTCGGCTGATGGCTCCCGGTAGGGTATAGATGAAGAGGACCAGGAAGATGATGATGATGATGAGAATGAAACCGATGATGATATACTTCTTGTAATTCTTCCAGATGAGGTGGTATAGACACTTGAAGGGGCTCACAAACCAGGAGAACGAGGTGTCTGGGCGGCTGAGAAGGAAGAAAGAGAAGGTCAGGGTAAAGGTCATTTGTCAACACATTGGGCTCTCAAGATCTCAAGAAGGATTTTGGACTCCCACCTTCTAGGGCCCCTCAAAGAGAGGACTAAGATTGGGACAAGACCATGTCTTCTAATATGAATTTATAGCAGGAGCAATCTTAACGTTCTGGATGATGATGATTCCTGCATCATTTCAAAGGTTGATTCAGAGAAGAACAAGAGTCTTGATAGAAACTAGTCCTTTGTCCAACTCTGACCAGCTCATGTACCTTTTCCAAGAAGCCTGTCCTGATAAACCCCTTCCATAATGATCTTTTCATTCCAAATTCCTAAATTACCCATTATTTGACTTAGCTCCCTTCTGAATCTAAGATACTGTCTCAAACACTTCGACAACTATTTAAGAACCGGTGTGTTCTTCCTAAAGAGATTGAAGACTCCTAGAAGACAGAGCTTACATCTTCTGTGTTTGTCTAAGTATTTTGATTCAATGTTTAATTAGTACAAATGGTTGGAGTTCAATACATAATTTTGAATGAATGAATAACTAAGCACTCATTATGTTGCTATGTTATGATAGATGGTAGGTATAAAGAAGGGACTTCTTGTCTTGAGACAGTTAGGACCAGTACAATTGGAAAGAACATTCTGTATACAGATTTCATATCTTTATATATTTATTTTCAATTAATATGTAATCATGGATTAAACTGAATAAAGCAGCAGTTTCTTCTAATAGTTCTCCTGAGAATTTTTTATCACATTATGGTAATGGAGAAAAAGGTAGAAGTCAATTAAATATCTAATTATGGGATAACAGCCAGGCCAGTGTTAAGCCATCATGTTTATGGAATGTTCTACAGACATTAAAAATCCTAATTATGACCACTAGGCAACAACAAAAGCTTTCGGCAAAGGATAAATGAAACTTTAAGACAATTCTGTGTGCATGATTAGAGAATGAGTAGAAATTCATAATCACATGAAAAAAGGAGTTGAAAACCACGAAATTACTCTAGAAATGCTTACATGGTAACAGTACAGAAAATCACCCTCCGTCTTTGCCAAATAGTCTTAGTTTTAGAATCTTTTTTCAATTATAGAAACAATAAGTTACATGGATGTGGTGGCATCTATTGGCTGCCTCCTGGCTTCTCAGTTCTCCCAGGGGAGTCTCAGGAAAGACAAACGTCTTTCTCTTTCTGGTGACCCACCCAGGGTTCTACTCACTTGGGCTTGGCCAGGGGCTCGGGCTCCTTCCGGGCTTTCCCGACGGGGTTTTTCTCAGCTTCTTCTGCTGTAACGAGGTGGAATTCTGCTTCAACCTTACCCTGCACAAAGACAAGAGTTGCGAGTTGAAGTTTCTAGCCTTCTAGAAGAAGTGCATCGTGGGAGAGGCTACCGGGACATAGAGCAGGAAACCCCTGCTCTTTTTAATTTTGAGAAATATCGTCATCTTTTGGTCTGGGAGAAGCCATTTTTTTGAAATGCTTAAATGATGTTCCTGCTGAATTTTGTGAAAGGAGAGGATCCCATATGTATACGTAGACACACATATCCTCAGTCACAAGTCCTATTTCCCTTACAATCATTTACTATCTGGAGAAATATGTTAATTGCAGTCTATTGCAGCATAATAGTAATCAGAGCGAGAACTAAGTACCTGAGGGGTACGACCCTCTGCCTCTGCCCTCAACTTTCTTCTCGATAATTTTTAAGAGGAAATTGGTGGGTGTGTCCAGGCATTTGCTGAATGTTTTTTCCATTGTCCTTCATTTTTTGTTGTCCCCACTAATGGTTTTAGAATTACCCTTCAATTTTAGCACACCCTCTCTCCTTCTGCTCCTTCAATGAGAAATTGCCCCTCTGGCTTGAAAACGGTGAGTCACATGCTCCTTTGGAGCACTGCGTTAGTGCTAGTGACTGAAGACGGGTTATAAAAGGCTGAGATAGGACTACTGTGAAGGTTGAGTCACTTTCTTGTTTTGTTCATTCATTCATTCTTTCACTACTTTGCAGGACCGCCTGTATATCAGGCACTGTTCTAGGTACAGAGGACTTACTGATTAAGAAAACTAAGATTCTAATCTCTCAGAGCTCCTCCTCCTTTGTTTTTATGGCTTGACATCCAAGGTGATAGGAGGGAAACAGGCTGCTAGGACATGGGAGTCTCACTGAGGTATTTTAGCACCTAAAATTGTTATTAAAGCTTGTTTTTCTGAATCATGGATGTGATTATTTGATTTCTGAAGTGTGGTTTATTTTCTACCCCAGTAAGAAAAAAATCTGATTCCAGTGAATCAAAGGTCTTTTGTAAACTTAGCTGTTCACTCTGATGAAGCCAGTTAACAAGCAGGCAGGTTGCTGGCAGCCATGAAAAGGTAATCAGGGAGAAGTGAGTGTGCAGAAGAGTATTTTGAGTGAGGTTGTGTCAGAGAAGGTGCAGTGGCGTGGCTGTCTGGGTTAGTGAAGAAGTGCAGTGGGCTTTTACTACAAGTGAGTCCTGAGTCCAGATCTCGTTGTCTCATCTGTTCTTTCGAATAGAGCCCTGGCTCAACTCAGAATGCACGAATGATCCACATATGTTCCTTTAAAGCATGATGTGAGCAGTCTCTCCTTTCTACTGAGAAATATTACTCCACAGGCTACCACTTGCAGGTGTAAGCATTCAGGAAATATGTGAAAACCAAGAAAGAAAGAATATAAACACCTCTCTATTCTAGTCACTCCTCCACACATCTTTGAACAACAGAATAATGGTAATATAACTCTAACTATAATTGCAGTATTCAGTGCCCACTTTGTCCCAGGTTTGTTCTGTCTATCATCTATCATCTGTCCATCGACTCACCACCCATCTCTCCATCCATCATCATCTATCTGTCTATCTAACTATCTCTATCAATCATCTATCTATATCTATCACAGCAAAAATCTAGATAGGTGTCCTCTTTATATATGGAGAAATGAAGTCACAGAGGTCAAATAACTTTTCCAAGGTCACACAGGCAATATATTGACCCACTGGAATTTGAACTGAGACCTGTATGATGCTATAGTTCAGACTCTTTTTATTTTCTCGATATTTAAATTGCATTTGATTTAAGTATTATAAAATTCAGTTCTGTTTTCACTGAGATAACTTTGACTTAAGACATCATCTTACTTTCAGAAATACAACATAATTTGATATTTGTATATATTGCCAAGGGGTCACTACAGTCAGTATAGTTAACTATGCAGAGTGGCAATTTTTTTTTTCTTGTGATGAGCACCTTTAAGATCTAATCTTAGAACCTTCAGGCATAAGATAAGTATTAGTATCATCACTATACTGTTCATTAGATCCTCATGACTCAATGATTTTATAGCTGGAAGGTTGTAGTTTCTGACTCCTACCCGCTCATTTTGTCCAAACGGTACCACCCCTCCCTCTGGTAATCGCTAACCTCCTTTAGCTATGCTCTTTCTATTATATATGTGGCTCTTCCCAATCTTTTCATTCATTTCTCAGTTAATTGGATTGGATGTTTTATGAGGATCTTCCAATTCAGGTACTTGTCTTCTTGGGCCTCAGTTTTCTCATCTGTCAAATGGCCAGATGCTCTTTAAAGTGGCTTCTGGGTCCAACTTCTAGGTTTCATGAAAGGCAGAATGAAAAACCCCGGAGCTCCTGGAAGACTTGACAGCTGGAAGAAACCCAAGCAGCCAGCTCACAAGTCATGGCAGAGGTCCTTCCAATATTCAAAAAGGACTTCTTTCCAGAAGTTTTTCAGAGGTGACCTAAGTTCTACTTAGGTCATTTCTGCTTATATACCAGGAGCTCCAAGCAACTCCTTGATACTTGAGGAAGAGTCATTTTAACAGTTGCTCATCAACTACTGTTCCAGAATGTATGGAAGAGAGGACGAAAATCAACAGAGACCAAATCAGGACCAGAGTGAAAGGATGGTTTTCTCAGCTGCTTAATAAGCTCAGCCTGGCACTTCCTGCGTGAATGATTTCATTTAAACCTCTTCACAACCTGCCTAATAGATGGCATTTTTACTCCTGTTTTACAGTCAAGGAAAGCAAGGCTGTTGGTGTTTGCTGACTCGTGTTACAAAACCAGGATTTTCACCAGCTCCTCTGACACCAAATCCCATCCTCTGCTATTTTATGTGTCCAAGTGGGCGGACCCTTTTGTGGAGGAAAAGAAGCCTGCTGCTTATTTAACAATGAATCAATGTGGCTTTTATGGCATGTTCAAGAGCAGCTCCATAATTGCCTTCAAACTCAGCACTAAAGTATGCTTGACTTCCACCCCAGGGTAAATTAAGGAACCTTGAAGCATAAGAGCTAAGTGAATAAGTTTTGGTGAAGACAGCTCTGCATTTGAAACCAGGCCCTACTATTTACTAGCTGTGTGATCTTGGTAAGTTAGGTGCCTTCTTTCAGTCTTGCTGTCCTGGGGCTGTTAACAGCATGGATGTGCCTTTTGAAAAATGAATGAAATAACACATATACGGTGCTTAGCTGGCAGATAGCACACTCTTAAATGCGATAGTTTTACCTTCAACACCATTTCATGGATGAAAACACATCACTTAATAGAAAACATATGCCCATGCAGAAAACACTCAGAGAAGTCCCAAGGACCCTCATTTCCAAAGGAAAAAAATAAATGCAAGGAGAAAGGAGGCAGAGAATGTGAGATTAATTCTGCCCGAGGCTAAAAGTCATCGGCTGTTATCATGAGGAGTCCTGTCCCTGCTCCACTGCCTTCACCCCAGTGCTTGCAAAGCTTTTTTCTGGTATCACAAAGGCTGCAGAGGGAAGGTGTTTATTCACATATTTGGACGAATGGTGCTCCTTATTCTGTATCTCTGCACACCGAGGGCTCTATATCTCATTCCAATCATCAGTGTTCACCCAAGCACCACGTAGAGTTCTTAAGCTAATAATAGCTTCCAAATGTAATTTTAAATCAGAGTTGCGGGACTATCTATTAACCTAATGACACCCGAGGATGGAAGAGGATGATAAAGAAAGGTCTTGCGAAGACGGGATTTGTTGTACCACCTCTGTGACTCATGGGCATCAAACTTCACCAAGCCCAGCGAGTGGATGCTGGCAGAGGCTAAGAAGAGATTGCTTTCAGGTCAAACAAGCCTTTGTCAGCAATAATCATTGCTGATGAAAGCACAGCCCTCACTGCTGTGAGATGGGACATTCTCATACATTAATGTGGGAGTACGCTGGAATTTCTTAGGAAAAGAAATACACACATGTATACACACATCTGTGTGTACAAATACATGTACAGGCGAGTGTGCATGCATTATCTCATCAGTTTACTCTGAATCCAGGAATTTTATTCCTGGGGAGCTAATTTAAGAAAATCATTCATGAAGGAAGAGCTGGGCTGGTGATGGTAAACTGAATGTGTCTTACTCATTGCGGGACCCTTAGCACCTAGCCGATCGGGGCAGCCAGAGGAGCTGCTGACAGCTGTTTTCCACGCTAAACTGGAGACACAGAAACCCTGTAAATTTCAGTTGCTGCTGTGGTTGGAATTTACTTGCCACTTCACTGTCAACTTGCAGGATTAACCTGTGAAGGAAACTTCCTGACCTCCATCTCCTAAAAGAACAGTTTCTTTAGACATTGCTTGTAGAAGGATAACACACATAAAATGCCTGGTGTGATGTGTCTCATGAGGAACATGTTCAGAACACATTCCTTTTCTTTCTCCCAAGGGTACTCATTTTTTGGGCAATTCTTTTGGAGGTGTTCTTCACTTAGGGTGAGGTCAGCCACATTCCACGTGAGGGGATGTGTGATCCAGATGTCAAAATTACGCTGTTTGCATGTATTGATAGGCAGCTTTAAAAATAAGCCTGGCAGGTGGCCATACCCATAACAAATCTCTTCTGGCGGCCTGTGATTGGAACAAGAGGACAGCGACATTCTGACTGCCAGCTTCACGGAGCGGGAGGGGAGTTGACGCAGAATTGGAATTAGAGTATCTCTGCTGGGTATGCCCCTTGGAGATGCCCTGTTTAACCTGTTCTTTCTATAGGCAGAGAAACTGGGACTTGGAGGTGGGACGTGCTCCAGGAAGAGGCAGATCTCAGGCAGAAGTTATCCATGACACTGTTTTCCCCTGGCTCATCCAACTTCCTGTCACAAAGGCCATGGTGCTGTAACCTCTGCAACTGGTTACTTAGGGATCAAGAAGGTGAGGGGCAGAGGAACTCTACCCATTGGCAGGCCAACCTAGGGATCTCCAGACTAGCTTCTGGGGCTGCCAGAAAGGGTGAGGATAATATCATTTCTTATTTCCCCTTAAGCAATATTAGGTCAAATACACATTAACAATATGAAGAAAAAACAAGCAAACAAATGAATTAAATCAAACAATAGACTTTGAGTCAAAAAAAAAAAAAAAAAAAAAAGGAGATCAGTGGCTGCAGGAAGAGAAGGGGAGGGTAGGCAGGCCCACTGGGTAAAGGGATTCCTTGTCAGGTGAAGGAGAAACTGAAATAGTGGAGAACTTACTGGGTTATGGACAGATGTGGATTTACTATGCGGCACACCTTGAACCTGCATCATGTTAGAATGCACTGTTCCTTCGATAACACTAATTAACAATGAACAAATAAAAAAGGCTTCATTCTGCCATTTGAAAATAAGAGATTTCTCTCCCTTCCTTTTTCTTAAAACTTTAGACAACTTACAAGCCTTTCTTCTTCTCTTTGAAATGCATACAAGCCTTTTGAATACTAGACAGGTCTTCTGTCTTTAATACTAAAAATTGTCTTTTTTTTTTCAAAGACCCAGGAGAGGTCTCTTTGGAAATATTGACATCAGGGGAGATGGCACCCCTCTCTCTCCGCGTCTGAGGGAGGGAGGGGCCTGACTTCAGTGGGTGTCTGGCTCCAAACTGCAAAACTACCAGCTGTCAATAAGATATAAGAAGTTGGATTTTCCTCTGGGTACAGCCAATTTGGCTAATGAGGATGGTCACCCCAATTACGCAGTGGATCGGGGACCATGTGGGACCAATGTCCTGTCCTCTTATGTGGGGAACAGATGTTTATCTTGGGAACATGCACGTAATGGGAGATATCTACTTAACTACGTGAAAGGATGGGGTTTCCTTCTGTCTTCCTGTCTGAGCAGATTGTAATGTACATCACATGCTGGTTTAATGCTAATTCAATTAATAATATGGTTTACTTCCCTGATGTGCTAGCTCTCGTTTTCTGGTTGGGTAAAATGCTGTTTCTAATTTTATTTCCCCAGATGTCACCTTGGACTTCACCTCCATGAAAGAGATTCCTGGTAACCTTAGAGCCGGGTTGGACATCCTTTCTGTTTCCCTGGTCCTCTGCCAGAAGAAGACATCTTGTGAAGGAGTTAAGATTGAGGAGGGTAGAAGCAGACTGCTTGGGTTTAGAGCCCATGTAGCCATACAGCATGAAGCTAGTCACTTATTCCCTCTACGCCGCAGCTTCCTTATCCAGAAAATGAGGACCGATAATGTATTTACATCTCATGGAGTTTTAGCAGATAAGCGAATTAATACACTTAAGTGTTTTGAACTGTGGACATTAACAAGGACTATCCATGAGAATAAAGAGACTCATTATTCTGAGCTTGTTAAAACAAGGGGATTGGCCATCAGCACTTGTGCTGACCAGAGACTCAGAGAGCGGAGTGGAGAATCTGGAAATGCAATGAAGAGGAGGCTTCAGGTTTGTTCCTGTTGGAGGTTGTTCCTGGGTCTGCTCTGTCCCCAAGCTGCTGAGAAAGAGATCATTCCAGTCCCTATCTCACCCTCAGGATCAGGTAAATCATCCACCCCTACAGGGAGCAATGAGATGTCCTTGCTATTCCGTCTCCAAGAAGTTTTCAAAGATGGGTGAGTCTTGTGTTTGAGGGTGGAGGGATGGCTACATTGACATTGCACAGTAATGAGGGCTTTAAGCAGGGCTTTAAGTTTAAAAAATGTTGACAAAACCAGTGCCGAGGGCATGCACTCAGCCAAGAGCAGGCACACGCCCTGACACAGAGTATTAGATCCGGTGTCCTCAAACATGGAGGCTTTGCCGAATGTGTAAAGCTTCCCCAAGTCTTGCTTCTCAGCAGAATCTTTACCTTTAAAGGCTCTAGGTCACTTCCAGTCACTCAAATTCATATTCATGTCCAGAGCATAATGTCCCCTGTGTGACCCCACCTCAGCATCTACAGATGTCACTTACAGTGAGTTCCTTGCTTTTAGCAAAAGGCCACCAGCCCCGCACACGTTTTTGCTGGAATATGGAGATCTTGGTTTCCTCACTTGCATTGTCAAACTTGGTGAGATCGCAGGCTTTGGCAGACTTGGCTGCTCGGGGGAAACTATTGAGGTTCATTTCCAGGGAGCCTGTGAAGAAATGACCCTCATGGTTACAGAAGGTCTTTAAAGTCCATCAGCATCCTAGCTGACCCATTCATTGGTTCATGCATCCATTCATTCATTCATACCTCCAGTTGCTCACTGATCAATCAGTGCCATATTGGATCACTAGACTTGGGGTGAGAGGTACTAGGCCCTGGGGGAACAAATATGACTAAGACATGTTTGGGGCCCTCACAGCATCAATAATATGGCACCAGGTAGAAAACAAGGGTGGAGCTATAACACAATACTTTTAAGCCTCTGTTTAGGTGTCATCACTGCTGGGCACCGTTAGGCCCTGGGTACAGTCTAGAGTCCATGTCCGTCCTCTGAGCTTCCCATACCAGCTCAGCTCAGCCGCTGAGAAACGCCTCCCCCACCCTCCTCCACCTCTGAAACCAATGAAATCTTCAGGTCAGGGACTGTCTTACCATCTTTGTAACTACTCTCCTGGTCAGAGAGCAAGTCTTAGTGGGCTCTTGACAATGTATTTCAACAGACTGAATCTAAGGCCAAATAAGATAATTACAGGAGAGCATTATTGATCTCTCTCTTTAATAAGTTTGCCCTATTACAAAAGTGTCACTGGTTCATTGTGAACACTTAGAGCAGGCTCATAAGGATAAACAAAAAATTATAGAAAAAAAAAGTCTGTAATTCCAGCCCCCAAATCGATCACTGCTCTATTATTCTTGTCCTATGTCTTTCTCTCCGTCTCTGTTTGTCAGACTCTCTCTCCCGGCATATATGGAAGCTGTCTAGATTTCCACATATTAAACAGAAAGCCTATTTGACAGAAAGGGAATTTTCCACACTCTTTCCCACTTAATGTATGCTAATTACTTATTTCCAGCTAATTAAATTTTCTAATATTTTAATGACTTCAGGGTTACCACTTCCTGAGTATTTACTATGTATGAGGCACTGTGCTTCATTTTTTAAATTATATTATCACATTTACAGCTACCATCACCCTCAGAGTTATGTAATATTCCTATCTCATTTTACAAGTGAGAAAAAACTAAGACACAGTGGGGACCAGTAATTAACTCAAAAGTTGACAGCTTCTTCATGGTAGAGCAAAGGTCACTTCAAGTCTGTTTGCATATATGTGTTTGCATACACCATAACTTACTCAGCCAATCCCCTATTTAGGGTTATTTAGAATGCTTCTATTTTCTTGCTCTCATAAATAGCACCAAAATGATTATCAGTGTTGTTAAGACAGACTGAGGACTTACAAATCTGGGACAAGTCTCCTAACATTAATATGAGCTTGAAGAAGCCACTGGCTTACCCAGAAAATCATCTGAGGACAGCCTTTCAAAATCCCACACCTGCAGCACCAACACAGCTGGTGTCTTACACTCCATCTTCTCTAAAGAGAAGATGTTCTCCCTCTTGGTGATGACCATTTGCTTCTCAGCTGGGAGATAATGAAACGGAAACAGGAAGCGCCAGTTGAAGTTCCCCTCTCCGGTCAGGGAGTTGTAATGCACATCTGTTTCCTGCTTGTCGTCTTCCAAACCCCTTATCCACCTGAACAAAGAGAGAGAAAGAATTAAACCCTCTGGGTGCTTTATTCAGGCATCAGTATAATCAAGAGTGATTTAAACAGCTTCAGTGTGATCACAGACCCCACTTACAAAATTATGGTATCATGAGATTCAGATGAAAGTTACCACTGAATTCAAAACAGGGAAACAGAGCCTAACAAGACATTCATTCAAAAACAGGTTGGATGATGCTTCAGCTCTCAGGTAGACCAGAAGCCCCATGCAGTAGGCACCAGAAGCCCCACATGGTAGGAGAGAATATTCTGAAAGCGTGAAGTGAAACTATAGTCGGTCTCCTCTCACCCTGGAAGCACCAGGAATTGGTCTCCCAACCTGGAGATAACTGCACTGGCAGAATCTGTCTAATGTAACCTCTTTGTAATTCAGGCGTCCACTGAAATCTGGAAACTACATGGGGGAGGTGTGGCCAGTAAATTGTAGATAATTTTGGTTGATTTCAGCTCTTCACACAGTAACAGCTACCAGTTCCTCAGCCCCATGACAGATGGCTGGTCTGTGTTCCTCAAAGAACTTGCACACAACTTGTGGGAACCAGGATGGACCAAAAGGCTCCTTTCCTCCAAATATTGGTGACTTGTGTTCTGATAACTGACTGTTGCTTTTGATCACAGAGTTTTAGACAAGAGGAGATATCTTCCCTGAGAGGTCCTATTTGAAGCCACTATTTAAGTCTCAATATATTAGAAAAGACAGACATCATACAAAGTATCTTCTCTCATGATTAGGGGATAAAATTAGAAGTCAGTAACAAATAGACCTGGAACATTCATAATTTTATGGAGAGTAAACAACATATTCTTAAACAATCAATAGGTCAAAGAAGGAATTACAGGGACATTAGAAAATACTTAGAGACAAATAAAACAAAAAACAAAGAACAAAACACAGCCCACCAAAACTTATGGAACAGCCAAATAGTGTTAAGGGGGAAATTTACAGCTATAAATGCTTACATTAAAAAACCAAGGAAGATCTAAAACTAACAACTTAGCTATACAACTTAAGGAGATAGAAAAAGAGGAAGAAAGATTAGGGAGAAACTTCATGACACTGGATTTGGAAATGACTTCTTGGATATAACACCTAAGGTACAGGCACGTAAAGTGAAAAATGGACACAGTGGACTTTATAAAAATTTAAACATTTTGTGTGCCGAAAGATATCAATAGAGTAAAAAGATAGCCAAAAGAACAGGAAACATATTTTCAAGACATAAATCTAAAAAGGTATTAATTTCTAGAATATATAGAGAACTCCTAAAACTCAACAACAACAAAACAATACAATTTTTTAACAAAGTACTTGAACAGACATTTTGCCAAAGAAGATGTATGAATGTCTAATAAGCGCACATGAAAAAAATGTCAACACCACTAATCATTATGGAAATTCAAAAAAGCTACATGAGATACCACTTCATATCCATTAGGATGTCTGCTATCCAAGAAAGTAATAAATGTTGATAAAGATGTGGAGATCAGAACCCTTATAAGCTGCTAGTAGGAATGCAAAATGGTACAGACACTGTGGAAAATACTATTATTGTTCCTCAAAATAATAAAAAATAATATTTGTATATGATTTTCCTTCCCTTCTGGGCATATACTCAAAAGAATGGAAAGGTCCTTGAACAGGTATTTGTATACCTGTGTTCACAGCAACATTATTTACAATAGCTAAAATGAGGAAGCTTCTCAAATTTCCATCAATAAATGAATGGATATGCAAAATGTGGCATATACACACAAGAGAATATTAGTCAGCCTTAAAAAGAATGTAACTGACATAAGCTACAACATGGGAGCACCTTGAGGACATTATGCTTAGTCAAATAAGTCGATCACAAAAGGCAAATACAGTATGATGATAGTTACATGAGGCACCAAGAATATTCAGTCACAGCTACTGAATGCATAATGGTGGCTGCCATAGAGGTTGAGGGTAGAGTTGGAGGGAACTGGAGGGTTATTGTTCAATGAATGGAGAGTCTCATTTTTTCAAGATGGAAAGGGTTATGGAAATAGATGGAGCTACTGGCAACACAACATTATGAAATTACTTAATACCACTGAACTGTGTACTTCAAATGATTAAGCTGGTCTCTATTATGCTATATATTTTACACAATTAAAAAGTGGTAGTGTTTGACTATGTTCCTTAGAAGGTATTACGATGAGAACTAATTAAAAAATAAAAAACAGGAACATTAGATTTACTAACACCGAGGACACTGTGAAATTTGGTGAGGTTTGTTTTGATAAAATGTAGGGACAGAAGCAAGACTGGAAGATGGGTGATAAGCAAACAGGAGAAGAGGACTGGAGAGGGTGAGTAGAAATATCTCCTTGATTGCATTTAATGGGTTCGGAGTTCTGGAAGTCCAAACTCCCATTTTTCCATAATCCTTTCGTATTTTGAAACATGGTGACACATGTTTTTCTAGGGGACACGTTAGTCTCTCCAGAATCAGTGAGAAGACAGCAATTTTAGAGGATCTTTATTTTTTTTAAAGCCTATTTATTTTGGGCTCTGCTGCTTCTATTGCTTCCTTTTTGTAATCAGTTCACTCCCACCAGTATTCTTATGTTGAAAATGAGAGTTTTGAACCACTGAACATGTTTTGACTGCCAAATATGTTGGTGATGTGATTGTGAAGAAAGACTGCCTCTTGCTTAGGGGAGGTAAAGAAATATCTGGACAGGCTGAGGTGAGTTGAAACCTCCTGAGATGAGCTTTACCTGAGGTGACAGATTTAAATACTTTTACTTCTTCTCTGTCACCTTATCTCCCTCACTGATTAAGGGCTAAAAGGAAGACTTTGAAGGCACTTTGCATCATAAGCCAGATATAAGAGAGGGATTTAAAATGGTGAGTTTCCTGAGTCCTAAGTTGGTATCATTTTAGTCAGTATAACTAGAAAATTAGAAGGTTTAAATTTGAGCTTTTGTGTTTTAGTCTTACAGTGTTGACACTTAATATTTCATCAAGAGCACTGCATTTCTCTAAGGACTTTGGGTGTAAAGGAATTATGAATGTCATTCCAAAAGTTTAGGTGTTCACCTATAACTGAAAGAAATACTTAATCATAGGATTTACTCACAAAATTATTTTCATATGATGATAATTCTTACCAAAATGACCACTAAGAAAAACACTTGACAAAGTGTGTGATCTTATCTAACAAAGTGAGTAAGAAGAGCTCCTTTGGTGTAATGCAGGTGAAGCGTCTTCCCTGAGACGTGGGTTGAATCAGGGTTTACAGAGGAGAAACACAGCAGGAAAAGGTGATGGAGTTGCTGATGAGCCTACCCTTTAACATAAATATCACTTGATTTTTGTCCTGTGAAGATATTTTCATCCTCTAAAATGACATCTTCAGTGTTCCAGATGGTTACTCTTAATTCATACCTGGATAAAGGAAAGTGGAATTAGGTTGAAAACTTTGAAAGCTGAGTCAACTGAGATCTACGTGATTCTGGTACTACTCAATCTATACACTTCATCAACTTCACACATTCAAAAATATCAGCACCTTTGGCAGTGGATCCATCAAAACCAACTTTCTCGGCTGGAGATCTCAGAATCACCAAGGATATGAATTTATCTGAATAGATTAGTTTCTGATAACCAACGTTTTTTAGAATGGTACCACCATTTAACCCACTATAATCATTACCTTCACTATCACCCATGGTCAGCAGTAAGTAGCCAGATGAAGAGTGAGGGATGGTTATCAGGTGCCAATGTATCAGACACTAAATCAAGTGTTACGATGTTTCAGTCTGCTACCCTTAACAGTCTCTTCCCCTAACAGGGGAGAGATAGTGGACTTACCCTTTGGGTTGTCTTGGTGAAATGTCAACAGGGGGTCCAGGCTGAGGCATATCTTTGGGAAACATGTCCACCCACATCTGCAGGTGGCCCTTAGTAAGAGAAGAAGACATCCCTTAACTTTGGGACAGTGAGGAGGGCCCAGGTGATGAATCATTCCCTTTACTAGGAGTAAATATTAGGTAAAGCGTGGCAACTTTAAATATATTTGTTGACCAAGGGAGAAATAACATTTCTATTACACATTAGGGCATACAGCAAGCACATGTTAATTACATTCCTACTATGTGGTAGTGACAGTATTGTGCATTTGACAAGCCTCTCATTAACTCTCCTAATATCCTCCACTGGGCAGATGGTATAATCCTACTTGGCATAAGAAACGTCTTGCCCATGTTTTCATAGACAATATGCAGCAGGGTGTGGATTCAAGCCTTATCTGTTGACTCCAGAGACTGTGTTCTTTCTACAAACTCCTAAGAAATAAAAAGAGGATTGTATCTTTGAACAATTTTGCTTCATTTTTTTTCCAATGTTCTTTGACACCCATTTCTGCCATTAATAGTCACTCCAGTTAGGTCTCTCTTGTACATAAAGAAACTAAATCTTAGAGAAACCAAAGAAATAATCTGAAGTTCTGAGGCTACTTCATAACAGGACAGGACTTCCCATCCATTGCCTTGGACTCCATACACCATGTGCAGGGCATTTAAGAGCTTAAGTGGGAGACGTCACAGTGAATTTCATGCTCAGCTCTGTTAAATTCATGCCAAGTACTCTGTCAGCTACGTGAGAAGGTGAGTGCTCGACAAAGGGTGAGTGGTCAGGGGAGACTTCATCTGAACAAAGTGGGGCTTCCACTAGAGTAAGAGGGATTTGTAGGGTTTAGGGGAAGGATGGGTTCTGGCTAGGGGGTTAAAAAAGACTTTTCAAGAGACAGGAATTTGTATGCAAAAGAGTTCCCAAGTGGGAAGAGAAGAACTAATTCAATAGAAGATTATAGTCCCAAGATCTCTAAAGATGCCTTGACATGTACCTTTAACCAAAATGCCCTCTCTGATAGATAAAATGAAGGATATAAAAAACCAAAATACTTAAAATGTCTGGTAGTAATTTCAAGAAACAATCATATGCCTCCTTTTCTTTTTAAAGGGTAGGTGCAGAAAGAAAGAAAGACAAGTAGAGACTGGCAGGCAGGAAGAGAGAGGAGGAAGAAGAGTTTATTTATTTTATTCAACTGTTTATCTTGGTTGTTTCCTGCTGGACCCGGGTCTCAAACCTGGGTCCTTGGGATGTAGGCATGTGGACTACATCTGGTCACCCTAGCTGGTAGGCCACCAGGGCACGCCCACAATCATAAGCTTCTGTATGTGATAAGAGTGTCCCTTTACAAAATATGCTATCACTTGGTCTGTACCCCAAGTTACACGGTGAGTGCAGGGCTGGGACCGAACTCAGTTTGGGACTGTGACCAGAGTCTGAGCCAGGGCTTCAAACTTTCCAGGCTGTTGGGGGCCACATCTCAGCAGGCTGAGCAAGTTTAAGCGAGTTACTTAACCCTCTGAACTCCAATTTTCTCTCGAAAATGAGGCTAAAACAAATACATCATGAGGCTGTATTAAGGAATAAAAACAACGTGATTCATACACTCCTGTTTGTCTAGGAAAATCTTGGTCTAAGCCCTTGCCCAGCTTAATTGTTAATAGTGTCCAGGCCCACTCTCCAAATAGGCAGTTTGACCAACCATTCTACGGTCGTTCTAATTAGGTGAGACAACTTACGCAAAGGACCTGGTATATATAAAGGACCTTCTATGTACAGAAGGCTCTGAAGATTATCTCTTTTTTCCTTCTAACTTTTAACCTAGATCTCTAGTTATTTTTCATGTTGTTGCTTCTTGCCAGTTCTTCAGGGTAAGCCACCATCTATTGCCTCTCTGGGAAGGCCAGTGAGTGGGCTGTGGGATCACTGAGAGATGTTGGACAACGTCTTAGACATATCAGATGGATTACAAAAGTTCTCAAACATCAGTGTTCTTTCAAGGGAGTCTGATAACTCAAGTCACAAAACAGTTAAAAGCACTAAGTCCGACACTGACTCTAGGGCAGGGTCTCTCAACGTACACGTTCTTGACACCTGGGGCTGTGAGATTCCTTGTTAGGGGCACCGGCTGCCTGTGAAGTGTTGACTAGCCTGCCTGCCCTCCACCCACCAGATGCCAGTAGCACCCACTCACATGTGACAACAAAAACTCTTTCCAGACATTGCTCAATGGGGAGGGGTTTGAAATTGTCCCTGGTGGAGCACCATTACTCGAGGGCTCATTAAGATGAACTTTCAGGGGAAAAGTCACATTCCTTGGGGATGAACACTCCTGCTGGGCCAGCACCATCTTGCCCATTACCTGTTCCATTCCTGGCTTATCCCTGTGGTACAGAGGTCGAGTCTCTATGTGCTCAGGAACCAGCCTGTACCCGACTTCTGGGATGTCCTCCCAAGAGTGTAAAACCTTGAGGGCCAAGTGCTCATAAGACTCCACCGTCTCATCTGCATGGAAGAGAGGAAAAATCGCGACTAGTCATGATGTTCCTGTAAGGGGAAGTTGGACTGTCAGATGCATTTTTCACCACTTCCTTAAAGACTCATTTATCCCAAGGCCCAGGGGAAGAGAAAGGACTAACAGAATGGAAAGAGGTGGGTAGTGTTGTGGGAAGGAGAAAAAGATGGATAGTTTTCAGAGGAACATGAGATGCATTGACAGGAAGACTCACAGAGCAGGCAGGGTCTTGGGAAATGGGGCTCCCTTCACACCTTGACTTAGATACTCCAGAGTCTATGAATCAAGCTTGATTTCAATGTACCATCGAAGTGTGTTGGAAATATGAATCTGTTTGCTGACTCTAGAGTGAGAAGACCCAGGGAGCCAGGTGGTAGAAAAGGTGGAATAGGTGGTAGAAGGGTTCAATCTGTGTTCAAGAATGTTTTTCATCTTCTCTCATTTTTTCCCTTGGATCTCCTTGCTATATCAACACCTGTTCGCAGGAAAGATTTTCTGATCTCTCATTTTACCAACAAAGGTAACTCATGATAAAAAAACTTCTGAGAGAAACAAAATTTGTAAAATAAACCAAAACTGTGGAATTAAAATCTTCTTGACAAAGCTGAGAATGGCCAAATTTGACCTTGATATTTTTTTTTTTAAAAAAAAAGGTCACAAAAGAAAGTCCCCAGTAACAATAATTACGTTCAGTTCAAGTTGGTAGACAAGTTGACCAAGGAGCTAAATGTCTGTCATCAATTCAATCAGTCAAGAGCTCATCCCAATGAACATACTTTCATATTTTTTGGTGGGAAAAAGAATGGCAGGTATGCCCTAGTGGAGTAGCAGTTTGGTTCGCTGCTTCTAGCCAAGCACAGGCCACACGTATCCCAACGACCTGGGTTTGCCTCCTGGGGCAGGGCAAGCAATCGAGATGCTTAAAAAAAAAAAAAAAAAAAAAAAAAACCTACATAAAAATAAAATTCTTCTTCCTTCTCTCCCTTCCTGCCAGCTTGCCTACTCATCTTCATTGCTGCCTGTAACTTCCCTTTAACAACAGCAACCAAAAAAGCTAATTGTTTAATCATGACATTTAGACTACTAACCAAAGATCTAACTTGACTTAATAGAGTATATTGTGAAAAAATATGTTTCTCAACAGAAACTCATCACTGTCATCACTACACAATCTGAATGTATTAACTCTGGATGCAAAAACCTTAAAGAGATTCTTGGGGTCAAAAGAACAAGATAAAAAGAAATCAAATTCAAACTGGTGAGACCAACATAACAATGTCAAAGTATTCTGCATCATGCCCTTAATTGGGCTTTCTGTGCCCGAAGCACTGCCCCACATACAGGTAATTTTTAAGCATCAAAGGGACAGGAGTGACAACACAAGACTTGTCTGGTATCACTAAAGGAAAAAAAATAATGACTTTCTTCTTGTCTCAAATGTATTCTTTTCTGGACTCTTCCTGATCTGTTCTATGAGGCTCCAATGGAAAAATCTACTTGTTGGGGTTGAAATAGGAGAGTTACTGGTGTAACACTGGTAGGGGTATTTCAGACATGTTCAATTATTTTGCGTAATATTCACTTTAAGGTTGTTGTCTTTTTATACTGTAGAAGTATTAAAAGTGTGCATACACAAGGAAGTTACGCAGCACATACTGTCACTACAGAAAAATGGACACAGAGTAAATAAATGGCCCAACCATAAAATGAGACGTTATCAGTGGTTGTTTCAAAGAACAAAGGAGAGTCAGCATAATCTACTGTAAAGAGAAAACACTGGGTATAGAGCTGTGTGTGTGTGTGTGTGTGTGTGTGTGTGGTACATTTACAATTCTATAAAAATGTGATATATTGTACAGACACACACACACTGTAAGGAGTAAATATATCATCATGCAGTGTCCTTATCTCTGAATTTGGGGATGATGAGAGATTTTCATTTTCCTCCTTACTTTTCCACATTTTCTAGCATGAACAGGCATTACTTGTACAATAGATGACCAGTGTCCCCGGTTACAAATGCCACCAGCAGAGGGCTTTTAAGAGAACAACGCCAGCAGGACACACTGCACAGTTACCAGTGTCTTCTTCGGTGAAGACTGTTTTTCCAGAAAAGACCTGCTTTCCTATCTGGATTTTCCCTGGGCGAAAGTAGGGGCCATCCAGCTTGCAGTCTTTGCAGAGTTTGGTGAGGATTTCGGTGGGTTTGGACGTGTCTCTCCAGGCATTGTATCCTTCTCTGAAACGTGGAGGAAAGACAGACCAGTGAGGTCAGGGAGGACACTCATGAGGTCCCCATTAAAGCGGAACCACCTACATATACACAATGGACACTACACAGCCCTGAGAAGAGAGGAAACCCTGTCACATGAATCAACATGGATGGAACTAGAGGGGATGGTGCTAAGTGAAACAAGTCAAAAGAAGAATGATAGAGACCAGATGACCTCACTTATAGGTGGAATGTGAACAGACAAAACAAAGGAACAGATGAAACATAACAACCTTGAAACATCTGCAACAGAACTGAGGTGACCAAAATGGAGTGGGGCGGGCGGGGCACATGGTGGCGGAGCCCACTGGACAATGGGGAAGAGCACTTGGTGATTTGGTGGAGGGCAGGGTGTGTTGAAATATATCTAAGAAATGGGGAATCTATACATAAGAAATTATCTTAATGTGTAGAATAATTGCTACTACAATAAAAAACCAAAAACAAATAAAAAACAAAACTGGATCACCCTTAATGATCTGTGTGGTTTCCTCCAGATCCGACTTGTCCTTCTCTACACTTAGAGTGAACGACACTAGTCACTGCTCCTCTGGCATCCTTCTCCCTGGGAAGCTCAGTCTAGAGATTCCAGGTGATGGAGTGAGCACAGAGAATTCAG
Source organism: Solenodon paradoxus (assembly GCA_004363575.1). Taxonomy (NCBI): domain Eukaryota; kingdom Metazoa; phylum Chordata; class Mammalia; order Eulipotyphla; family Solenodontidae; genus Solenodon; species Solenodon paradoxus. Next base: position 7,490 of record RJWH01003020.1, on the reverse strand, counting down.
CTCTTGAGGAATCTGTCCAGGGATCTGAATCATGCTCTCTACCCAACCCCAACTAACCCAAGCGCAGCAAACAGCTTCCCCAAACCAGCCCTGGGGACGTGGCCCATATGTGATACTCAAGCTGAGCCTTGGCGGGTCTCCACGGGAGGAAGAACTCACATCTCATACTTGTTCTGCAAGCCGCAGATGGCTCGGTACTTGCTGTAGAAGCGGTTCTCCAAGTCAATCCTGGTTTCACCAATGAGGTCATCTGTCCCGATGATGTCATGGTCATAGACTGAGACAGAGAGCAGAGACTCCTTTGGGAAAGTGGCTTGGATCTCAAATGACCTGTGGTCCAAGAAGAGACTTAAGAAATCAGCACTTGGCGTCAGAGAACATTTCTTTGACATTTTTCATATGAACTCACCACACACTTGGCCACTCAGTTAATTCTTACTGGACAATTATTTCACTTGATTTTTTGCTGAGAGACAACCAATTTCTAATTTGTTGTTTCCAGTCATCAGTGTTCTCCTATTTCATGGGCTGTGTCTCGCAGTTTTCAACTAGGACAATAGCATGAGGGACAGGGGAATCCCCGGATGTGGGTTTCAAACAGGACTGATGTCCCATTTTGGTTTCAGATCAGGAACTTCTTGCTTGTAAAACTTTGGGAAAGTGACTCCATCCCTCTCAGCTAGTGTGTAAATGGGGGTGCTGTCTTCTTTATACTACAGCAGGGTGGTTGACTTGACTTTGTTTATATAAAGCACACATGCTAGTTCCAGGCATTCAACGGGTAACTAATCAATTGTTAGTCTCTTTCTCTTCCATTTTTTGCTTCATTGGGGAATACCAGCTGGGTTGATTTTAAATGCAAACCCTGCTGAAGTAGGGAAATCATAACATTATAAACCGAAAGACTGGACTGCTGCTTCTGTAAGATTCTGAGCCTCTTGAGACCCGAGACCTCCCTTCTTCGTCTCTGCATTGCTGGAGTCTTTCCAGGATCATGAATCAGATGACTGGCAAAATGTCAGTGCCCCAAGTCCTAGCTCCTTGCTCTTTCCCCGGCCCACACCAAGGCTAGATGTCAAAAGGAACAGCAGTGCTGTAGGAGTTCTGTGACAGTGGATTCACCATGCTTTGTACATTAAGCATGTAATTTTGCATTAATTAAAATTTAATTAAGCATTACATTTTGCATTGCATTTTAGGAAAATGTGTTCTTGAAGACAAAAATCAAGAATTTCTCAGTGTTTCTCTAGCTGTTGCTGGCTGGCTGCTCTGGGACAGGATGCAGAGGTCGGGGGCTGGCCTGGGAGCAAAGGACTGAGAGGAGGAAGGGAGAATAGAAGGTTCATTATTTCTGTGCATGTCCATGGGGCTGGGCTGCTGTCCTTGTGGTCAGATCAACTGAGTTCTGACTCTCACACACCATTGTGGCAGGGGAGCCATCACAGCACAGCTCGGAGCCCATTAACCCTCCCTAGAGAGAAGAAAGCAGAGAGGCTGGACAGCTCCAGGGCTTGTCACCGACTCTGGCTATGCTAGCTGGCCAGGGGTGTGGCAGGAGCAGTGTGGGGAAGAAATGTGTGTCTTCCATGAGAAACGATAGCATTGCTTCCCTGGGACTCCGAGATTTGGATTCCAAATGGAAAGGGAGATTCTGGGGGCATCTCACCAGGAAGCCTCCAGCTGCTGATCTTTGAGTTTGGCCGGTACCAGGCTGCAGCCCCTGAGGAAGAACTTACTAAGTGTGTAGCTACCCTCTGAGCATGGCGGAGGATTCAACTGTTGTCAGCCCCCTGAGCTGTGTGCTCACGGGTACATCTCTCCTGCATATTCGGTGGCTCTGTCACTACGAGAATGACCAAATCAGCTCACCATGGCTGGACTTCCAGTCACCTAGAGAAAAATCTACACTTCTTCTAACTTGTGTGTCAATGAGTTGCTGTCTGTAGATATGATGGTGATTTGAGAAGAGAGAATAGTCACAAAATCAGAGCCATGTTGTACATTCGGTATCTCTAAGCTTCAGGATAAGGATGTTCCATCATTCATTCATTCATCAGTTCATCTGATGGTTGTACACATTCATTGTGTACCAGGAACTGGGGTTCTTAAGAAAATGTCCCAAAGTCTGCAGACCACCCAAGGACAATGCAGAGTGACAGGATCCCATTAAATCCCACCAAAAATTGGCTTAAGTTGGTTTGAGTATCTGTTCATTTATTCATTCATTCATTCACTCATTCATTTGTTCTTTCATTCATTCATTCCACATACACTTACTGAGCACGTGCCCGGTGCCAGCCCCTGTCCAAGGTGCTGGAGCTACAGTACTGAACAGACCAGTCTCTGCTCCAAAGGAGCTTACATTCTAGTGGGGGTTGGGAGACAGCCAATAAACGCAGACATATCAATTCATGTCGGCAGCTATGAAGATAGTAAAGAGACAGGAGCCTGGGCAGCAGCGGGTAGAGCCTGTGACATCTTCAAACACCGAGGGACACTCCAGGACCCAGGTCAGACACACGAGCTCTCCGTTCTCCCTGATGGACCACTGCAACACTGAGCCAGCTCTTTTGTGTCTGAATAACAGTTAAATACACATCCAACAAAGTGTCCACACACAGAGCGCTTCTGGCAGAAGCTCCACAATGCCAGAGAGAGCGGGGAACATTCCCTTCCCTCTTGTTTACCACAGCCATAAAATGGGGGTCATAAAACCAGTCTAGCTCATGGCACTGTGGTGAAAGCATCTAATAAAAAGTGATGAAAAAGCACTTGGCAAAACGAAGTGCTAGTTACATAAATGGCAGGTAATGATAAAGGTCACCTAGGGACCAGGGAAGCAAGGATCGGTTTCCCCAGCGCCATCATTGCAATCATTCTGATGAATTTAAACAGGCAAGATCATTTGTTGCCTCATTTCCTCCAGAGCAATAAAATGTAAGACCTGGTGCTGATCAAATGTCAGAGGGGTCACCGACACCACAAGTGTGTAAATGAATTTAAATGAGGCTGGTGGAGGGTTCATCCTATGTTCCTAGTTACTCAGGAAAGAAAGAAATCAAATAACGCTGAAGATGTATCCGCTGCTAAAATGATTATCAAGGAGGAAAGGAAGGAAGTTACTGTGTTCTGAGTATCTAGTATGTTCTAGAGTTGATAAGGTTCTGAGCACTTTACATGCTTAATCTTTTAAAGGTGGCTGAGTGCTCAGGGTATTGTTTCCTGGTGAGGAAAATTGGGATCAAAAGGATTAAACCTGCACAAAGTTACACAGCTTGTATACAGCAGAGTGGAACTCAGGTCTACAGGACTCCGAGGTCGCTGGCGGTCAAGCACAGACTCAAGCAGGGGACGCAGGCGTGGGGCGGTAGGGTTGCTGTGAGCTAGAAGCCTACTTTACCCAAACAGACATGAATGCAGTGTTTATAAAACACTTGACACGAAACACAACAGGAGTTAGGGATGTAGTTCAGCCGATAGATTTTAGGGCAACCAAACATCTGCTCCCTTTGCCTTTACTTATGAGTGGTATGAACTTCAATGCGTTTCTAAACTCTGGTCATGATGTTTCCTTGTAAAAAGGGCGTTTTTGTCGAAAGGCATAAAGGCATTCATTTAAGATCCAGGAAAGTCATTAGCAGAAAATGAAGATCACCAGGCACCACCAAATTCCTGAAGGGACCCAGGAGAGAACTCAGACCTCTTCTATGATTCAAGGCTTGTTGACTGTTACAAACAGAAGACAGTATTTCAACCTCCTGCCACCATTCACACACACACACACACACACACACACACACACACACACACACCCCACAGAAGAGCACAGAAGCAGCAGAGCAGACAGGACACTACAACACAGCCCAGAGAGCCACTGACCTTCCGAACACTGGGTTCAGTTGTTTGGGGATGTATTTGTCCCGATCTTTAATCTCCGTTTTGCCGAGCTTGATCACAAGGTAGGGATCCGCTTTGCCGTCTGGATCAGCGGGACTGAGATTGAATGCCTGGGGTTGCGGGGAGGGGAGGCAAGAAGAAAATCCCTTTGGTCCACTGTTTCTCAACACTGACTGGGATTCCCTGGGAGTTTTAAAAGCTACACACGCAGGATTACTCTCTGGTTTAATTGACCCTTGGCTTTGGGGGTTTTAGAAACTCCCTAGATGATTCTAGTGTGCAGCCAAGGTTAAGAACTACTGCTTTTGCCCCTCCATAGTGCTTTTAAGAGAAAGCTATTGGCCCCTGCTGACTCAGGCATTAAGTCCTCAGCTCCAGTGTAATCCACATAAAGCCCAAGGAACTGGGTTCGTGACCCAGGGTTGGGGGCACAGCCAAATTATGAATTACTAGCTAAATAAAAAATGTTTCCTCCTCTCTCTTCCTTCTCGCCTACCTGCCTACTTGCACTTATTCCTGCCTGTTTCCTTCCTCTAAGAAAGAAAGTTATTAGCTTAAGTTTATTATCAAGTTCAACTTTCTCTGGCACCATCTCCTGAGTGAGAAGCAGTGCTGAGCACATGTAACAAGAAACATCCTGCAGCAGGAGCCAGAAAGCATGGATTTGAGTTGGGTTCTGTTTTCTAAGAAGCTGTGTGATCTTGGGCAAGTAACGCCATCTCTTTGAGATGTATGTGCAAAATCCTGGGGGTGGAACTGAAAGTCCTCCTACAACCAGGGGGGTCTGAACCCAAGACCCCCACAGTCTTGCATTTGACACTGGCTGATTGAGCAGAGATCTGTTTCTCAGAGTGAAGTCCAAGTCCAGAGAAGCTAGGCCTCACGCCATCAGAAGCAAACACTTCCTACGGGAAGGCCGGAGTGGGGCTGGTGAGGGATGAAAAGACAGGGAGACTGCAGAGATGAGAGCTGAGTGAGAACCCCCACTTTCAGGTCACTGTCCTACAGATGGAATTGACATAAGCATGCAGAGCTCGATTTTTAAGAATATTCATGAAAACATTGCTTAATAGCTAACAATTGGAAACAATCTATATTTTCATTACTATGGAAGAAACTCAGTCCAAAGAAAGGAGAAAAATTTTGAACTACAGGGAAAAAAATACTGTTTATTTATTCATTCAGAAATATCAACAACATACCTTCTCTGTGTCTAGTACCCTCTAGACAAAGCCAGGAATGCAGACCACAGAGCCCTGCTCCAAAACGGTCCCTTCCCCATTTACTCTCATCATATCACCCAATGCTAATTCAATGCCTAGCACTTATCTCTGACATTCATCTTATTTATCTGCTTCTTTGTTTTTTTTTAACATACCTTTTAAATCCTGCATCACCCCAACTAGTATTTCATCTCCAAAAAAGCAAGGTATCATCTGTCTTCTTCATTACTTTATCTTAGATCACAGAACAAGGTCTTTTTAATATTGATTGAAGGAATGAATGAATGAATGGCTATGACATTCATTCAGAAAACACTAGGTGGTTACTAAGAAGAAAATTGAAGACTCAAATGGACTGATTTGGAAAAACATTCAAAGTATATTACTAAGTAAAAAAAAATAAGATCAATATGTAATGCATGAAGCAGGACCTCATAAAATAAATAACTGGATATCACTGTAGACACATGTAGTAGATAGAAATGTGTCTGCACACACACACAAAAAGGGAGTTATTTGGGGGCATGAAATTGTAAAAGCAGGAAAATCTGATTTCCTTCTTTGTGTAACTTTTAAGTTTCATGATCGTTTCTTTTACCTTTTTGTGTTTTCTATTAAACTAAAATGTTTCAATGAACTTTTTTATTAATTAAATAATAGTATGAGAGAGGAAACCATACAGAATCGCCATTACTAGAAACATGAATGGAAAACATTGACTGCCCGTGATTGCAGTGAATTTTTCCTTCACCCTGCAACCCAGGGCTGCCATCCTCTCTACTCTCCATTTGTCCAAGTCCTGCCTGGCCTCACATTCCAACACAGACTCTCCCTCCTCTGGGTTATGTCCTGGGCAGGAATCTGATATGCATTCCTGGTCTTTGACTGCAGAGACTGGATTCATAGAAGGTATGCTGTCCATATTCCTGAATGAATAAATGATATCCTTTCTCTATTAGCCAAAATTGTTCTCCTACTCCTTCCTACAATTCATATTCTATTTTTGAGTTCCCCAAATGGTATCTCCTAGAGCCTCAGCTCTGCAGGGTTCTCTGTTGGGGAAGCAAGAAGCTGTGAGATAACGCACTTAGAAAAGACTGTAAAAGATCTAGTAGTGAAATGAATTTCTTTGCTTCTGGAATTCCCAGAGCCTTGTTGAGCCTTGTGCATCTCCAGGGTTCTGTGTACCATTTCATGAATTTACTTGAATACATGGTCTGTTACCTGAGGAGGGCATTGTAAAATTGTCTCTCAAAATACAAGCGACACCCAGAATACAATTTTGAAAAGGAGCGCCTGAGCTCCCCAGTGGATGGCTATTTCATATACCCAGTATCATAAGCAACCTTTAAAGTACTTCTGATCTTTCCAGCTAGACTGTGGCTTCCTTGAGGACAGAGCCTGCGATTTTTTTCCACCACAAATCCCTAGGGATTATAACATGATTGGCCCATGGTGTCCCCCGTGCTGCTGCTCTTTTGATGAAGAAAATGTGGGAATCGCCAGCAAAGGGGAACACTCATTTCTCCCTTCGTATAAAAGTATAAATCATTCATCTTTGTTTTATGTGTCTAAAAAAGGATGTAGGCAATATAAACGGAGTTCGTATCACGTAAGACCACTACAACCTAGCAAAGAACATGAAAATCAACTCCAAGGTCAGAAGGTGAAAACAAACACAGGAGCCATAAAGGCTCAGCAGACACTTTTCCTGATTGAGCGTCAAATTTAGCCCCAGGCATCCGGGTGATCAAGCCCCAAAGTCTCATAATTCAAGCTTAGTGCTTTCATGATCCGAAAGTAGTAAGACTAGGGCAGAAATAATATTTTTCTTGGAAATGCATTTGAAATACAAGTTCTGGCTTCCACAGGGCAGAGGCATGGCACGGGGGGAGTTCTCAGGGCAGCGGTCCTGATCTGCACTGGTTCTTCCATTAACAGTCTTCCGGGCCTCTTCCTGCTCCGTCCTATCTAGGCGCCTTCCAGCCGTCGGGCGTCCACAGCGAGCAAACAAAGCTACGCAGGGCGAGCCTGCAAGCTGAGAAGCGCTTTACCTGAGAGAAACGCCAGCAAACACCCACATTATCGACCAAACTTCAAACCCCCTGTCAAGGACTGAATTGTGTCGTCTCAAAATCCGTGCACTGAAGCCTCAACTCCCAGAGTGACTACTTGGACACAGAAGCTGGAGGGAAGCGATTAGGCTTAAATGAGGTCCTAAGGGTGCTGTCCTAATCTGATAGGAGTAAAGGCTTATAAGAAGAAAAAGATACCAGACGTGTTCTCTTCTCTCTTCCTTCTTGTCTCCCCTTCCTCCTCTCCCCTCGCCTTCTTCCTCCTGCTCCTCCTCCTGCTCCTCCTGCTCCTCCT
>RJWH01003019.1:149994-183453 GCA_004363575.1 Solenodon paradoxus | reverse complement strand
TCTCTCTCTCTCTCTCTCTCTCTCTCTCTCTCTCTCTCTCTCTCTCTCTCTCTCTCTCTCCCTCCCTCCCTCCTTCCTTCTTTCCTTCCTTCCTTCCTTCCTTCCTTCCTTCCTTCCTTCCTTCCTTCCTTCCATCATTCCATGCAGGCAGGAATGAAGTCAAGTAGGCAGGAAGAGAGAGGAGGAAGCAGCATCTTTATTTTTATTTTTTTTTAATTTAGCTGTTAACACTGACTGTTCCCACACCGCCACCCCTGCCCCAGACCCAGGACTTGAGCTGAGGCGTATGTGGCTTGCTCCCTCAGAGGCGACTAACCTAATCACTGCTCCACCAGGGTGTGACTCAGAGGAAGTTTCTTATTGATCTTGATAACTATAGGGAAGAGTTCTGAACTGAACTGTGACTCCCCCAATGCCAAATCCTATGCTGAAGTCCTAACAGCCTCCAGCCCTCCCAGTTGGTCAGGATGTGCCTGTATGATTACATTAACATGAGACTATCAGGGCGAACTAATGCAATCTGATTGGTGTCTATATAAGAAGAGGAAATTGGGGTGTCCTGGTGGAGTAGCAGTCCACATACATCCCAAGGTCCAGTGTTTATATCTCAGGATCACCGGGGACAACCAAGATGAACAACCAAGTAATATAAATAAAGTAACTTTTTCTTCTTCTCTCTTCCTGCTTGTCTGCCTCTGTTTGCCTTCACTCTTGTCTGAACCTTTCCTTTAACAATCAATTAATTAATTAATAATCAATTAATAAGTTAATCAATAACTAAGAAGAGGAAATTTAGGCAAGTCCTGATGGCCTGGCAGATAAGGCCACTGGATGTAGTCCACATATAACCCAAGGACCCAGGTTTGAGACCTGGGACTGGGAGGTGAGTGTATAAAGGGGGAACCACCAAGATGAACAACTAAATAAAGTAAATAAATATGCTTCTTTCTCTTCTCTCTTCTTGTCTGCCTGCCAACTAGCCTTCATTCTTGCCTGCACCTTTCCTTTAAAATAATAAAGAGAAGAGGAGGAAATGTGGACGCACAAAGAGGCATCAGTAATGTTCTTGATGGAGGAAAGGCTGTGTGATGAGGCAGCAAAGGGCTGCCTTGTACAGGTGAAGTGAAGAAGTAAAGCCTCAGAAGAAACCAATCTTGCCTACACCTTGACTTTGAACTTCTACCTTCTCAGAACTATGAGAAAATAAATTTCCCTTGTTTGAGCCACTCAGTTTGTGGCATTTTGTTAAGGCAGCCCTAGCAAACTAATACAGGAAAAAATTCTAACACTTAATATGCTGGAGGTGAGGTAGATCATGCTTCAAACATGAGGAATCAGCTGATGGATGAAAAAAATACGAGCTTTCAATAAAAAAATTGATTCTCCCATATCTGTCCCCAACTTAGATAGCAACCATCCCCTCCTCACTGAGGGTAACTGATACAGGTGATCACAGGAGAAAAACTTTGAAGGCCGTTGCAATGCCATGTGAAAGCCCTCTACTGAACATTACCAACATCTGAATATGAACCTCGATATTTTTTAAGTGTATCATACATTTAACATGTTATTCAGTGCAAGCATTCATAAGAAGACAGAAATTCACAAAGGACACAAACTCAGAATCAACTAGTGTTCATCAGTTGTCTGTGTAACAGACATTGTAATGACAGCAACATTAACAATATTAACAAAACACATGGCAGTGCTCTGAGCGCTTTATGTACTAACTCATTTAACCCTCATAACTGGTCTTGGAGGTAGGTATTATTATTATGCCCAGTTAATTTACAAATAAAGTAAGAGACGTCAGGCGACTTATAACATGCGGATAATAGTAGTCTCTGTCTCATAGGACTGTTGCAATTATATGTAAAATATTTCAAATGGGTCCTAGGACTTAGTAACACTCAATAAATATTGTTTATATTCTTATCACACTACCGCCCTAATCAGGTGAGACTGAATTTGGGAGAAAAGAGATACCTAAATGCCATTCATTTGTTCCACAGCTCAATTTTGTTACTGGGCAATCACTATGTGTCAGGCATTGGGCCAGGCCTCGCTAGCGATGACAGGCAAATACCATATCTGAGACATTAGAAGAAAGGCAAGGAGGAGATCAAGCTTTTAGCAGTGATTACCTCCAAGAAGTAAAACTGGGAAGAAGTGACTTTCCGATTTGGACTTTATACACATGTGTACTCTATTTTTTTTAATAAGCAAAAATCGATTTTCTAACTTAAAAATCTATCAAGGGGAAAAGATGAAAAGAAAAGGAATGCTTGAGATGGTGAACAATCACCCAACCTCAGTCAATGACTCAGAAAAACACATCATACGTCTACTCTGTAAAAGATAAAAAGTACAATGACCTCAAGGGTTTACAATCCACTTGGACAGATACTATATACACAGGACTAAAGTCACCCTGAAGACAGGTGGCAAGTAAACACCAGGTGAGCGAGTACAGCAGAAAATTCAAAATTCACCTTCAAAGATAGAGATAAATGGTCTTTGATGGAAATTTAGGGGCAGCTGATGAATTATAAATTCAATGCTGTCTCAACTATGATGAAAAAGCACCTTCGCCCTCACACCTGATCACCTGAATGTGGAAATAAATGCAGTGCTGTCCAGAGTGAAATGAGCAGTTAGGGAGGTGGGGTTCTGGCACCTGACTTTAGCATTCCACTAATTCAGTGTAGCAACACTGTCTAGAAAGTTCCGAGTCTGGCTAAGAATTGAATTTCTTGTAGGCCACAGTTATAACTCTGGGATAAGTCAACGTTCTAGAACCACTAGTGTGTAAGCGTGGAAACCGAAAACCCATATGGAGCCCACTGGACAATGGTGAAGAATAGTTTGGTGATTTGTAGAGGGCAGGGTGTGTTGACATATATCTGAGGAATGGGGAAACTGCATATATGGGGAACTACACCTATGAGTTTAATTTGTAAAACAAAGTTATTGCAATTTAATTTAAAAAAATACAAAAACAACAATATCAAACAACTACAAACCCATAGCAACCATTCATTGCAGCGGGATAGAGTGAATGTTTCCCAAACTTCTATAAATGAATAATTTCAGCTTGTCCCCATTTCCTCACCATTTAGTGGTGGGCATCTTGCATTATCATGTATTTGATTTAAAAGTAAACCTGCATATCTAAAAGTTACATTGTGTTGTAAATCAATGTTATCTCAACTGAAAAAACAAAACAAAACATGACCAGGAGAGCTTAGAACCAATGGTTAGAAAACAGTATGGTCCATTTCTTTCTAACTTTTCATTTTCATTTATTTTTCACTTTAAATGCTTATTTATGTGACTGTTTTGAAGGCACCTGGACCTTCAGTATAATAAGATCTGGGCTCAGATCCTGGTTCTATTGTGTCTGAGTAAGGGATTTAATTTCTGAGTTTAGTTTTTTCATCCATAATGTGGGATAATAAAACCTACATTGGAGGGTTTATGGGGCTAAATAAGGTAATGAGTAAATTTCCTAATACTCACTAGGTTGCTATCATCATCATCATCATTTTTTCCTCAATATCTTAAGTATGGAGGAGAGAGTAAAGGCCTGAGCCTTATGGTGTAGCCACATGTAAGAAGCAGGAGGGAAAAGTGGGGGCAGGAAAACCATCCATACATGAAGAGCCTAAGGTGGTGGTGGGAAGGGCTGGGAAAGAGGGAATCAGAAGAGTCATGGAGGGGTGCACTCTGGTGGCCCAGTGGTCTACTACGCTCTGGGAGCAGTCCCACATGCAGCCCATGGTCTTGGGTTCAAGAGCCAGGGCCGGGGGGAACAACCAATGTGGACTAAATAAAAATAAATAGGTGCTTCCTCCTCCTGTCTCTCTGTCTGCCTGCCTGCCTACTTGCCTTCATTCCTGTCTGTACCTTTCCTTTAAAAAAAAAAGTCATGGGCTATCAAAACTAGCAAACATTTAAAGTGAGAAACACTTGGAAATGAAAATTTAGAAAGACATGGATGCTGCTGCTTCTGGACCACTGGGGCTAAGTGCTCCTTGTCATGTTTTGCTTTGTTTTTAAACATTCACACTACAATGAGCGGCTCTATGGGTGTGCACATATGTTCTAGTGCACTGACGAGCACGAGTGGGCCTCCACTGCCCCTTGATCGCCTCTTCATGCTAGTGCTATTTCAGTCCCCTCCTGCCATGCCCTTACTGGAGCCCCAACTAATGTCAAAGTCACCTTGTCTAAAACTTGTTATTTTTTCTAGAACCTATTCCTATCAGTCTTCCTTCACTGTTAACATGATTTCCAGTTCAAATTCAGGAGCCACTTTGGACTTTTCTTTCCCCCCTTTATTTCCCCTGCCTCTCTCTCTTCCTTCTTCACTCTCCATCCCTTCAGCAGTACTCCAGTCCTGCCTCATTTCACCTCTCCTCTTTCCATCCCTCATCTTCTTCCTTCTAGAATCCAACCTGCAGTTCACAGCTAAGGTCCCTACCCCGAGACTTTGCATTGGCCACATCCAATTATAAAGGGACTCTGTTTCAGAGGTAAAGCCCACATTCTTTAGTCTGATGTTCAAAGCCCTGAACTAACTGGTTCTGCCTGAAATCTTCAACTTCCTTTCCTACTTCACACCCACAGGAACTCTCCATTTCAGCAGAGCTGTTCTCCTCAACAGTTTGGGTTCGGCTGGTGGCCGTATGTAGGACAGTCTTAAAATTTGTCACCCAAACGGGAACTGCCTTGAAAGTACAACAGAGTGCTGCTGAGACTTAGACCAACAGCCATAATCTGGGATTGACCTGGATTAACAGGGATCGATGGTCACTGTAGTTCATTTTTTATTTCTATTACAGATGCTAATACCCATCATCAATCACTCCAAGTTTTAGTTTCCAAATGAAGGAGTAAATCTATTAATCTCCTTTTCCCTTTGCAGACAAAATTTTCTTTGATAGTGTTAATCTCAGAAACAGAACTCACGTCACTTATTTATGTCTTACTTGGATTAGATTTTCCACCTACAACCTTTTTATCATTTACCCTATTTCCTTTATTTGGAAAAGGTTTTCATGCTCTAACTTATAATCTTATAGCAATGGATAAATACTTAAATAAAAATATTTTGTGCTATATTAGTAGTGTTTGCTTTCTACTCTCAACATCAAGAATATCATACAGGCATTGCCTTGGCTTATTTCAAATCCTAGGCCCAGTTGCGTGGTGATTTATGATCAATATATTCTTACTATCCCTGTCCAGATGCACACAGGCCACACAGACCAGAGCCACTGGATGCTTCCAGGGTCCTCACCAGCCTTTATTCTCCTTTCCCTTTCCTGCTCTAAGTCTGACAGCTGAGTCTCCATCTTTGACCAGTCCCTTCAGATTGCTGTCCTCAGGCAAGGCTGCCCAGTCAGCTTTCATTGCATTCTCATGTGACAGTCTCTGTCAGGTCTACCAGCTCCCAAGAACAAGGCCTGCCCCTCCTAGCCCTGTCTCAGTCCTCAAGCTTTGACAGCCTGCCACCTCCAAATTGCCATTGCCTTTCATAGCTCCCCTTGCCTTGGACCTTTGTCCAATTGCTACCCTCCTTCCTCAGCCCAATTTTCCACCCTAGCCACTAGGATGTCACCCTTTCCTGACCTGCTGTAGCTTGTATATGCTCTGTCATTTGCTTTGCACTTAGCATGGCCCTATCCAGCGGCAATTGACATTTTGAGAATTGGTTCGGTCTCTCCAACCAAGACAACTGGCAGAAAAGGTCCACCATTGCTTACCGGTCTCATCCCAGCCTCTGAGAGATCAGGAACTAGGGTGAAGAGGATGATGATAGGAGCATGTGAAGGACAAGGACTGAATTATACATAGTCTCTCCCATTGCCCCATTCTGCTGGGACCCTCCTTGAGGAAAAGTGAACATTCTTACATGCTGATCGCAGCAGCAAGAGAAAGTTCCTCTTTAATAAACACAGCACACAACAGAACCCTGGCAACTAATGCATCTGCTCTCATGACTGTCTCTCTCCAATAAACACCAAGTCCCAGGAGTAAGAGCAAAACCCTTTGAAACACAAAAATTCTCTGCTACCCCAGAGCAATTAGGCAATTATTTGGCAGCTCTTCAAAAACTGGGTTCCTCACTGCCCTCTAGTTTCTCAAGAGCCAAGACAGGCCCTCTGCCCAAGCAGGGCCTCTACTGCCCTGCCCATCTGTGCCCGGTCACCCAGACCAGCTCTGGCCTCTTTCCCTCACCCTAGACAACCAGACACTGCAGCCCAGTGGATGAAGCTCATCCACTGGCTTTATTCCCAATGGGCCGATTCCCTTCTGACTTAACAGCACTCAAAGTTTCTACCCATTTAACAACAAGCTAGGGGGAACAAGTAGACACAAGCAAAATGGAATGAACATAAGTTAAGTATTAACAACATATTTTATAGCAGATTATTTCTACAGGGAAAAGTCTGGCAGAAAACACAACCAAGTATTCATAGTGATTTTCTCATCTGTTTTAGTTCCTCAATGAAAGTATATTGTTTAAACAATAAAAATAAAGGAAGTAGAAGAGGGAGCTGATATTTGTATGTTGGTTTCTTTGGGACCAGAGTTAGTGGTTGTGGTACTCTGCCATAGTCCCTGGTCACCAGCAGCAGATTAAGGAAAACAAAGCCCAAAAATGATATGGCTCAGAGACCAAGTAAGTTTGTGGACTTCTCATAAGGATGGGTTTCGTTTCCATCAGTGTATAAAAATCAACCAACCCATGATCCTCTCATTACCCACCTGCAAAAAGCAGGCTACCACCTACCCCTTTCGTTTTTATGCTTTTTTTCTTCCACACCTTTCGTTAAGAATCAAGGTGTGCTGGAAAATGTAATTCTATGTATAAAACAACTATCGTTCACGACTTGTAGAAAGCAAGCCATAAAAGAGCCCCCAAAACAATGGGATATGATATAGAAAGTGAGGCTTTAGAGTCAGAAAATACAGGTTCCAGTTCTGGTGTCAGTTGAATCCATTTCCCTCCTTTTCTTCCAGCTTTTCTGCCTCAGAAGTATCTAGCTCAGTTTACTGAACACCTTATTATTTGCCAGGAACTCTGTTAGTGGAAGGATAAATGAGACCACGCACATTTAAAGACTTTGTAGACGAACTAGGAGGTGCCACACACATGTGAGGGATCTGCTGGCTTGCTCTGCAGGTGCTGAGAACCATTATTCATCACTGAAGAATTCAGATGTCTCCCCTCCTCTCCTATCCCTCACCTGGTCACACAAGGAGAGTCGCCCAAGTGGGACTGCAAGTCTGTACCTGTAGTTCCGAGCGTTACCCTCGGAACTCCTGGGACTTGTGTTCGAGGCTACATATTTTCTTTGACCACAGTGTCTTATTGCATATGGCGGACCTCCTAAAACGTGGTGGTCCCTTGGGCCTCTCGCTGAACTGCAGGCCCATCCTCAGGGAGAAGTCCGTGGATGTCTCTGAGGTGCCGGCAAACAGCTTCACCCACCCCCTGGTGTATATACCGCATGTATAACCCAGGAGCGCTCCTGAAGCCAAGCCATCTCAAACATACCACCCAAACTAGATGAAAATCTGCCCAGTGCTTTTCAAGGATGCAGTCACAGACAATTATACTCGTATGGGCTATCGTAATCATAAATACGGCTTTGGCCGAGGACCCACAATGAGAAAATGTCAGCTTTAGCCCTAGATGAAGTCTTCGAATGAATTCTCCTGAACAAGGAGGCCAGAGGACTGAACATTTTGTTGAAACTCATAGGAGAGTGCCTGGCTACAAGGGGAAGCACCTTGTCCCACCCTTGCTAAACTTCACTTGTGTCCCCTCATTGAGCAAGGCTGGAGGGAATACTCACCCACACACCTTTTTCCATCCCCGGCCAGGGCATGGCCACCGTAGCACTGGCAGACGAAGGAGCCCGGCACATTCACACAGAGCTGCTCACAGCCGTGGGTCTCCACCGCACACAGGTCCTGGACTGAGGCAAAGCCACACCGTCACAACGCAGCTCGGGAGAGAGGCCCCTCGGCACAGGGCCACGCGGAAGCAACTCTGCAGTACTTGTGCGAAGAGCTTTTAAAGACCTTATGCGCGCTATGTCATCGTAGTAGCAATTTCGGGAAACAGACACTATTATAAAAACAAATTCACGGGGCATGGTGTGTTACCACATATTTGATAAAGAGCAAACCTGGGGCATGGCCTGCTGGCCAAGCCGTCAGGTACACCCTGGGAGCAGTCCGACATGCATCCCAAGGTCCAGTGTTCAAGACCCAGGGCCAAGGGGTGGGGAACAACCAATGTGAATAACTAAATAAAAATTAAAGTGCTTCCTCCTCTCTCTTTCTGTCTGTCTGCCTATATCTTGCCTTAAAAAAAAAAAAAAAAAAGGAACCCACGCGCGTGCGCGCGCACACACACACACACACACACACACACACACACACACACACACGCTCCTACCCGTAACAGCCCCACCTGCAATCCTACCACCCTGAACCAACCACCATTAACATTTTGTTGAATTTTTATGCATATAGAAAGCAAATATTTTTTTTAAGTTGGAATTATTCCCTTCTATTTAAATGCTTTACGTTATTCTTAACCTCAGTTTGTATTTTTCCCAAGCCAATGAAAGTGTTCTGAAAACATGCTGATGGGTCTTGAGAACTATGAGTGATCCTGAGCAGGTGCTTGCACTTGTCTGCATCAAGTGCCACTCCTAGTCCTTGAGAACCAAAATGCTTTGCAATCAGTCTCCCTGACTGCCACCGAGATCATGTGGCCTTGTCTCTGATGTGCTGGCAGATGAGGAAGTTGAGAGGGCACAGTGAGAAGACCCGCTGCACCCCCACAAACACAGCAGGCCTAAGAACAGCCCCAATTCCCAAGTCTGCTTCAGTTCCTCCAGGCATACGTTTCTTCATTCCATTCGCCTTCCAAAAGGATCTTTGAAAGTCTCCTTGTGCTCCATTTATTCATTCCAGTAACAAATGAGGAAAACGAGAAGCCAAAGGAGGTCAGATAGACTTAACCAAGATTACTAGGAAGAAATGGATGGATGGCTGTAAGCTGTCTTATTCTGGTCAAATATTTATTATGAGTCCACAAAGTGCTGAGTCCTGACTACTTTTTCAAACGCAATGTGAGGCTGCTCTCACATTTACTGCATTTACTTCAATGGAACTAAGACTGTATCAGAGGATAAAAAGGTTAAAGGCATTTTCAATCCATCACTGACTTAGTCTTTCCTTTGCAAACACAAAATGAAATGATGATATTATTTTTCAGCAAGGACAATGGCACTTGCTGACGACTGCAGATTAAAGTTGGGGTAAATCAGAAAGCATGAAGGGACTGAATATGTTCAAAAGATTTTTCTCTGGTTAAAAGTTATCCCTGTGACAGCAATGGTAGAAACTCAATTAACAGCAAAGCCTGATTCATTCCTAAATCCAATGTCTGCACTTTAATGCAACATATTAAAGGTCTTTGTATCTCATAATTCATTACGCTTTTAGATCATGTATAATATCAACTTGGTAAAATGATAAAAGCTCATTTTATTCATCCTCCATTCAAAGCATTAAACAATTTTTAAAAATCAGCATCAGAGTTTTAAAATGCTGCATCTAGGATCCCACAAATAAGAATCTGGCTTTTAAATGCTAAAGAAGCATTTTCATTCTCAAATCAATAAGGTAGATAAAAGATTAGAGATGCAAATTCCTTATCTCTTATCAGTATATATATATGTGTGTGTGTGTGTGTGTGTGTGTGTGTGTGTGTGTGTGTATGTATGTATATATATATATATATTTCCAACTGGAAATGCCAATTGAGACTTCCAATGGGTTAGATAAAAGGAAAACACCAATAATCTGTAAAACCATCTGTTCATGCAAAAATCATAGTGAATAACTAAAGAATGACAAAATCTATAATTAGTTGCCAGCATAGGCCAGAGATCTGAGGAAATGTGAATTACAGGATAGCCTTCGGTTATTCCATAAACACATGCTGCGCACCTACCCCGTCCCAGGCTCAGGGGATACCGTGGTGAACCAGACAAAGGGGTTCTTGCTATCATGAAGCTTGTGTTCTACTAAGGGTTGGCAACAGAAGCTCTAGGAAGAGTGTTCTGACTGAAAGAGCAGCTAATGCAAAGGTCCTGAGGTGGAACAAATGGGTTCCATGTGAGGAATGGAAAGGTCAGAGTGGTCATCGGATGCACTGTAGATAAAGACACAAGATGGAATTGATGACAGGAACCCTTAAAAACAATGGGTGTTCAATCAAGGCTGGAGGGAAAGGGCTCACAGGAAGGTTTGCGAGGGTGGAGAAGCGGGTACGGCACTCCGGGCTATGGGAACAGTGAGTAACTGTGCAGGAGTGGAGGAAAGCATGGCGGCCTGATAGCGGGAGTCCAAGGGAAGTAGCAGGAAGAGGACAGGCAGGACAGCTGAGCCCAGATGGCGAGGGCCTGAGAGCCGGCTGTGTGGTCTGAACTGGTCACAGGCAATGAGGCGCACTCAAGGTAACGTCCTGAAAGAGAAGGAAGAGGGGATCCCCCATGACTTGTGCTTCAGAAGGATAAACTTGGCAGTCTCTAGCAGCTTTCGGCTGCTTGCATACTCATGGAAACTTCTTAATTCCATTGTGTTTCAGAGCTTTTGGCTTCACCCATCAGCTGCCTTGGTCCCTCTTGGCACATAACACAATGCTAATCACATGGGCATCTAGGTAATGAGGTATTTACCATCTCCCCCATGGGGAGGGGAGTATCACTGCACAAAGATCTGAAACACTGAAACAATCTACCTCACAAAGCCCCAGCCCATCTCTGAAGGAGGGGGCCCAGGAGCTTTTCGGCCTGGCGCCCCCACCCCACCCCAGTGGCTGCTTTACCAGACTCTGTCCAGCAGGAACCCTGCCTAGCAGAGGTAGGAAGGAGTGGTGAGAATCTGGGTGATTTTTATTCTCCCATTTATGATGATCCATTTTCACATTTTCTAGCAAGAGTTTATAACCAGAACTTTTACAACAATAAGGAAATTAATCTGGTACAAAAGAACCTCTTTGAAAGTAGCGTTTTGAAAGCAATAAAAATAAAGGGAATTTTTTTGCAAAAGACTCACCCCATCCCACCCCCAGATTAGAGGGAGAAAGGCAATGACACACTTAGCTTTTCAGGACAGGGCTGGGCCACCCTGGAGACCAGGCCCCGTCTGCAGAAGAGCAGTGCCCTACCTAGGCTGCTGTTGGAACCATCTGGGAACCTTGGAAAATTCCAAATGCTCAGACCCCTCCCCACCCTAAATCACTGGGAGTGGGGAGGGTAGGGGATGGGCGGAGGAAGGCTTTAGTATTTGTTCAGTCTCTGCAGATAACTCCCGTGTGCAGCCAGGCCGAAAATCTTTTTTTCTTTTTAAGGAAAAGTACAGTCTGGAAAGAAAGCGAGTAGGCAGGCAGCCAGGAAGACAGGGGAAGAAGAAGCACTTTATTTAGTTGTTCATCTTGGTTGTTTCCCCTTCACCCTGGGTCTTGAACCTGGGTCCTTGAATGCAAGTGGATGGCGCCTAGTGGACTAAACCACTAAACCACCAGGGCACATCTTTCTGAGACTCAGTGGATAAAGAGTCTTCACAACCCTCCAGAGGAAAGTACCCAGACCTAGGAGCCTGTCTCCCCTTTGGTTCACCAAGGCCACCAGCCTCAGTTCCTATTTTAAACAAATCTCAGACTGACTGCTGTCTGGGGGCGCTCTTGGAGTGGCTGGAAGAACCCCAGCTCTGGGCCGAGAGTGCAGTGTGGCTTGAACAGAAGGATTACCGCTGGCATTCCAGAAGAGCAGTCCGACAAGCAGCAAGCTTGCCAGCTGGCTTCACGTATATAGTCCTTTCATACTGTTTTGAGAACGTGGGGATTTATGGCCTCTAGTGATCTGTACCGTCTCAGGGAAAGCCATTGAGAGATTAATTTAATTAAACACGACAAAGGATAAATACAGCCTGGGTCCTGACAAAACAACATTGTTTTTTTGGCAGTGGCCTCTTCCATTTGAAACAAATACAGATGTTTGAGGATGATTCCTTAGGCTTTTGAAAAACAGCATTTCTTTGTCTCACAGCCTGGGAAGATGCCACTGAAGGAGGATAAAACCATGTGGGAGGGGAGAAGCAGGAGTTACCCTTCTGCCTTCTCTACTTGATGACCCCCACTCATGGCTCATGACTTCAGTCAAACACCACTTGGTCTTGGAAGCCTCCTCCAGAGGCTGGGCTTAAGGCTCCTTGGCCTGGCCTCCTCTAGCCCAACCCACATGGCTGCACTTGGACTTATGCATTTATCTCCTGGTGCTGGAAGGACCTGACCACATGTTTGTCTTGCTGGAGTGTGAGCTCGCCTGACTCCATTTTGATTCCTCAGAGCCTAACACAGAGCTCTGATATACGTAGCTGGTGCTCCATAAATGTTCATCTGCTGAATGAATAGTGACAAAGCCCCATGCAGCCTGCCTCCTAACAGGCATGTTCCAAGAGCCCTAAACATTCTCTCCTCAATCAGAAATGGGGTCCTGGGAAGATGAGTGAGAAGGAAACACAATTCTCCTCAAGTTTCTGTGTCTCTCCTCATCCACAGCAAGAGGTATTTCCACATGAGAAGAGGCTTGGAGTATCTTTCTCACCAGCCCTGCAGACACCAGAAGAGCTTTCATGACAGCTCAGGAAACAGCCTCCTTACATCTGCTGCATCGCCGGTCCCAGCACTGTGCCTGAAACGCTACCGGTGCTCACTGAGTACTTGTGAATGGACGGATGAACACACATCCATGTTACACAAACCCAGGGTGGTCAGGTGTTCCTCCCTCCTCGCTCCTACCGACGCTGTAAGCTTGGAGAGAAACATCTAAGTTTGGTGCTTCTCAGGGTGCCTGCAGGGCTCCATGCAGCTGCATCATGGACATTCGTGGATTTGACTTGACAGCCACCAAAACAGAGTACCTGGGGCTCCTACCTGACCCCTCCTGTTTAAGGTCCAGTTCCCCTCATGGTTTTCCTTACTACAACTGTAATTTAATATCCAATTTGCAATTATGTTGAGGCACGGGACAAATTTTTCCCTTCTCTCTAAGGTTCTTCTAAGGCTGGTTAAGCAAACAAATTAACATCAGACAGGATTAGCAGGAGGAAAGACCGAATATATGGCATCATATGGAGAATTTACAAGACTGACTATGAATTCTGAGGTAAATGGGACAGATGGAGGACTTACATGCTGTACTGAGCTATAGGGGAAAAGGGCCTTGGATGTCAAGGAGAGAAGGGAGTCTTGAAATGAGAGGATGACTTCATATGACAAAACATTGCCTCTAGACACTTGTCCTGCCTTAAGATAAGTTTCTCTGATAAAGGCTGTTTCTGGAGAGGACTCCCTAAGTATCCATGGTCAGGACAATAGCTTCTCTCGAGACCCAGAGGGCCTTGGATAATATTTAGCACCATAAGCCAACGTGACACATACTGGGAAAGGCCTGCTCTGGACATCTCAGAAAAGACCTATCAGGACATTTTTAGGCAGACTGATCCTTTAATATCTACTTTAGTATCTACTTTAATATCTAGAGTCATTTAGTATCTCCTTCCCCCACCACCTCAGGGCAGCCACAGTGCTTGTTTAATTCAGTTCAGTCTTCTAGCTGAGATATCCAGCCTGGTGCCTGGCAGCTGGTCATTTATTAAAAAGTATATATTTAAGGCACGCCTTAGGGGAGTAGCAGTTTGGTCAACTGCCTTCAGCCGGGAGGGAAGTACACATATATCCCAAGGACTTGGATTCATGTTCCAGGACCAGGATGAACAACTCAATAAAATAAAATGCGTCTTCCTCTTGTTTCTTCCTGCCTGCCTCTGCTTGCCTTCATTCCTGCCTGTATCTTTCCTTTAAAAAAAGAAAAAGAAAAAGGGGAAAAAAAGATATGCCCCGTCAGCTTACCGGTCTAGTACTTCCTGGGAGTAATCCCATATACATCCCGAGGTTCGGGGTTCAAGACCCAGAGCCGGGGGATGGGAGGGTGGCAACCAATTCAAACCACTACGTAAAGATAAGTGCTTCTTCTGCCTCTCTTCCTGCCTGGCTACTCACCCTCATTCCTGCCTGTACCTCCCAGGAAAAAAAAAAAAAAAAATATATATATATATATATATAATTGAATTAGTTACTCATTCATTTATCAAATTGTCCAAAGTGCTGGGATAAGAACAGTGAATAAAACAGATTTAAAAAAAAAAGAAGCAATCAGGTGCACCCTGATGGCTCAGGCACAAAGCCAGAGGGGCCTGCACTATGCAGAGCCCAAGGATGCGGGGTCAAGACCCAGGATGGGGTGGGGGGACAACCATAAATAAACAAATTAAAGTGCCTCCTTTTGTCCTTTCTTTCTCCCTCCCTCCCTTTCTTAAAAATACTTCTTCCTCCTCTCTCTTCCTTCCTCTTTAAAAAAAAAAAATCAATTAAACAATCCCTATCCTCCTGAAGCTAATATTCAAGTCTGGAGCCAATGGGGTGCTGGAGTCAGCTCTGCTGGCTCACAGACAGACTGTGCATCTCTTCCCCACTCCGCATTCAGGGAGGCCAAATGGGCAGCTTGCAATGGGTCACGAGAGCAGTACTTACACCTCAGGAATTGGCAAGCGTTACAAATCAGAACTTTCAATCTCCCTCAAGAGCTGGTTGTTAGATGTTAATCTGCATACCACTGCCAGAGGTCAGACATAAATGAAATAAACAGGTAAAACCATATGCTATGTTAGATCGTATAAGGGCTTTTGGAACAAAATTGAAGAGGAAAAGGGAAGTAGAAGGAGGAGAGCTCCTATTTTAAGTAGAGTGGTCAGAGGCAGCCTCACTGAAAAGATTGTTTTACACCAGACCTGAGGGAGGAGATAGGAAAAAGTAGGGATCAAGGGACTTGAACCTTGTAGGA
Source organism: Solenodon paradoxus (assembly GCA_004363575.1). Classification (NCBI taxonomy): domain Eukaryota; kingdom Metazoa; phylum Chordata; class Mammalia; order Eulipotyphla; family Solenodontidae; genus Solenodon; species Solenodon paradoxus. The sequence goes on along the minus strand of RJWH01003019.1, from coordinate 168,454 downwards.
GACAAAGGGCAATTACATTTCTTTAAACAGGGTAAGAGTGAGGCAATCAGATAGAATGAAACCAATATTGACTCTGGAACCAGACCTGGCTTTGGGTGACTTCACATGAGTGATTTCTGTGAGATTCCACTTTCATAGAGGTTAAATAATTCAGTGGAAAAATACCTTATTGCAGGGTTAAATGGGCTAATATTGATGAGTAAAGTACATGACAGATGATTAGGTACTCAACAAATGTAAGCCTCCTTCCTTAGACTCAGGGGAAATAATAATAATGGCAGCGGTGTAGGTCTATGGGATGCCAACCACAATTTGCCTGTCTCACAATTCTAATAAATGTCTTAATTGGGTGCCTACATTAAACCCGAGCATGGGCATTTAAGTCAAATGTCTTCAAAAAACTTATCTTTGGCTAAGTGTTAGCTTGTGAGTGCTGTGCTGAATGTATATAGCAAAGTAGGTAATTTTGAATTTTATAACAAAAGACCCCACCAAACTCAGCAATGCCTTGCCAGAGGGCAATCATTAGTGCATGGCTGCATGCCAGCAAAATTTGCTTGTTTCCCTTAGTTCTTGGAGAATTTTAAGAGGGAGGTTAACTACAGCTGCTCAGTCTTCCCAAGTGAAAGAAATCGCTGAGGATTTGATATCTAAGAGGCCCAGAGCTGTGCTCCATTCTATCCTCAGGCCTCCCCTGCAAGAACCTAGAGTTAACTGCCTGCCTTCATGTGGAATCTCGAAACCCTGGCCTTGACACAGAGAACTTGGAAAACTTTCATCTGGTTATGCTGGAGGGAGAGGATTAGGACAAAGATTGTGGCTGACATCATCCTGGGTGAAATCAGAGGGCTTTTACTGACTTTTCAGAAATCTAGGCTAGCCATGCTGCACGCTGTTGACCCCAAGGACAGTTTAATCTCTCTTTAGGTGTTATGGCCAAATGAACACCTTTAAAGACGCAGGGAAATCAGAAATTAACTATCACAGCAAGAGAAAGGAGACGTGCTGTCAGGGCTATTTCACTCAACAAGGAAACAATGGAGTTTCCACCAGGTCTAACCAGAGAGTTCATTCAGCAATAGGGCTCCACAAACCCCAAAGCTGCATTTGGGGAACCATCCCCCTTCTTTCATGCAGTCTGAAAGCACTAATCTTATTTTGACAGCTGAAATTTGGATTTAAAGACTTTCTGCAGTAAATGTGAGTCATCAGCCTTGTGCTTCTATGCTGGAAGAAGCAAAACAAATCCAGTGTCACCAGAAAAACAAAACCTGTCTTTCCAAGCAAACTCCAGCTGTGCCTGGATCCTCTCCCTCAGCAGTTTAACTCTTTTTAACCAATTCTCCTATTCACTAACAAGATTTTAACTTTCTTTTGGGGAAGCAAAAAACAGCGGGGAGGAGCCTGCAAATAAAGTCTGAAAACATAAGTCTATCTGACACTGAAGTTGATCAAACTAATAAATAAATGTGAATGAAAGGTGTCTTACTCTCTTGGATTGCTTTGCAATTTCCAAATGGCTGTCATCATTATGTTCTTAATGTCAAGCCCCTACTGATGGAATTTCTCAGGAAGAGATCTAGTTTCAAAGGTCTAGGTCAATCATTTCAAATCTGAATTCACATAAGAATCCCCTGGAGGGCTTGTCAAAAATCACATTCCTAGGCTCCGCCCCTAGAGTCTCTGATTCTCTAGAAATAGGATGGGGCCTGGGAACTGATGTTACTACCAAGTTTCCCCTGGATGCTGCAGCTGCTGTGTCTGGGGGACTGCACCTTGAGAAACACTTGTCTAGGTGCTTGTGAAAGCAGGGAATCAGAGAAGTTGTCCAAGGATCAGATTCATTTTCCCGTGATGTATAATAAGTCACAACTGACATTTTTCCACTCACATTTAGTCAACTCGGTTCTCCCAAGGGACTCTGCTCACCCCTGACTCCAACACCCCCACCCACCCCCCTTTCTTTTTAATAATCCTGTGCCGTGGCACAGGCAGTCAGTGTAATGATCTTCAAGTTCCTGGCCCTGCAGCCTGGGCTAAGAGGAAGTTCAGGGATGAAGCTGACTCTGCTCACCCTGCTTCTGCTTCTGTGCACGGGAGTCTTTGCAGCAACTGCCCTTTGCTGAGCGTATGCTCAGCCCGCTTCTCTCCTGCTCGGACTCCACACACTGACTGCCGGCTCAACCCTGACCTTTGCTTTCCATGCTCCCTGTAGTCATGTTCAGGGTCAACTACCACCACCAAGCACATCCAACCCAAGTGTTTTCCTTGAAGGCCAATCCTCTGTCTCCAGCTGCACCCTACCACGTGGGTGGGCTCCTTCTTGGACTCACTAGTTTTCCATCAAAACCAGGTTTCCTCTCTAACGCTGTCAGTTTAAATTCGCCTGCCAACCCCTACTTATGTCATGAACTCCTCTCTGGGGCTGGGGTTCTTGCTGTGGTCTCCTAATGAATATTCTGTGGGTATAAGAAACACATACACTGAATTGACTGAACCAATTCGAATTCTAAACTGAATGCCTCTTTCCTATTTTGCTCCAGCATGTGCAGAGTACAAGGAAAGCCAAGATTTGAGTGTTTCTTGGGTCTCAAATAAGAGAAACACTCATTTTTCCCTTGCCACCCTAGATGTGCCTGGCCCATAGAGGAGAATCAATAAGAACTGAATGAATAAGTGGATGGATAGGGGGAATCCCTGTCCCTACTAATTCTAATCAATACTACTTAACAATAATTCTAATCCTGCGCATACATTACTGCAAGACTCAATTTACTAAAATGTGGTCTTGCCCTTGACACCCTGTGTTCAGCTCCCCTGCCCACAAAGGCTGCAGGTGAAACTCAGTTTGAGAATAAAATGGCTCCATCATTCGCACCAGCTTACGTTCCTCCCCTATCCCCTACTAATGCCCCAAACTATTCTAGACAAGCCATCTGGTGCAGTTAGCATTCCCCAAAGACAGCAAGCCCCATGTTTTATTTCTCTTGTTTGACTTGCTGGAAAAACCCCTTCCTCCACAATGCCTTCCCTGAGAGTTTGGTGGCTGATTCTCTGGATTCATGACTCTCTGATCTAATCTCTTACAAAGTTTTATGTCAGTACCATTTACCTTCTCAAATCACTTTGTTCTGATTACGATGATATTTATACACATATACACATACATACATATACATGTATATATACACACGTGCATACACAACATTTGAGATACTAATGACATACAATAAACTGCACATATTTAAAGTATATGATTTAATACATTTGACATATGCCATCACTTCCGAACCCCTAAAGTTTACTCATGCCTCTTCATAATCTGTTCTCCCGCTCTTTGTCTCCCTCTGGCCTCAGGCAACCACTAATCTCCCATTACATACATTAGTTGCTGTTTTGTAAAATGTTATAAAGTGGAATCATAGAGTATATGTTATTTTTCTGTCTGGTTTCTTTCATTCACAATGGTTATTGTGAAATTCATACAGATTGCTGCATGTGTGAATAAGTCATTCTTTTTATTGTCTAGCATTATTACATTCTGTGAATATATCACAGTTTGTTACTCATTACCTGTTAATGGACATTTGGGTTGTTTCCAGTTTGGAGATATTACCAGAAAAGGTGCTATGAAAATATCTAAGAATGGAATGCATGGGACATATGGTAGGCACATATTTAACTTTATAAGAAACTACTAGACTTTTCCAAAGTGGTTGAATCATTTTACATTCCCACTGGGAACAGATGTAATTCCTCTTCTCACTGTTTCCAACACTCAATATGATCCATATTTTCAAATTTATCCATTCTAGTGGATGTACAATGGCATCAGTTTGTAGTTTTCATTTGTACCTGCCTAGTAACTAATAAGGTTGACTATCTTTTTACCTGCTTGTCATCTTTCTATCCTCCTTGTCATCTTTCTATCCTCCTTGTCTGGTGTCTGTTGATATTCCCCGCCCCTCACCTGCCCTCCATTTTGGCTGGGTTGTTTCTTTTCCTATTATCTATTATTAAGTTCTAAGGATTCTTTACATATTCTAAGGTCCTTTATTGGATATATGTTTTGCAAGTATTTTATCCCAGTCTGCAGCTTGCCTTTTTGTTTTAGTAGCAGTGTATTTCAAAGAACAAATGTTTTAATTTTGATGCCTTTTTAATTTATGGAGTTTTTCTTATAGGTTTTATGTCCTATTTTAAAAATCCTTGCCAAACTCAGATCATCCACATTTTTTCCTACATTTATATTTAGACAATTGTTATCATTCTTATATTTAGATTTAAAATCAGTTTTGCACAGGGCAATCCAATTGCTATAGCACTGACATTCTTTCCCCTGAAAAGCTTTGTTATCTCTATCGAAACTCATTTCACCATATATTTATGGAGCTATTTCTGGACTACTGTCTATTCCATTATTTCTATCTTTACATAATTACCAAACTGTTTTGATCACTATTATTTTATAATTAGTCTGAAATAGGGCAAATTAAGCCCCCTCAACTTTATTCATTTTTCACAAGTCTTGGTTGATCTTTTTTATTTGCAGATTCTATTTCTGCTAACTCGCCTACTTGCTAAAACTTACTTGTAACTCCAAATCAACACCTGCATCATTTTTCATGGCCATTCACAGACATGCATAGAGTAGCAACAAATTTGTGCCACCTGATGCACCCTTCTCAGCTAAGGTCAAAGCAATACTCTGCCTTCTTGTTGTAGTGCTTGTATGTACGAAAGAACATTTTTGCTGTTTGTTCTCTTTAGTGCCATATATTTTTGTATTTTTGTGGAATTTTGTTTTGTTTTGGTGATTTCACTATTTAGTCCCCAAGAACAGTGTTGAAGTGCTGGCTGGTGTCCCTCAGAGAAGAAGGCTGTGATAGGCCTGATAGGGAATAGATGTGTGTCACAGGGCTTCATCCCACATGAGGAATGGTGCTGTCGGCCACTGAATCCAATGTTAATGAAGAGACACTATATATGCCACAAAGTATCATTAAGCAGAAACACACATAAAATAGGGTTATGTATTGATTGAAAAAATATGGTGGACAGAAGCCTCACCCTGAATTTTCCCTAGGAACCTCACCCTGAATTTTCCCTAGGAACGATGATCCAATCATTGTTAGTTGAATGTTCAGGGATTTATAGACCATAACTACATTTTATAATAAGAATTAACTATATTTGACTTCTGGGTTGTTTTTTTTTTTTTTTTTCATTTTCATATTTATTTTTGAATCAATTGTCAATTTCTGACTAAAAAAGTCTGCTAGGATTTTGACAGGAATTGCTTTGACTCTATGAAGAGAGTGACAAAAACAGTTTGCTTTTTTTTTTAACCAAGTGAAGTTTTTCAAATGCTACATTTTAATTATTCTTCCAGATTAAATATTTCAGAACGGAGGAAAATTTATTTTTAAAGAAGGGTAGTGGATAAAGGGTCACTTATAAAGTGGAAGATGGAAACGAGACTTGCTGGTGGTCATCATATGCAGTGTGTACAGGTATCAAAGTATAAAGCTAAAACACCTAAAATGTATGCAATGCCATACAGCAATGTCAACCTTGATTTTTAAAAAGGAAGAAATAAAAGGAAACAAGATAAAGTTCTCATTAATGAAAAAGGAGTTCAGGGGGAGGGGAAAGGCGCAGGGAAGTAGACATATGAAGACGGGCTCACGGCATGAGGAATTTCCACCATTTTTCATATAGGGAAAAGGAAGGACATAGATTTCTACAGAGCCCTATAGTCTACCCACTATGCTAACACCTTTCCATATATCTCACAGAATGATACTGTGGAGAGATGACTTTTTAGGGGACAGAGGAATTGACATTCCAGATTGCTCAAATGAGAGCTTTAAAAGTAAGATTATTTAATGCTCTTAACCTAGTCTTTGACTAGAAGGGCACATTTTGACACCTGACCAACTAGTCCAGAAAAGGGTAGGTAAATGTGTTTTTATACTTCCCCTGAACAAGAAAAAACCAATAGGAGAGTAACAATCTTCAAAAATCAAAGGGTTTTCTCTTTTTATTTAGACAAAGAAACATGCTTTTTACTAGAGGGCTTCAGGTGGCAAAAATAAAATCAAAGGTGGAAATTACAGAGCAAGGTTTCAGCTCAACCACTGATCCCGGCTCTCTAGATGCAGGATGCAGGTGCTCGGCAACAATCTGGTGTCCAGATGGGCAACAGTGATGGACATGCATCATCGCCATCTGTGACAGCAGGGGATAGAGCTGTGGAGTTATGTAGGACAAGGTGCTAAAAGTGTCACAGCCAAGGTCCATTTCCATTTAAAGAACCTGTGAATCAGCTCTTTCTGCCTTCTCTCCACCAGGGAAGGTAAGAATAGAAAATGGTGGAGCTATATATTGTACACATATGTGTGTTTGAAGGTGATCACCTAAGAGGTCCTCTCAATCATTCTGTCCAATGACCGTATCCTCTGGTTGGTAGTGGACTCAGGGGAATGACAGCCATTTGAATGGCAGTCCCCATGTATTAGTTCTGAGTCTCCCCTGCGATCATCAAGCCTTTGAACCTCTGTCCTGGGCTTTGAAGAGATTCTCTGGTTGCAAGGCTGTCCTTCTGCCATCTGGGGGGCCTCAAGGATCACGGGACAGTCTCAAATGGTGGTTAGGCACTAGAAATAAGGAGTCACACCTAACAATTCTGATTTGGGCTTGGCCACATTTCTAGCCACGTGACCTTGAATAAATTATCTAAGCTTTTTTGTACTGTATCTTTTTTTATCTGTAAAATGAAAAAAACCTGCTTTGACAACAGTGAGATCTCATGGTCAATTAAGTGAGTGAACAGATATAAAGTCTCAGGAGAACCGGTGGCACATGGCAAACACTTAACCAGTGGCTAGAGTTAGGACTGACCTGTGTGCAGCCTGCCGAGGGGGCGTGTGTAAAAACTGTTGCAATTACCTTGGTTGCTTCTTGGATTTACTCCCACATAAGAATATGAGCTCCAAGACAGCAGGAGCATTACTGATTTATTTCCAGTAATTTGCATGCTTCCTGGAACATCTCCTACGCTCAAAACTAAGTGGGGAAAAATGAACAAATGAATAAGTTTGTGGAGAATGAATGACAAGCACTTCATAAGGAATAAGAAGTACTGGGACAGGGGAGGTGTGTATAGCTCACGTTTCCTCTCAATTGAGAGAGATTCAGCTACACCCAGGACAGTAAAAGTAAAATGGAAATAGCTATGCCCCAGGCCTGTCCCACAGAGTTTCTCTCAGTGTCTGCAGAAACAGGTAGGAGCAGAAAAGCAGCTCATCGAAAGAGCTCAGGGGTTGGCCTCAACCTTCCCTTAGCACATTTTTTTTTCTTTTGCATAGTAGACATTTTTACATTTGTTGATAAATAGAATAAATCGAACAAAAATTGTATATGTTACATGTTTGACATCACCGAAAATGTAAAGCATTTACTTAGATATTTTGCTTTCTTTCAATCTCATGTGGTCAAAGTTATAATCAGATGTATGTCAACTATACGGCAGAAGATGGAAACGAGACTTGCCGTACACACTTGCAGTGTATACAGCTATCAAAGTATAAAGCTAAAGTTCCTACTTCATGCTCGTTGCACCCACAGCACCAGAGAGGAATGAGCCAAGACCAGACCCATACTTGGGAGAGCCCAGAGGCCTCGGGGCTTGAGCTGGGCCCAGGTGGGGTTGACCCTGGTGTGTGGGGAAGACCTGGCCACAATGTCAGGGAGAAAACTTTCCGTTTTCATTCAAACTTTCATTCGCTGGTCTCAAAATTCCTTGACTAAGCCAACTTGACTAAGGCAGTCCACATTAGCAGAAGCCCAGGTGCTAGTGGATCACTGGGGAACGAGACAAGGAGAGGAATTCCTTGTGCTCCTCAGAAGGGAAGGGCAGGAAGGGAGTGAGCATGGTGGCGGAGGCTGAGCACTCTGTGCAGAAGCTCCTGGGGGAAGACAGCTCCTGAAGAGGATGGGGGAGGAAAGAGTCTGCAAAAGACAGGTTGTTTGCTGAGAATGGGCTCACCCAGTTTTCCAGTACATTCTATTAAACCCATGAGTATTTGGTAAGAGTGATTTTTGTTTAGAAACTGAAGAAAGGTCAGAGGCTCAAGCAGAAGACCAGGACATTTCAGGCTGCACTCAACAACCTGGGGCCCTGGGGTCTGAGGGGAGCCCCCTGGGAGTCACGCCGTGCAGAGGGTTCGGGCTTCTGTACAGGCCCCAGAACTGGAGGAGTCAAGCAGATGTTTCCTAATGTTGCGGGGGGCAACAGGGATTCTAGCCAACCACTCTCAACCTTGAGACTGAGAAGTGAGAAGTGGAAAATGTGGTTTGGCTCTATAAGTGCAATACTGACGATAGACATTAGTGCAAACTGCTTTCCATTAATGCTTAATTGCTGACCATGTGGTATAGTAACAATTATGTATGACGTGGACTGTGCGTCAGATTAGCAGAGTTTTATTTGCCTCCATGTGAGCCGGTTTTCCTCATGTCTTACTTTGCTAGCCTGGTTGTCTACAGCCTAAGAAAGGGGCTCCACTTACAATTTTTGTAAAATATATAGGCAAAGAATTATATAGGTGATTCTTTCCTCTGAGAGGGAGATTACCTTGAGCTGGTGCAAATGTTAATATATTATCTAGTTGTGGGGCTTGGTCACAAAAAGAGAATGTGAGTTCTAACATTTTCTATCTGTCCTTTTTTATTTAGAAAACCTATAAAGTGTCCATCACCAAAGCCACTAGATCCCTGCACACTGCTAAAGCAGAACTTGAATAATCATTTCCAGCCGATGTTAATAACTCATCCTAAGTCCATGCTTCAGCGAAGAGAATAAAATATGGAAACAACTCCTCGGGGTGTAGTTAATAGAGACTGTAGATGAAAAGGCTCTTTAAAGAATAGCTTGGAAGGACACCAGCTCATGGATTCAAGGAAGCTATTTTTGATAAGGGGCGTCCAACAGTCTCCCAAACCCTTCCTGGTGGCTGACTCTGTCCTCAGCTGTGGCTGAGGCACTGTGATGTCTGAGTGGAGTTGGGGAAGTCAAACAAAATGCACAAGTTATGGCGTGCCCTGCTGGAGTAAGCACTTGCGCATACTCCACATACGCCCCAAGGACCTGGGTTTAAGATGCAGAGCCGGTGGGAAAAACCAAGATGAACAAATAAATAAAACAAAGTGTTTCCTCCTCTTCTCTTATCCTGCCCGCCTGCCTCTGCTCACCTTCATTCTTGTCTTTACATTTTCTTGAAAGAAAAAAAAAAAAGCACCAGTTACAAAACTATATATACATGCAAGTGTTTCATTCAGTCTTTAGGGAGATGATGGGCAGTTGGGTGAGGGGTCAGAGATTGATGAAATGGTCCAGGACAAAAGAAGAAAATGAACAGGAGAGCAGAGGAGGGCAGTATAGATACATCAGCAAAGCAATCTTACTTTTGCAAGTCTTCTGATCTGAGTTGAGGATGTAGCCTTGTTTGCACCTGCAGATGTAGGATCCAGGGGTGTTGATGCAGAAGTGGGCACAGTTATGCTCCAGGACGCTGCACATGTGGACGGCTGAAAGGGAAGAGACAGCAAGTTAAGGCAACGATGATGCCATCAGGAATATATAAAGGACTATGCAGTGTCAAAGGGAAATGATGTTGGCTGAGTCCTATAAGGTTGTTTATCTTCAACTAAAACTTGGTCAAAAGTGACCTACAAGAATAGAAAATTCACATTTCAATTAATAACATACAGTTAAGCACACCCTGGTGGAGTAGTGGTTAGGTCCATTGCCTCCGAAGGAAGTAGGCCACTTACCCCTGGGTTCAAGTCCCAGGTTGCGGGGAAGAGGAGCCAGTATGAACAACTAAATACAAAAAATTAAAACGTTTCTTCCTCCTCTCTCTAAACAAACAAAAACAAAAACAAAGACAAAAAAAATCAATGGTCAAGGGGATCAGAAAGTTTGTTGACACCCGACTGAGCTTTGACTAACGTGGATTTTCAGTAGGCAGCAACAGAATTGGAGGAAAAGCTATTATTTAAATGAGATGTGATAAAGAATCAAGAGTTTCTCAGGATTCTAAATCCCAAGATTAATGTAAAATTTTAACATGCGAAAGTGTCATACAAAAAATTTGAGGATAAAAGATGCATTCATATATTCTATGTTTCTCTAATCCTTGTTTTTGATGTAAAAATATTTCTGCACTTTGTTTCTGAAGTACTCTGGCTTTCAGATACATCCAGTTTTGCATGAGCCTGTCTGAAGCTCATAAAAATTCTTAAGTTTTTTTTAACTCTTAATCTATGACTTCACTCAATATAACACAATTTGAATGATCATCAGTATAAACAGAGTACAAGTTATGCAAGTGTTCTCATAAACAAGAGAGATGTCCATATGTAGATACATTTTTTATGAAACTAAAATAAAAGAGGCTTGCAAAAGTAAAGAACATTGCCATGAATCTGGTGCTTAGGAAAACTCAGTCACTAATGAAACCAACAGTATATATATGTCTCTTTGCTTGTAAATAAGAAATACAGTAGTCAGTAAATCAACGAGAGGAGTAAAACTTTCTTTTATTGTAATAACCACACAATCTAGAATAACTGTTTTGAGTTTGATTGTATTTTAGCTCCTAGTAAGAGATAAATAACTTTAGGAAAGTTTATAAACTAAATCCATTTACCTTGGTATGAAATACATGTTTTTGTGATCATGGGCAATTTTCTTAATGTGTTTGTATAAAGTGGGGGTAAAAAATAGCACCTATCTCATAAAGCGTATTGAAAGGGCTAAAGTGATGAAAATAATAAAGTGCTTAGAACAGAGCCCGAGAGACTGCTCATACGTGTTAACCTTAGGTAGAAAAGAAGAAGCATGATGCCTTTTATTTTATTTACATATTTATTTTATTTATGCATGTGAGTTTGCCCATAGACTCACATATATACAAACACACACAAATATATAGAAAGATATAGATATATAGATACACAGATATATTCTCTGTCATGGAATCTAAGATATACTCCAACTTCAGAGATTTTAAAATGAAATGTGAGGATATGTACAGTTGATGCCTACTGTTTACAGAGTCCATCTCTGTAAATTTGCCTGTTCACTCAAATGTATTTGTAACCCTCAAATCAAGAGTCACAGTGCTTTCAGAGTCACTTGGGGACTTGCTTAGAGAGATGAAAACTCCGAGTCCGTGCTGTGCATGTTCCCAGTCGAGGCTGAACAACTCATGTTCTGGCTCTCAGACTAAAAACAAGCATCCTTTTCCAGGTCTGTTGAGTGGGACATTTTTACATCGTTGTGTTCTTTTTTGGTTGGTGACTCTTCTGTTTAAAATGGCCCCAAGCATAACACTGAAATGCTATTGTTTGTTGAAATGAAATGCCAGTGAAGTTCTGTCTAGTGTCCCTAAGTGCAAGGAGGCTGTGCTGTGCCTCACAAAGAAAAGATGGGCCTTAGAGATTTCCTTCAGGCATGTGGAAGAGAGCTACTGGCTGCGACTTCAATGCCAATGGATCAACAATATATATTTAAACAAGGCATGTGTGAACAGACACAAACATAAAACCAGACTCTACATTAGTCAGCTGACCAAAATGCTGTGACCAGAGGCATGCAGGAACCCAACTGCATTTTTCCCTGGAGGCCACGATTCAGTATTTGCTGATTCAGAGTTTGCCATGACTTTATAAGATGCAATTACTGAGAATAATGAGAATCAACTGTATGTCTTAGATATGATCATCTACGTTAGATCTAGTTCATTCCTTTGGACTGTGTTATCTATTGGTCATATAACTATTTCTCGTTTTATTTAGCATTTCCCCATCAATCACATTTGAGTGCTGGTACATCCTGGTGGAGTAGAGGTTTGGTCAACTGCGTCTGGTCTAAGCGTATCTTTCCCAAGGACCAGAGTTCACTCACCAGGCCAGGGAGAATAACCAATGTGAACAATTCAATACAAATGAATGAAATGCTTCTTCTCCTCTCTCTTCCTGCCTGCTTGCCCACTTGCATTCATTACTGCCTGCACCTTTCCTTTAAAAAAATTTGTTTTGAGTGGTTCCCAACTTTTTGCTTTCACAGGGCCATGAAGAAATGCCTCCTTGAACACATGGGCAATTGTTTCTCTGGGACTGATTCCTAGTTTAAGTCAATGTGATCTAATTGCCTTACAAGGTGGCTCTCACCAGCAATACTTGAGACTCAGGATTCCTACTCCTTCAATACTTCAGCACTAAGTTTTTGGGAAGTATTAGGGAAAAGTCATTATCCTGCTTTTCATTTGCATTTGTTTTTGCTCCCTGGAAATCTCTCTTCTTTTCCCAAACTACCAGAGTCAAATTACCCACAGATCTAGGGGCATTCCTGAGGGACGGTGTGTCACCACTTTTTGCCATAATGAAAAATGTCTAAAATCTAGGCAACCAACTACACAGCAGTCACTCACTGCTGTAGGCCCAGGTGATGAGCCTGGTGCTGGTCTTCTCACTGGGACCTTGGCAGAGAGAATAAGAGAGGGACTGTGACGCAGAGAAAACATCTGTATGGCACAGAGGTGATAGCACAGAGGTGACGAGGATGACTTCTGCAAAAAAAGCTTAGCTTTACCACTTGTTATGATCTTGTATGAATTATTTAATTTCTTTAAATGCCATATGCTTCGCCTGTCAAATAAGGGAATTAAAAGAACTATTTCATAGGGTTTTAAAGAGAAAAATTGTTTCTCAGGCTTGTTTTGACCTAAACCAAATCGAAATGGGGAGGCTGTCACTTGGTGTACTGGAAAGAGCACTGGGTTAGAAGGCTGAAGACTTGTGTTCTAGTTCCCCTCTATCTTGAAAAAGAGAAAAAAGTTCAGGTAATTTGGGCAGCTTTTAGGATTCTTTCTTTTTTAAAGGAGGAGAATCATAAAACAACAGGAAGGAAGGAGGGAGGGAGGAAGGAAACTTATCTTATTTTGGGTTTTATTTTGGATCTATCTCTGGCACCAGGCTGAGAACCAGGGTCCTTGGAAGCAGCGGTCCGCATGCCTATGTCTCACCTGTTGGGGTCACGAGGACACACACTTAGGCTTATTCCTTTACCTATTAAATAAAAGCATGAGTGGGGTCTAGGAACCCCACAGTACAGACACTTATTATTCTGCAGCACCCCCCAACCCCCACCTTTGTCTAGAAACGGCCCTTCCTGCTCATTCTAAATGCATGGGAACTGGGGGCACTGCTCCGTTGGTCGGAGGCTGCTGCCTTCGTAGCCACCCTTGGGAGGAACAGGGTTTGACAATCAGGGCTCTTTCTTGGCATTTAGGAAGTAGAACTGAGAAAAAAAAGGGACGCAGCTGAGAGCAGGTAAACCTGGGGGGTTAGTGGGTGTGTGCTTTCTGCCCATGAACCAGAGAAGAAGGAAGCCGAGGGAGGAGATGGAGAAAAAGCAGGGCTGTCCCTTATCTTCTCCTTATCTCCTAATACAATACACCCTTCTCCCTTTTCTAAAACAAGTTCAAGTTGAATTTCTAATACTTTCAGCCAACAGAATATCAAACACTTTAACTAAGAATAAGCATCTGGGCCCTAAGATCTTGCCCTCCTGTGGGAAGGCCTTTATGGTGTGACCAAGGGGAGACAATTACCCTGCTCTTCCATCAGCCTCCTAGCACTCTCTTTTCACCGAAGTCTTTCTGCCTGGAAACTGGGTTGAGGTTTTATATTCAAGGGAAGGAATCATTACTCAGCAGAGTAAGTCATTGGCAGGGTTAGGTTTTTTTAAAATTAGGAAATGTGAATGATCATAAATATTTCATTTTTTAAGAGAGGAAGGAAGATCTCATCTCATCTCAGCCCCTAAGTCACCAGAACCCACTCATAGATAGATAGATAGATAGATACATAGATAGATACATAGATAGATACATAGATAGATAGATAGATTGTCTTTTTTTAATGAAAGGTGCAGACAGGAATGAAAGTGAATAGAGACAGGCAGACAGAAAGTGAGGAGGAGGAAGCATTTTATTTTATTCCATTTTAGTTGTTCCCACTGGTTGTCTCCCCCTGTGACCTGCATCCTTTGGAGGCAATTGACCTAACCACTACTCCACTAGGGCATGCCCCATAAATGGTTTTTAATGAATGCATGAATGGCTGAAGGAATGATCAAGGGTTGGGGCTTACGTCTTGAAAGGCACAATTACCAGACACAAAGTCAACGTTTAGCTTCCCAGTTAACAACAGGACGTCAAAGGGGTACCATAAGGGTAGACTTTGCCCAGGACAGTTAATGAAGAGCCTTTAGGAAGGGCGTGTCTTACGAATACCATTAGAACCTTAAATTTGCCTGATCTAGGTAGGGTGGAGCTACTAGAGTAGAAACACTAGGTTGTGGGTTCCAAATATCAGGCTAGTCTGACAAAGCATTGAGAGGTTATTTAAAACCGCCCTACCCAAGTTACTATGAGTCACCAGAAGACATGCACCCAGGATACACATGCTTTTTTTCAGCCCTTATATTCAGTGTCCTCTCTCAAGGTGGCAAAAATGGCAGGTCCCAGGATGTATGGGCTTTGATCATCATTTAGACAGGGCCTCAATTCATAGGACATCTGGCTTCCAAGTCTCTTTGGTGGTCTCAGGGGTGGTCTGAGAATGCAACCTTGGCATTTCTTCCTTGCTATGTATGACTGGTGTGGGAAGTCACTGCCCACTAGTATAAAGTCACCAATGTGCCCAGCTTCACCACCATACAACCAGGGAGAGCCAAAGCCAGACTTCCACACCAGGGCTGTCTGGCTCTGGAGTCTAATCACACTCTTCCTAATTGTAGGGTAAAGCTCCCTGCCTGGATCACACCTGGAGACTGCCTGTCTCTGCCTATCCAAGGACATAGTCTCATTTTGTCAGCTCTGCAGACGCCACGCACCCCTCAGCTCTTCTCCCTTCTGAAATCCTGTCGCTAAGTACACCCTGGGCCCTACTTCTCTGCCTTGTCCTTCATCAGTGTTTTTCAAACTTAGGTCTTATCTCCTTTGCGGGCATGAAATTAATTGAGACCAGTTAACTACAGACCAGTTTTACATTTTTTTTTTTTTTTTTTAATGAAATAGGTGAAAACTATAATTGAAAATATCATTCCTTTCCTGGAATATTGGCCTCCCCTACATGTCTTTAGTCAGCAAACACCTACTCATTTTTCAAGTCTGTGTGGTACCTAGTGGCTAAGATATAAGTCTGAAGCCAGAATGCCTGGGTTCATATCTCAGCTCTCTCACTTAGTGCCGTGTGGTCTTAGACAAGTTACTCAACTTCCCTGGGTCTCAAATTCCTCTTCTGTAAAATAGTAATTATAAGAGCACCCCACTTCACAAGTTTGTAGTATGAATAAAATCAGTTAGCATCTGCTAACACCTCAAAACAGCACATGAACAAATTAATATCAATAGGTGTTAGAGAGTATTATTATTACCTCCTCTTTGAACGCTCTCCTGGAGGATCTAGGCAGGCTCAGGAATTCTTTAATCGAAGGTCCCCAGTGCCAGGTGACTTTCCACAGTATCTAAAGCACACACTTCACATAGCAAACATCTCATTTCCCACCCCTCCTGGTCCGGACAGCTCCCATCCAAACCAAGTTAAGACAAAAAGTTAGTGTGTTCCTAGAATGCTATGTCCCTTTTTCCAGAAGTCTGCAGATGTCAAAGACATAAACACTCCCCACTCCCTCCCCTTTGCGAAAACCATGTAACTTTCCACTCAGGTGCCTGGGCTGAGGAAGGCCTCGAGAGAATGAGTTCCCTTCACCCTTCTTTGGCCAAAGAATAAATTTCTTTTTGTTGGCTCCAGCTTGTGGCCCTCGATTTTTATTAGCTGATGGGAAAAAGAAATTAGAGGATATTGCTAATAACTGCGGTTGCCTGATCATTTGGATCTGAATCAAAAGTGGGTAGCCGGCTGGTCCTACGCAATATGGCATACACTGAATAGGACTCTACAGGGCATAAAACTTGTTCACACATCTCTCTGCAGGTAAAACCCCACCTGACAGATTTGCTCAGCACTGGACAGCTGGCAGGTGGGGTCGCTGAAACTGGAGGTAACTCTTCCTATCCTCAGAGTTTTACCTAGTTCAGGTGAATGTCAAAACACAAAGTTGGCTACCTCACATGTTGGACTGTGGAGGTTGTCATCAGAAAATGGTTTAGCTTCAAAGAGGAATTATAACTCCCAACATGTGGAAGAGTAAAGTGAGCAGGAGTTCTGGAAGCAGAACGCACCTCTCCTGGCTGTTCTTGGGGAATACAGAGGGAGGCAGAGCATCAGATTTGCAAGGATAAAGGAAAGTGCGTGGTAACTGTTAGCTACTGCAGTTTTCACCCCAGAGTTGATAAAGAGGAGAGGCCCCCTCAGCCTTTCAGGACAGTTGACAAGTCTTTCCCAGCAGAGCCCAGCCTTGCCAGAACGGAGGAGTTGTGTCCTTGACAGGGTGGGAAGGGAGATTAAATTCTTGGCAACAAATCAACAAATAAGCCAACAAATGGATTAAGATAGATGTTTTCTTAGAGTTTCCAGATTACAACAAAGATGATGGAGGGGTGGAAATTCATTTTTCTGGCTGGCCGGCAAGCACACAGAGACTTTGTGAAAAGTTGACATTTGTGAAGTCATTTTAAAATGGAGCTGGGGAGTCATTACAGAGAAATTGTATTAGCTGTTTGGCTTGAGCTTGGTCAAAGACCTTTGAACTGAGTGAAAAGCAATTGCTTTAAGAAACCATCAAGCAAAGAGTTATTTGAGAACTAATCCTTTCAGCCAAGGATAGAGTCAGTTTCCTTTTCATCCTTTTCTTGAGATTCAGTAATCAATTACATACAGCCTATAAATACTGACCACTTCTTTTCTTTAACCTCTTACCCCACCTTCTTCTTTTCTTCCCATAAAATCTCTGACACTGTCCCTCCCTGGGGGCACATTTTAGGTTTGCTATCTGAATTTCTATACCCGGGATTGCAGTTCTTTGATCTCTAATAAACATGCCTTCGAATGGCCTCCTGGAGTTTTAGGTTAACAGTTCTTCATGGACAAGTTCATCTCCTCAGCCTGGTCCTATGGCCTTTACTGATAGATCCAGAGCATTTGAAAAAGAACCTCTCCATTAACAATGAAGACAAATGAATAAATCTTCAAAACTGTTATGGAACCAATTTCCTGTTTAATATTTCCAGAAAAAGGGGAACATCAACTCTGCAGAAGTCATTTAAAGTCATAAACCTTAAAAATATTCGCACTCCATTCTACTGATTACATTTTCCCAGTGACTTAGACCCAAGCACATCACAAAAACACAGCCCTTCTGCAGCGCCAGGGAAAATGGCACTTCTGAACATTTTCCTAGTGAATGTCAGGGAAGAAGTTTCTTTTTCCTTCGTGGCATTGATTTTTTAAGTAAATCTTTTGATTTGAGAGTCTTGAAACAATGGGGTCTCTTCTTTTTGAGGCTGGTTCTCTGTGGGGAATTTTTTTAAAAAGGACACATCAAAAACATACCTTTCTTCCTCCCTGAAGCTTCAAGGTGGCAGTGTGGGGTGGGCTGGGGGGTGGTTAAGCTCTGTCACATTCTGAGTTCTGGTCCTCAGAGCCTCCAGTTTCCAGCTCCAGGGAAGTTGGAGATGTCTGGTTCTTAATTCATTCTCTACTCATACTCCAGGGAAATGCTTGCTATTTTTTAAATAGATTTATTCCTCTTTGCTTTCCCATCAAAGAAGCCTGGCAGCTGTAAGGGACAGGAAGCAGTGGGGGTGGATAAAGTAACTCAAGGGGTTCCCGGCTTGGGACAAGTTAGCCAACAGATAAACCCCAGTTACTGTTGAAAGCAAAGCTTTATTACACTGACAGGTAAGGAGACGAGGAGATAATTCTCAAAGCACCGCCTCCCTAGAGGAGCAGGGCAAGTTGCCTATACAGGTTAAGGAAAAGATTGAAACAGGTGTGTGCTAATCGGCTCATCAGCTGGGGAAACTGTGCATGTCTTGTGGGGGAAAAGAGCCTGCTCGCTGCTTCCAGCAACCATGAAACAAAGTCATAAAACGTCCTGTGACCTGAGCTTGCTGGAATGTAGCCAGCAAACAAAGAACTTCCCACACTTGAAACCCCCACCCCTAATTCACATCCCTCTCTTCCCACATTTGTTCTAGCTTAGATAAGTGTGTTCTAACCAGAAACCCGGGCTCAGCTCTTTGAGGAAGAAATCCCAGCTGAGACCACACATGTAATAAATCTGCCTAAAATACTTCCGAAAGAGTGCTTGCTTGGTTTCTCCCAAAAAGCTGTAGCAGTCTCATTCATCCTTAAAGCAGAACACTGCCCAAGGTCTCAGGGAGGCATCCTTTTGCAAATGAAGTCGGAGGGGGGGGGGGGG
>RJWH01003019.1:0-149894 GCA_004363575.1 Solenodon paradoxus | reverse complement strand
TTTGTCCCTTGAGAAAACATCCTCTACTAGCTCCACCATGGGGCAAAAATGCCTTGGTATTCCACACTGCCCCAGGAGAAACTATGTTATTTATTTGCCCTCCTGTTCCTTTCCTGCTCCTACTTCTGAGTTTTAACTTAGCAAATGTCAAGAACAGTGCTAGACGAAAACTTCACCTGTCTACTCTTAGTCATTCTGCAGTTCGGGTTGAAAGTCCCTCCACCAGGGAATCTCCCTGATCACCCTGGCCTGGATTATTGTCCTTGGTTATACGATCCGTCATGCTCTAAATCTTTCCTCCGTTGCATTGTTATAACCGTATTTATTGAATTGTGTAATCATGTGCTTAATAGATGTCTCTTTGGCCAGGGTCCGCCCAAGAGAACTTTGCATCTATCTTAGGCTGTGCTGAGCCTCGCTCCCAGGATAGCACCTGGGATGAAGGAGCACAGAATGAATACGAGAAGATGAATAAAGGGATTCTAATGATCTCCCAAGAAAAGTCTCTTGGAAGCAGGACTTACTGCACAACTTGTTCTGGAAAACTGAAGTCAGTGACTCAATCTGGCTGAAGTTGGCGACCAGGAAGACATGGTCCTCATGAGGTTCACTCCCAATAGCCTTCAGTGTGTTGAAGTCCACCTGGCCCACGCCGATGGCAAAGATCAAGATGCCGGTGTTCCGTGCCTTTGCAGCCACCTCAGCCACAGAGTCCTGTGGCCTCCCATCTGTCACAATCATTATGACCCGAGGCACGTTCGCCCTCAGGGGCCGGGCTCCCTCTGCTTCTGAAAAGGCAATGTTCAGGGCATATTGGATGGCCAGTCCTGTCATGGTGCCTGTGGACAGATGCCTCATCCTCTTGACAGCACGCTCCACCTCAGACTTTCTCTTGAAGGTCTTAAGAGAGAACTCATTCTTGACTGTACTGCCATATTGGAGAAGGCCCACTCGGGTGACATCAGGGCCAATGTCCAAGAACTGCAAGATATCCACAATGAACTCCTTGACCTTTGCATAGTCATGGGTGTTGACGCTGCGGGAGCTGTCAATGATGAAAACCAGGTCTGCACGCTTATTCTCACAGGAGCTCTCTGGGGAAAGAGGAAAAGGTCAAACTCATCAGAAAAATATTAAGGACCCAGTGTGGGTTGGCTGTTGTTGGAACCCTACAACTTAGGATCACCATTCAAACCTCCAATCTTCACTAGCTTTTCTTCCCCATTCAAGGAAGTTGTAAGGGACTGTTAGGCACAGCTAGTGATCATGAGTCCTGGCTACAAATAGACACTATTTCTTTTCATAAAATAAAAGAACACTTTAGTTTCTAGAAAGTCGTCAATTAGTGTTTAGGTGGGCAAACACATGATTAGGGTAAAACATTATTTTATTATTTCCTTTATGGCACATTAGGTTGACTGGATACTGCAGGGAATATAGATGAAGCTTAGGCTAGAGACCAATATCAAGGAGTTTACAATCTATCTGCGGGGACTTCATTAATGGAAGAATGAAAGAATAACTAGTATGAAACTGTGCGGTATAGACACTAGATGCTCAGAGAACATAAGTAGACTGGGATCAAGGAGATGGAATATGAGCTGGCCTTCCAGGTGAATGGTGTTTATGCACTCAAGCAGACCAGCAGAGGAAAAAGAATTAAAAAATAAAATAAAAAGATAACATGAGCTCTATGGGATAACCTCAAGAAGAAAAACATTCATATATTGGTGTCCCAGAAGAAAAAGAGAGAAAAGGAACCTGCAGAAACCATATTTGAAGAAATAATAGCAGAGAATTTCCTTAACCTGAGGAAGGAAGCAAACTCCTGACCCAGGAAGCTCAAAGAGTTCCAAAGGAAAATAAAAAATAATGAAATAGATGGACACTAAGACACATGATCATTAAAATGTCAAAAATACACAATAAAGAGACTCTTAAAAGCAGCTAGAGCAAAATGAGCTACGTACAAAGGAGCCTCCACAAGACTGTTGGCAGAGTTCTCAGCTGAAACTCCACAGGCCAGAAGGGAATGGCATGTCATGTTCAAAGTGCTGACAGAAAAGGACTTCCAGCTAACAGCACTGCCCTACTACATTACCACTTAGAACTGATGGAATGATAAAAAAAAAATTTACAAACAAGCGAAAGTTAAAGGAATTCATCACTACAAAACCAGCTTTACAAGAAATACTAAAGGCAGTTCTATAAAATGAAAAGAAATCTTTTTTAAAAGCAGCGAGATATCAAAAACAGAAAAAAATAGGGAGGAGAGGAAAATGTGAATTGTTAGAATGAGCTCAAGACTAATTTGCTTTCAAGTAAAAAACAGGTTTCAAGCATAGAAACTTGCATGTAAGCCCTGGGGTAACCTCAAAGTATAAATCCAAATTAAAAACAAAGAGAACAAAAAGGGACAACACAACACAAATTCTTTCAGATCACCTCAGAAGAGAAAGAGAACAAAGGTGCAGCCTGCAACAACACCCAGAAAATAATGAACAAAATGGCAAAGTACTTATTTAAGAGCCCTCCAAAGTATTAATGGATTGAACTCAGCAATCAAAATGTATAGGCGGCCGAATGGAACAAAAAAACATAACTCAACTTTCTGCTGTGTTCATAAGTTTCATAAACATTCAGAAGATAAATAAAGACTCAAAGACAATGTTTGGAAGACAATGCTACAGTCAAATGATAACCAGATGAATCATGTTTCGATTGAGAGAAGACCAACCCAGACATGCCTAGATGGCATAAATATGGTGGGTAATAGAATAAACAAGGAAGGAACTGCTAAACATGGCAGATAAGAATTATTTTGGAGAGGTAGCCTGATGTCAGTTATAAAAGGCCTTTAAATTCAGACTAGAAATTTATACATGATGCCACAGGAGATGGGTGTAATAGGATGAATATCATACTAAGGAACTTGCCTCTCCCATAGGGGAGTTAGACAATAAATGTCACTGGAGTGTGGCCGTGGTTTCCAAGGTAAATGATCCAGATCACTGTTGAACTAATCTGGTTGAGAAGGGGCTTCAGTTTCAATTAAGGGACAGCAGTGGAAATGGAGACGGGATCTAATCGAGAAACATTTCAGTAACAACAAAGTTCAACTGGAAAAAGGCAAATGTGAAGTCTCTCCCTTACTACCACAATCAACATTCTTATTCCTTAAGCAATCAAGTGGGAAGGCTCAAATAGGTTTGAGCCCATAGATGAAATATCCTTCTGAATTCTGGAAGGATAGTGATTTTCAATGGGATAAGAGGCCTCCTGCTGCAGAAGGCGAACTTGGGTATTCCTATCAGAATTTCTCCCATGTTCTCACTTATTGCCTCCAGACAGAGGGGATCCCTCCTCCTCTCTCTTCTCTTCCCTACTTCCCAGACTTTGCAGCTAAATTTGGATGTGACAAGGATTAGAAAAGGGATCCCAAATACTTGTCCTAAATCCCAATCATCACAGCTGCAAGAAAGAGAGACAAAGCCAAAAAGGAAACAGTGCAGCCAGTCATCAAAGTGAGACATGGGAAGGGCCCATGGTCATCCTTTCCGGCCAGCTCGCCAGGCCATGACTCGCCCCTGAATGTCTGCACACACACCTCGTCCGTTGCAGCCTCATGAATATAAGGATGGAAGGCAGCACCCTCAAATGCCTGTGTCTTTGTAGGAGACGAAACTTCTGCTGCACCCATGAACAACCTGGGGAGCTAGTGAATTTAAGGTGAGGTCTCAAAACAGAGACCCAGGAACTGCCTTTGAGGACCCAGGAATAAGACCTGTATAAAAAGCTAACATTTGTGGGTGTTTTAAAATCTTTTTTCCAGAGTAATTTCATAACTATGGTATCATTTGATTTTCAGAACAAGCTTTGGAGAAAAGAGCTAGGAGTGTTGTAGTGAGTGGATAAATTAGAAAATGGAGGTGCTGAGAGTTTGAAAATCTCTTATAACTTAGTGGAAAAATGATATCTTCCTCGACCTATCAACTTATCAACTTGCCAGTTATCAACTTAATCAACATATTGACATATATGTCCTGTTAACCCCATCAGAAGTTGACAAAAATAAGTCAAAAATGTATTTAAGCGTGCACCCTGGTAGCCTAGCAGTCTAGTATACCCAAGGAGTGGTCCCACATACATCCCAAGGTCCTGGGTTCAAGACCTGGGACCCAGGGAAAAATCAATATGAACAACTAAATAAAAGAAAGTGTTTCTTCCTCCTCTCTTCCCACCTGCCTATTCACCTTCCAGCCTGCCTGCACCTTTCCTTTAAAATATAAAAATAAATAAATAAATAAACCATTTAAGATGCACCCTGGTGGCCTAGCGGATAAGGTCACTGGACATAATTCACATACATCCCAAGGACCCAGGTTCAAGACAGGTAGGGGGTAAGAACAACCAAAGATGAACAACTAAATAAAATGTTTCTTCCTCCTCTCCCTTCCTGCTTGCCTGCCTACTTGCCTTCATTCCTGCCTGAATCCTAAAAAAAAAAACAAAAAAGCATTGAACACAGTATTCAAAGCACACTGGCAACACAGTACACTGCAGAGGATCAAGTTTTTAGCCAGGTGATCACGTGGCTGACGCTGCCCAGCGTCATGAGAATATTGTACCCCATGTCACTAGCCTAGGAAAAAGACCAAAATGCAAAATTTAAACTTCAGATGCAATTGAATTCATTACACTTTCACACCACTGTAAAGCTGAAAAATCATGAGTGGAACCATGGTAAGTCAGGGACCATCTCTGCAGGCTCCACTCTGCCCACTGCACCCCCACCCCCTTCTCTGGCTCCTCACTTGCGCCGGGGCCCAGACTACCGCCTGCACTGCCACAGGCGAGGAGGCAAGAGGGTGAGAGTCAGCTGGAGGGGATGCCTTTCTCTAATTTTCTCTAAGGTGCCTACAGTTCAGCATGTGATCCTGGGCTGGAGCAGTAGATGACAATCTTACAAGGTCCTGAGATGACAAGGACCAGCTGAGGCTGGATCCTCTCTGGAAGCATGCCTGCCCTGCTCTTCATGTCTGAACTTACTACAGGGATTGCAGCCCAATGATCTCCACTTGCTGAGAACAGGAACCAGGCTCAGACCCCGCCATGGAGGAGGTGGAAATGAATGAAAGGCTCCTAGGAAGGCAGGGAGAGAGAGAAAGACAGAGGACTGGCCCCTGAGAACTTTCATCCTCTGGAGATCTTTGGAAGTAGGGGGTCTTCCTGAGACTGGGAATCTTACTGTGGGTCTTAGTCACTGGTGTCAGCATCCTACCAAGCATCACAATCAATTTAGAGGGAATTCCATAAGGAATTATGTGCCACATTGGATTCATTCCCCTCAAAACAAATGGGTAGTTTCCACAAGGCCTGGACACTTACCAAAATACCACAAAGGCTTGAAATGCTGTTGGAGGTTCCAGAGGGGTTGTGATTTCAAGTTGAAAATGAGTCCTGGCAGCTCAATTGACTGAATTTTCTTAACAACATCTCCTCCGAGACGTTGAGGGCTCAGAACTACGGTCCACAGTTTCCTAAAAAGGGCCAGTTCAGTTCAGTGGTTCTCAAATGTGAGATGACTCCCAATTCCTTAGAGGGCTTATTAAGAACTAAGATCAGTGGGCCACACTCCCAGAGGTTCCAGTCCTCCAGATCTAGAGTCGAAGCTGAAAACTGGCATTTCTAGTAAGTTCCTGGGGAGGCAGAAGCCATTGGTCCAGCAGCCATACTCTGAAACCCTGAGACTAGAATCAAGAAAACAAGTTCTGTAGGGCTGGACCTCACTATTTCACTGTGGGCTCCCCGTCATGGGACACTAGTCTCATTCATATTTATGGCCCTGCGATTAGTTGTGGAACAGTTGTGGAATTAAATGGAATCCTGTGTGTTGGGGCTTCGGGTGGCGGGGGGAACCTGAGTCACAGCAGCGAACTCGAGGAGGTGGATGCAAACCACAAAATCAAAAGTTCCAGAGCAAGTCTAGCCCTGCTAATAGAGTCACAGTTTCTAGGACCCAAATCTTTGCCATTTTATGAGGGAGTTTAGACACTTTCAAACTTGTGGTTCAAGGAATCATAGATTAACAAATTCGTATAGCTGGAGAGATCTAAATAGAGTCTGAGTCACTCATTTTACAGAAGGAGAAAGTGAGACTCAAAGAGGTGACCTGGCCCCACGAGGCCTCATGCTTCTCTAGCGTCAGACTGCGGACTCTCCTGGCACCTTTCCCACCATCTCGTGTCGGGCGTCTTGAAAAATTCTTAATACAGCTGACATTACAATATGCTCTTGCTTTGTAAGAGCCTGGGAGCATTCTAAACCTTTGCTATGAACAGCATCACAGTTTCACCCAATGGGGACTGCCAGAGATGTTTCCCCAAAGTGGACTCTTCTGTGTCTCTTCCTCTCACACATCAGTTCTGATATGTGGTGTCCTTGTTTCTTTAGCCTGGGAGAGAACACACAACAATCTTTCTTCTGTCCCTTCACAATGGGACATCCAATAGCAGTTGGAAGACAGTCTGTGGGCACATCCTAAAATGTCGATCTTGGAAGCATAAAGTGATGGTCTGCAATTTGTCAACATCACTTCCAGGACTGTCAGCCTAACTCCCAAGCCCACACGCTGGACACATGAGTGTCTGTAACCCTCACAGAGAAAGTGAAGCCAGGCCAGGACAATGCTAAGCCACATTCCCACACCAGCAGAATTACAGTGTGCAACTTTGGAACTACTTCCCACTGGCAAGCCTGCAGCCTGGTCTTCCCTTGCTTGGCGAAATTCAATCATGACCTTGTCATTGCACAGTAAACATTGGGTGCCCTCCACCTGGGAAGTCAGGGCATCTTTGCAGAAAGAAGGGATACAAATCTCTGTGACATGGGAAACTAATTTCATCTGGAGACTGAAAGGGACTGAGACCTACTCTGAAAGAGCAGTAGTGTCCTATAATCTCAGTCTCTCTCTCAGCAAGTTCAGCCTCTATCACTTTCTGTTTATATGGTCTTGATCTTCTCCTTAACCTCTTTGACCCCCAGTCTCTTCTGTAAAATGAGGACAAAAATACTCCACAGGGCTGTTGTGAGACTCAAAAGATACAAAGTAATAATTTATAACTACTGTTTATTAAGTATTTAATAAGCACCAGGCTTTGTTCTGTTTTTTCCACATGCTGGCTCATTCATTCTTCACAGTTGCATAGGGAATAGGTACCATTGTGATTCCCATGTCACAGATGGGGACAGTGACTTTGGAAAGGTTAGATAACCTGCATTTAAACAGTAGAGGAGCTGGAATCTGAACTCAACTTGTTTGATGGAGTAGCCCATGCTCTCAATCACCAGGCTGTGCTCAAAAATGATTTTGTCTTTTAGACGCACCAATTCCAGTTTAATCAAGATGCACAAGCCTACAGTATCCCTCTGGGGTCAGTTCTTTCCTGATTGGAATCAAATTCTGAAAGCCATGACCAAAACTTGCCTGCCTCCTGCCAAGTATTTCTCTCCAGGTAAATATCTACCTGTCTTTCTAAAAATAAAATGATGAGAACAGATGCTTGTCTCCCTGAATAACAGTGGCCCAGTGAATTAGTCTGCTAGTCATGCACATTCTCCTTCAATTGACAAGTGTTTATTGAAAGTTCAGTAGGCGCAAGACCCCATGAGAGACGGAGGGGCTAGGCGTGATGGCGAGCCCAGGCCACCCATCTTTGAGAGGAATATGGTCGTCTGGGCAGCAGGCGAATGCCCAGGGTGGAAAAGGGAAGGGAAATAAATTTTAGACAATGTGATGCTTCATAACAGTTCCCAGCAAAGTTCCCACCAGCAGGTAGTTTCTGGGCACTTTAAAAAAAGAGTGTGAAAAATTTGACCATGAAAATGAAAAAAGTTAAGTTTCTAGAACAGGGCAAGGATGAAGGGAGTAGGCAACTCGAGTGATTTTCAGGTGGCAAAATTAAAGACTGACCTGAAGGTAGTGACGGTGAAGCTGAAGTGAGACCAAGAACGTAACCATGTTTGTCTCCTTCTAGGCGCAGCCACGCAGGTGTAGTGGGAATCGGCAAAGGCTAATTTAACCAGGGTTGTCATTTAGTCAAGTAGAATGGTGAAGCAGGGGAGCAGGGAAGGCAGTCAGCAGAGGGAATGATTTCCTCTGGAATTACACTGTGGGGCTTGCGGGGTGGCAGGGAAATATGAAAGGAACGCATACAGAAAAATTAGAATGGGGTACAATAAAGCAGGTAGACTAAAAAAGATAAAGGCAGGGAATTGCAGGGAGAGCTACCTCTCACTCTGAAGCCAGCCAGGCTCTAAGGCAGAATTAGCAATCTCAGTCTTTAACTGTCCCCAGCAGACATTACTAATGATTTCTGCCCCTCAGCCTGGACTTGACTCAGGTGCCTAGAGAAAATGAAATGGAATCATTCTGCCAAGCTGGCTTTAGACTCTGGTGCTCTACAACAAAGGTTGAAATACTCGATTTCCTTTAATGCTAAGAAAGTGAATAAATGTTAATTAGCTAACCATGCTAATGAGATATTGATTACTTGTGCGAATATCACTTTTATGAGAAATAGAGGGCTACAGACAAGGCTGACCACATCAGTGGTCGGCACATGACCTTCCAGATAAAGTCACATTCATGAGGGAAGACTGCTGGGTGGGTATGGGGTCAGAGCCAAAGAAACAGAAAGGAACTAGTCTCTCCAGCTAATTGTGCCGTGTGTTCTCTATTATAAGAACATAAAATAGCATATCAGAATTCATAGAAATTGTATCCAATCAACATTTGACTAATATGAATTGAACTATATGGGCTGATTAAAGAAAAATAGACCAACAGAAAAGACTATAACAAAACACAGCACCTCAATCCTACCCACCATGGTGCTGGTGGTGTCCACAGATGCCTGAGATGTGGCTCCTGGGGCTGTCTCCCGTGGTTCTGTGCCTGTGCCTCCAGACCAAGGGCTCTCAAGGTTCAAAGATGACTCCATGGATATTTCAGAGACAATTTGAACACTCTTTGATTTTTGCCCCAAGTGTGACTTAACCTGCCACTCCTATATTTAGGGCACTTGATCGGGGAACCATTGTCCTTAGCCTGGCTGATAAGGCCATAGTCAATTCTTCCCTCTTCAAGGCCCTTTTAGTCAGTCATGACTGCTACATTACGTTATTATAGACATTTTGCACATGCTGAGCGAGGGCTTTCTTAGCATCAGTTAAGCTGATTCCTGAAGAACTCCTGGACAATACCCTGAAAACTTGAATTATATCATGGAGACGCCTTGGAGAACTAAGATATATCTTGACCTCTTGGCAAATTGTTCCTCCCTTGGTCACATTTTCTTATTCTGGAGGCACGTGTGATTTTCTTTATACCACTACATACAATGCTGGGAAGAATCACTAATAAGCTGAATAACAGAATCAGGAAGGAAGGATTTCTGAGGGCTGAAATAATGAGTCAAGCTAATAAGATGAAAGCTAACTAGTATAAAAGTCAAGTCTTCGCATAAAGTTCAACTGTATAAGTCAGAGGAAAGAAGATATCAGGATAGATGACCAGTCACATGATAAATTCTCAAGTCAGGGTCACAAATCCCAAGGCCTTGTACCTTCCCCCACAGGTACCCACCCCCACTCCCAAAATCAACCCTAACATCAGAATAATAGTTCAGTCACAGGATTCCTTTCAATTCCTTTCAATTCCTTTCAATTCCTTTCAATTCCTTTCAAGTTCTCACCAAGTGGCATGCGAAAAGAAACTAATCTGTAGCCACTTTCTGATCAACTGTACTAGACCCCTCCCAACCTGAAAGCCCCACTCAAGGGCTTTCCTGGTCCAGGAGAGTAGAGACGCTCCCATCAAGTGGGCCTTACTCTCCCTCTCTGTATAACAGAACTTTCCTCTGAATGAATATTTTGGTGAGCTTCTTTAATCAGAATCAAAATAGCTGGATTTGGCTGCTATAAGTTCTCAAAATAAATGAGCCTCAGGGTACAGCTTTACCAAAACAATTTCTTCACAATGGTGACCTCCTCATGGTCACCGACGGCAAGGAATGAACTTAGGCACTCTCTGACTTCCTGGATCCACCACTTCTTTCCCTATACTTTACACACTGGAAATATCAAATGGTTTATACTTCCCTAATACCATCCTCACTGCTAGGGATGCCCTTGGTTGCCTCTTCTGCTTAAGATTCAGCATGGTGGTCATCTATTTTGGAAAACTTGCCTTGATGGGTTCCCTTCTACTGGCCTAAATGGCCTTCCTTTGAGCTACCTAGTACCTCCACCCCCACCATTTACCCTCTGAGCATTTCCTTCCCATTCTCTCACTCATGGAGCTACTCAGCCACATGAAGATATATAGTATCTTCCACAAATTCCAGGTACTCAGTACAGTACAGGCACATGGATGATCCATCATGATCTTCGCTTCTTCCCTTCAATGTACATATGTGGGTGGTGGGTGATTGGGAGAGGTCAGGGATGAGAGCAATTGCAGATACTCCTCTATGGGCTGGGAGAGCTGGGGGGCAGGGAGGAGGTACGAGAACAGCACAGCAGGGATCCTCAATGTCTTGATGATATTGGAAACACCCAGGGTTCTTATTTATAATGTTGACTCCTAGGCTGCAACCTAGACCAAATAAATCAGTCTATGGAACTCAAGGATCTACACTTGTAATTGCTTCAGGTGATTCTTAGCCATAGTAAATTTGAGAAGTTTATCCCAAGGAAGATGCGAGCCTGCAAGACCATCTGCCATAGAGTCAAGAGTCCAAAAGAAAGGAGGATGACAGCCTATGCCCCAGAACCCTCCTCCCCAAGTAACTGCAAATATGGCACCCAGACATACTACAGTCCCTGTGTGTTCTGATCTACAATCTATTCCATTTTCAGGGCAGGTGTATGTCAGACATGTTCTGGATTTTAATCAAGTTCAAAAATAAACAAAGGCATGCTCTGGTAAAGTGGGTTTAGGCGCAGTCCACATACATTTCCAGGAAGGAAGGAAAGAAGGAAGGAAGGAAGGTAGTCACTTTTAAAAAATTCAAATTATAGAGGAGGATACTGAGGCTTAGAGAGGTTAAATAACAAGCCCACTGACACAGGACAGCTGAGTGGTGGTGGAACAGAGATTTTAAATGCAAGCCAGTCTGATTCTAGTACCTGCATTTTTAGCCTCTGCTTCCCAGCAGGTGAACTAGTATGAAGAGTCTCTATTAAAAGGAAAATGTCTCAGAGTAGAGCTCTGACCAGTTATCCTCTCAGTTATCAGATAACACATTAATCCACAGAAAAAAATCTGTGGAAACTGGCAGCAGAGACTGGGATGAGATTCACAAGTTAAAATGCAAGATGCACTCACCTAAACACAAATCTCTCCTTTACCCTCTGCCCTGGGCCAGTGCCCTGAGCGCATCACTGTCATTTAGTCCAGTGCTGAAAGTGCCCTTTGCATCAGCAGGCAGATGACAGTAAGCACAATTAGCAACTTCATGTGCAGTGATGTCAACCCACAAATACCGCATTTATTGGTTTGCAAGTCCCACCAAACCATAAGGCAAACCTCTAGGGTCAAGACGGGGCTTTATTCACCTTTGTCTCATCAGTGCCTGGTTTAAGGCTGGCACACAGAAGGCATGAACTGAAGGCACTGCGGGAGAAGCATGCTAGCCCTGCGGATGTTGACAAGTAGCAGAGGTAGCTCCTGGCCTCGGGCAGCTCATAGTCCAGCGAGTCACAGAGATAAATACACAGACAGTGGAATCAGGTCGGGTAACAGGAATTACCTTATTTATTAGATTCTAAGCTACACCTTTTTTTTCACCTTAATGTCTCTGAAAAATAGGGTTTCGCTTACATTCAAAGGTTGCCTTGTAAATAAATCTTATTATTTTTTTCCATAAAAACATCTTGAGAAATTGGGGTGCAGCTTAGAATGGATGGCAGCTTAGAATTGAATAAATATGGTGGAGCCTCCAAAGGAGCAAGCCACATACCACTGGGTTCCAGTCCTGGGGTCCTGGCAGTGGTGGGTGGAATGAGAAACAACCATTGGGAACAACTGAATAAAAAAATAAAATAAAGATGCTTCTTTCCCCTCTCTCTTCCTACCTGACTGCCTACTCGCCTTCATTCCTGCCTGCACTTTTCCTTTAAAAAAAAAAATCAAAGAATGGAATAAATACGATAGTGTTCAAAAAGCATTATATATGCCTAATGAGAACAGCCTATATATCTAATATATCTCTACCTCTTACCCAGCTACTGAAGATAAAAATAATGGTGCACATCTGGATGGAGGTGATTTTTGTGGCCTTATCCCCGCATACACCTCACTTTGAACACTTGGTTGGAGAAGAGAGAAGGTGGGAGGAGGCTGGGAGAAAGGAAGGCAGTTGCTAGTCAGGCTCCCTGCTCTGCCAGAGTCACTCTTCTCTGCTCTGTTTTTAAATCACAAACATACCTGTCTCAATGAGCTGTGTAAAAGTCATTTGATACCTTTCAAGTCACCATCTAACTGGTGCTTCTCTCAGATGCACATGAGAAATAGTCTGGAATTAACCTCTGTTCTATTAAGCTCTTTCTGATACCTACAAGCACAACCGAAGTTCACAGCCCAAGCTGAAACATCAGTATTGTAGGATGTGCACTATGTGCACATTAACTACCTATTCCCAAGAAGAGCATTTGCAGAGCAGAGAGAGATGGGTATGTGGGAGAGTAATTTTAGGATGAATTCACGGAAAGGTGCAGGCAGAAATGAAGGCAGACAGGCAGGCAGGCAGGAAGAGAGAGGAGAGAGAAGTATCTTAATTTCATTATTTAGTTGCTCACCCTGGTTCCTTCCTTGCCCCCTCTCGGTCCCCCACAGGTCTGGGACTGGAACCCAGAGGTGTGTGGTTTGCTCCTTGGGAGGTAATTGACCTAACCGCTGCTCCAACTACAAAGTTTTTATGCAAAATATATTTGCCAATATCATGATGGCTTTGGGTGTTTGTTTGTCTTTAAAGAAGGTTCTGGCAAATGAGCATTCATCTTGGGGTCGTAGTGGTGCTCCTTAAACCAGAGACACGGGCCAGTGGTGCTCTGAGGGATCCTGGGTTGACACAGCTCAAATTTCAGCCGTCCCTGCTGACTGTCCTAAATTCCTTTAGGAGCACAACTCTCCAAGGGCCTTAGGGAGTGTGCACCAAAGAGCCAGCAAAATGGAAAAAAAATAAAAAAGAAAGAAAGGAAAAACATGCCACATCACACCAGTCTCCTCTAGTAACCGTTACACAAGCTGCAGGAAAAGAAGGATCGAATGAGGTTCAACAACTGTGGATTCCAGAACCCTGGACAATTTTCTTTGAGAAGGAGCCAAAGAAAAAGCTGCCCCAGTTTAGCTCAGGAGAAAAGAGTTTCCAATGAACTGAATTTCCTTGCAAGGTAAAGCAGTTTACTAGTGTTTCACTGAAAATGCTCTTCACACCTTCCCTTAGGTTTTGTCCACAAAAGACTTTCCCTTCATTGACAAAGAGAAGTGTAAAGAAGGCAGTGGTTTTAAAACCTTTAAAACGGAGCTGATAGAATACACACAGAATAAATTTGATGTTCTCTATCAAACTCCTCTCATCTTCTATTTTCCTTTTTAAATTGAGAAATGACTCCTCTTAAAATTGTATTCTACACACACATGCATGTGTACACACACACACACACACACACACACACACACACACGGCCTGTCCCCCATGTGAAATAGAACAGAAGGTACTGGAAAAAACTGGATGATTTCTTCTCTCTGAAAAGCGAAAAATAGCATAAACAGGTTTAAAACGTCAAACTGGCCTTTGACTCATAGGAGTGTTTTAA
The DNA here is from genome assembly GCA_004363575.1 of Solenodon paradoxus. Taxonomy (NCBI): domain Eukaryota; kingdom Metazoa; phylum Chordata; class Mammalia; order Eulipotyphla; family Solenodontidae; genus Solenodon; species Solenodon paradoxus. The sequence continues at coordinate 136,013 of RJWH01003019.1, read as the reverse complement.
CTTAATAAATTGCTGCTGAGAGTTCAGAAAATCAAAGTCAGAGGCTGAGCAGAGACCTGGGATGGGCAGGGATGGGCTGAGGTGGGAGCCAGGAGGAAGAGGCCCTAAAACCACACCTTCTCCAGGCAGTCTCGAAGTCCTTCTCTTAGCAGGGGAGGGGTGCAGGGATCCGTGGAGACCAGGGTCAGAAAACCTCAGAGCCCTGTCCCAGGAAAGGCCAAGCTTGTCTTGGAGACACTTCTCTCATCATTTTGGTTTGGTTGAGTTCCTTAAACATGACAGAAACCCCTCATTGTGCTAGTGCTAGGGATGCAGTGCGAGAACCATTCTCAGCCTGAGAGGCACTTACAACCTTGGAGAGAACATAGACTCATAAAACTTATAAAAAGCATGAGCTCGTGTGTCCTGGTGGGATGGGGTTAAGTGCAGATGTGTGCCGGGGTTGGGCTGAGCAATGAAGAAGCACAACTAAATAAAATAAAGTGATTCTTCCTCCTCTCTCTTCCTGCCTGCCTGCCTACTCGGGTTCATTCCTGCCTGCACCTTTCCTTAAAAAAAAAAGTATGAGCAGCTAGAGCCTGGAGGAGAGCATCAATCCCAAGACGGTGTGTGAGGAGATGCCTAGAGAAGGTGGTATTATAAGCTATTATAATATATTCACATTGGTAGGAGGAGTGGGCATTGGCCTGGCAGTGTTATGGTGGGCATTTGAGGCGAAGTGTCCACAGAGAGAAGCCAGGAGGCTGGAACAGAGTGGAGAGCACACGTGCATAGCTAACTGAGGTGGTGTGCATGACGGGGGTCTTCAAGCAGGTTGTAGGTGGCAGGAATCAAAAGGAGCCACTGAAGGGCTTTAAATGTACTTCCCTTTTGTGGCACATTCCAAAGACTGACTGGGCCCATACTTCATTCTTCTCCACTCTGGGCTCAACCCAAAGCCAGTCTCTCCAGGTCTGCCCCCTTGCTCGCCCTCCTATCCAAGTTTCTAACCTGCTCTCAGGTATCATTTAACGCTGTTTTGTATGTACTAACATAGAAGGCGCGAGAGAAAATGTTAAGACCAATCTTTGTCCTTAGTGGTTGAGTTTCTACCCTTTGTCACCTGACCCTGGAGTGTGTGTACCCGAAGGACTGTCACTTAGTGAGGCAGACAGCCTAGGTCAGTGTTGAGCCTTTCAACTCATCCCTCTTGGGTGACCAACTCCTCCTCTACCTCTACTGCTCTCCCTAGTTATTTCCAATGTCAAACGAAATAACTATTGATTGCAAGTCAGTTGACACAGACCGTGAACCTCTTTCTATGAGTCTTCTACTAGAGAAGATAAAAAGATGAAACCACATTTCCAAACGCCTTTGCAGGATTCTGAGTCACAATGAGGCAACACCAAGTAGGTTTACTCATTAAGGAGAGATTGAGGTGGACATTGTTTCCACTGGCAAACGAGGTTGTAGGAAGACAGACTTGATATTCTCGTGTCTGCTCATCAGTTTCACAGATGTAGTTAAGGCAGCCATAGCATCCTGATCCCAGAGGTGGCTTCTTATGTGATGGCCTGAGACTCCCATTTCTCCAGCCTTTTCAATAATTATGCAAGCACCCAATTCCCTGTATTAAAACTTTCTGCTTACCATATCCAGAGACCATGACTTCCTGCCCTTACCCCAGTGGCCCCCTCAACTCCTTAACATGTCTGCTTTCTTGATGCCTAACTCAACCCTAGTGGGTTCCAACTGAGGACTCCAAATACAATGGAGCAAAAAAAACCCCACAACTGGGCATGTTCAGTGCTCTTCACAAAGCTCACCTGAAGGCCTGTTTCCTGGAGGCTTTGTGAAAGTAGAGCCAATTCTCCTGTCCCCAAAACCTCTGCTTGCCTACCCCGCATCCTTCACTCTGTAGTGACTACTCCAGGCTCCTAGATAATACACCTTCTCCAATTTGTTTGGAGATCTGCCTATTCTTTCCACTTTGATACAAAATTAATTTCCTCCATTCTTACTTGGCTTAGGTCTCTCCTCCCTAAAATACACTGTACACAGAGACAGTAGATTACACAAAAGAAAAAACAGTGAGCCAGCAATTTGTTTCCTTGTCACTCAAGAGCACTTGAGCCAACGCTGGGCTCCAGCTGCTATTGTTGACTCCATAAAGCTTAATGTCCAACGTGAGGGTCGCTATGGAAGCCAGAAATAACATTTCAGGAATCCCTCACACCCTGAGTGGCTTGGGTTGGAGGCTGTTCTATAAACAGTCTTCTTTTTTTTTCTTTGTAGCTGATCATTAAGATGAAGTTATTAAGACAGCAAGTTTAATGAACTGAGATGGTATATCTTATACATTTGAACACTGCAAAGCACTTAGGATATGCAAATGTTTAAGTTGAAAGGGAACCTTAAAAACTGCATTCAATTTCCCTTTTCTACAAATGGAGAGGGTAGGTCAAGCAGTGTAATGGTGGGGCAGCCTCCTGAGCCCCAGGCTTGCCTATTCCCCCATACCACCCACCTCCACCCTGGGCAAGTTACCTGCTCTCTAACCTTCAGTTTCGTCTTCTGCAGCATGGGGATCATGAGTGCACTACCTCAGAGAGGCATCATGAGGATTAAATGAGTGAATGTGTGGCGAGTACTTAGAAGGGTGACTGGCACAAAGACTCAGATATTCATTTTTTGCTCTTGCTATTATTCCCACCTGGTATTTGGTTGAGGCAATACAGAAGCCACATGGCTTAGCAGAGAAAGCACAGGACTGGGAGTCCAGAGAACCACACACTCTGCCACTGATTAGGTGACACTGATCACATTTTTTTTCTTTTTTCTTTTTTTTGGCTATGTTCCTTTGATCTCTATAGTTGGACTAAATGATGACTCTCAGTTCCTCTCAGCTCAGCTCTAGTATGTTCTGCCCTAAATCAATAAGTTAAAATGTTCTTTGACCTTGACAAATGGTTCTATTCATAATGATAGCTAATACATATTGAGCAAAGATTATACATTAATATACACTACACGCTGTATGTGCTCTAAATCATTATGTCTCATAACAACTCACTGGCCCCATTTTATAGGTGAAAAAATTGAGACTCAGAGAGAAGAGTAGTTTGTCCAGGCTCATTCACACAGGTGCTAACCCAGGGATCTGAATCCAAGAATCTGAGGCTAGAATTCATACTTTTCACAATAAATCTATAGGAAACAACCCATTTACACACACACACACAACTACACAAGGTTGCAGCCTGTGTGGCATTAAAGTTCCATAGTTGTACCTGCAGGATACTCTGAGGGCTGTTTCCATAAATTTCCAGCCATTGGTTACTGTTCAAGAAGGTTGGGGGAAAACAAAGTAATCCTTAGCTCATCATTACACTCCAGAGATTTTCACTCCCACCTGGATGATGACCTTAGGCTGTTTTCAGTTTCTTAGATACTGCTTTTCAGAACATTTGCTAAAAGCTGGAGTTTGTGACATACAATGAGTAATAGGTTCCAGATGGAGCGTGTCACACAGTGAGTTGGGCCCTCGATGTCCTGCGTAAGGACGTCCCCAGCATCACGTTGTCTTAAGTTCTTACAATAAAGAGTTATCTCCGATTACAGATTTTCTTGAAATGCAGCAGGAAGACCCAAGGCAGAGACCAAGGAAGGTCTGAGAATTAAGACTGCATGAAGGAACACCTGTGCAGACCCTGGCAGGTGTCCGTGTCTCCCCCTCCTCCCTGCTCTCTTCCCTTGTGCTGTTCTCCCCAACAGAGAGCTCTCAGCATGCTGTGGAGCAAGGACGGAGTATATGGATTTTGGTCTCTTTTCAAGATTTATAAAATATTTCATAGAACTTTACCATACAATGCTTAAGTGGCATTAAATAGGTTTAAATTGCATTTCATACATTTCCATTTACCATACCCAGCTTTACATTGCTGAAAATATGTGCAATAAAGTTCAAGTCTTTAATATTCTTTGTCAAAAAAAAATTGCACTTCAGTCATTTAGGCAATTTTCCCCCTATCTCCCCTTCATTATTACTGCTTTCTTTCCATTTTGTGTACTTTCAAGAAAATGGCTTGGCTTAGATAAGCAGATGACAACAGTGGTTGACCACTTACAAATCACTTTTCTCCCCAGCCCCCCGCCTGTCCCCTGTCCCCTTACTAAGACTCAAGCAGCAAGGGGAGGCCAGGAATACTGTGAAGGGCGGTTGTCTCCCCACCAGGAACAACTCCTTACTGGACAAAATCAGGGTTACACAACTCCCCAGACCAGGTGGTGGGATGGGCATGCAATCCAGTTTGGGTCTGTGAGAACTAAGGGGAAGTCTACTAAGGTTTCCAGGAAAGGTTTCGGTCTGTGGTAAAAGGAGTGAGCCCAGAGACAAAAAAAATTCTTCCTCCCTCCACCTCTATTCTCTTCTGACCTGGACTATGGTGAGAGACAAATGTGATATTTGGAGCTGCAGCAACCTTCTTGTGACTAGAAAGCAGAAGCCTAAGAAGGAAAGCTAATCTCCTGGGATGACACAGCTGAAAGCAGGGAATCACTGGCTCTCAAAGCATTATGAAGTATTTAAATAACTTTTAATAAAACCACTGTTGGCTTAAGTCATTTATACTCTACCTAATACTCAGAGATTTCACTACTGACACAAAACCTGTGCAGAATAGCTGCTCTATAAAAAGTGTTGTATGTATGAATGATTTGATAGGATAACTTTAACACTAAAAAAAAAACATTGGACTGCCCTGATGGAGCAGTAGTTAGATCAATTGCCTCCAAAGGATACAGGACACATGTCCCAGGTCTCGGGGAAAACAACCAGTATGAACAACTAAAATGGAAAGAAAATGCTTCTTCCTCCTCTCTCTTCCTGCTTGTCTGCCTACTCACTTTCATTTCTGCATGTGCTTTCCCTTAAAAAAAATAAATAAAAATAAAATAAAATTTAAAGCTATGAAAACTATGCACTTGACTTTGAGACCCAAGGCTGGAAAAATACTTAAAAATAAAAAAATTAAAAAGTTAATAAACTGTTTTGCCAATTATGCACACTTCCTGCGATGCATATTATTCAGATGTATAGTTTCTTCTTTAAGATGAGTATCTGATTTAAGATTGGAAGAAAGGTGTGCCTTGGTGGAGTAGCAGTTAGGTTAATCACTCTGAAGGAGCACAGGCCACATATCCCTAGGTTGGAGTCCTGGGTCTGGGAGGAATCAACCCATGTGAACAACTAAATAAAATTAAAAAATAAAATAAAATGCTTCTTCCTCCTCTCTTTCCCTGCCTACCTGCTTACCACCTTCATTCATGCCTGCATCTTTCCTTTAAAAAAAAGAAAAGGAAGGAAAAAAATGCTATTTTATACTCAAATCAGTAGATACTCAAATGATAAATGAATAAAAATTAATGATAATAATAATAATAATAATAAATGTCACTCTCATTCAGCACACATTTTAGAGTCTACTATGCCAGGTGATTTAGACCTAGAGATGAAAAGACTTAATTCCTAGTGTCAAAGATCTAACAGTAAAGTGGGATCTGTAAACACTACTTTGTAATATACAAAGTGTTTTTTCATCATTAATTTAAATTAATAAATAAATAAATATAAAACTTGAATCAACAAAAAAGAGCAACAAGAATATATTGACTGCACCCTCATGCCAGGTTCTGTGTCAAGTCCCTTATTTGCATGACTGAATTCCATCCTCATCCTCACTCCATGAAGGAGGGATCATTATCCACAGTTTACAAGTGAGACAACTGGGTTTCTGTTGCTTATGGTCACACACACAGTGGAAAGCTAGAATGCATACTTTTACTTAAAATTTAGGTATTCTCATTTTTAAAACCAAACTGACAAGTATGATAGCAGCCATGGCAAAGCTGATTGAAAGCTCAGTAAGAAGATGAGACAGTGAATCTGAGTCTGTCAGGAAAAAGGAAGCCATCTTCGGCTGTCTCTGCAGAACTAGAGGCTCCTGACCAAGACATGGCAGTTCTGGACACCAGTCTCTTTTTAAAGAAAACATATTCAGGGCTATTCTCCCTCTTGAGCTTGACCTTGTAAATCAACTATCAGCTGAACATCTCCAAGGGATGCCCCCTTTGTTGTCTACCCCCTACCCTCAACACTTCAAATGAACAGTCTGATCTCACACTGGGTACTTGAATGACTGCTGAGAGAACAAAGAGTTAGCTGTTGTGGTTATGTGTGGCAGTTTTATGCTGCAGCAGTTTGCAGACAGGAATTATGTTCATCTGGCCTGTTTCTCAGGCTGGCCTCAGCTTTAGTGGCTGGTTGGTCTATGGCTTTGTTCCAGTCCTGACTCAGTCTGACCACTGGCTGGGGCAAGTATCTAATGAGAATGAACCATGAAACAGGATGGGAAAATGAGTCTTCCAACCCCAGGATTCTTGGTTCTAAGTCTTGTTGCTACTGGTCAACCATTTCACCTGGGACAAGCAATAACATCTCTGGCCCTGGATTCTTCAACTTAGCAGCCCAGCAAAGTCCAAGATCCCTTCTCGGAATAGTTTTCAAATGACTAAAATAAAACACAATACCCACTATGATGGCTATTTTTTAAAATAGAGAATAACAAGTATTGGTAAGGATGTGAAGAAATTGGAACCCTCGTGCATTGCTGGTGGGCATGTAAAATGGTGCTGCCACATGGAACACAGTTTGGCTGTTCTTCAAAAGGTAAACAGAGGGAGGAGTCAAGATGACCACATGGTAGGAGAAAGACACACATCCTTCCCACAGAGCAACTAGAAATTCACCTGTTGCCCAGAAACAAACACTGAGGAAAAGCAGGCACAGAAGCTATAGAGTGGCAGCAGCAATCATGACCACAAAGGGTAGGCAAAACGTCAGGGTTCAAAGCTACACCCAAGACTCAGACTCAGGATTCCAGCCTTGGAGGAGTGGGTGGAACTGAGAGAAGAACTGGGCTACTCAGGAATTGCAAAAGCAGCAGAGAGCCCACCCTGTGGGACCAGGATACAGAACCGGAGAGAGGGTCTTAGGGCAGGGTGGAAAGAGGACCAGTGCCCAGGTGGTTTGAACAGAGGTTCGGATGAGGAAATTACACTGGGCAGTGCCATATCTAGAAGGCAGCTAGAGGACTCCCTTAACCTACCCTCACATCATATTGCTCTGGAGCTGCAGGACCTGCTCGCAAGAAATCCTGTCCCCCAGGCTTAAAGGAAGAAGACAATCTTCCATAGGGAGAAAGCATCAAGGCTACCTACCAGCACCACCCTGTGGGTGGCGGCAAATCTGTAGCCTGATTGCTGACTGTGCACCAACAGCAAGGTGATCATTATGGCTGGGAGCTGGGACAATGGGAGAAAGCTCTGCATCTCCCACACAAACTCCAACCCCATAGGCTGAACTTTCAGGTCCCAATAGAGGGTCCACATAAGAACTTCAACAAATTCACCAGTGGTGATGCCACAAAACTCAAGAATTCCCAGTGTTCAACCAAGATCCAGGCTTATTTGGTACAAGTCAATACCCTATACAAGGCCATCACTGCAGGGAAACCTAATGCACAAAATCATAAACAGAATGCAAAACAGAGCAAGGACACAGAGAAATATATGTGAAATAATAGAACCAATTAAAATCCCATGGGAAAATCTGAATACAACAGAAGTAAGCAAACTACCTGGAAATGAATTTAGGATAACAGTGAGAAACATACACATGGAAATTAAAAAACGATAGAGAAAGAGAAAGAGAACAACAGAAAAAAGAGCAAGAAGAAATGAAGCAAGATGTCAAATGAAGAATATGATAGCTTAACTAAAGAACTCAAGAATAAGATAGATGAAGCTTCCAACAGAATTAATGAGCTAGAAGATAGGGTAGACGAATGCACTCAAGTAAACCAGCAAAGAGATAAGAGAATTCAAAGAAATGAAAAAGCATTGGAGAAATCTGTGATAACATCAAAAGGAAACAACACTTGCATCACTGAGGTCCCAGAAGAGAAAGGCAGGCAGAAACTGTATTTGAAGAAATAGTAGCTAAGAATTTCCCTAACCTGAATAATGAAGCAAGCCTCCAGACCCAGAAAGCTCAAAGAGTTCCTAATAAAAGAAATCCAAACAGACTTACACCTAGAGACAATGTCATCAAAATGTCAAATATATAAGATAAAGAAAGGATTTTTTTTTAATTAGAGAAAAATGAGTCACATACAAAGAATTCCCCAAATACTGTCAGTGGATTATGCAACTGAAACTCCGCAGGTCAGAAGGAAATAGTGAGATATATTCAAAAGGCCGAAGAAAAGGATTTTCAATCTAGGATATTATATCCTGAGATTATCATTCAGACTGAAGGAATGCTAAAAAGCTTACCTGATAAATAAGTTAAAGGAATTCATGACCACAAAATAAGCTCTACAGAAAAATACTGAAGGATGCTCTATAAAGTGTAAAGAAACCCCACATAAAAAGAGTAAGATTGCAAATATAAAAAGTGGGGAGGAGGAGAAGAGAACAAAAATGTGAATGATTACAATGAGTAGAAGACTAATCTGCTTTCAAATAAAAATAGAAAACAAAGAAAAAATTCTTAATGCTAAATTCAGAGTAACCTCAAAATACATCCCCAGAGAATAAGCAAAGAAGAAAGCAAAAAGGGAAACCAATTAGAACATAACTACACCCAAACCACCTAAGAGAAAGAGATAAACATAGGCACTGTCTGGAACAACACACAGAAGACAAATTACAAAATGACAATAAGCAGTTATATATCAATAATCTCCCTAAATGTGAATGGTGTTTGACACCAGTCAAACAACACAGAGTGGTGGAATGTATTAAAACACATACCCCAATCTTCTGCTACATTCAGGAAACTCACTTTCTTTCAAAAGATGAAACAAAGACTCAATGTCAATGTTTGGAAGGCAATCCTACAGTCAAATGGCAACCACAAAAAAGCAGGAATGGCCATACTTACATTAGATAAAAAAGACTTCCAACTAAAAAGCATAATAAAAGACGGAGATGGACATTATGTAATGATTAAGTGGTCAGTTCAGAAAGAAGACATAATGCTTATTAACATATTTGCACCAAATGAAGGAAGATTAAAATGTATTAAGCAAGTATTATTAGAACTGATGAGACACATTAATAGCCACACAATAATAGGAAACTTCAACACCCCCATTTACAACATGAACAGATCAACCAGGCAGAAAATTAACAGGAAAACAGCAGCATGAAATGGCTATTTTGTCTAATAGACATAGACTGAACATTTCATTCAATGACTACAAAGTTCACTTTCTTTTCAAGGGCACATGGACATTCTCAAAGGCAAATCCTATGTTAGGACACAAAACATGTTTCAACAAATTTACAAAGACTGAAATTATAGCAAGCACCTTCTCTGATCACAATGGCTTAAACCTAGAAATCAACTACAGAAAGAAAGCTGGAAGACCACAAATTAATCAGAGATTAAACAACATGCTTCTGAAAGACTCAGGTAAAAGAGGAAATCAAAGAGGAACTTAAAAAGCAATTAGAGACAAATGAGAATGAAGACACAAGCTACCAGAATCTATGGGATGCAGTGAAAGCAGTATTAAGAGGGAAGTTCATTGCAGTCCAGGTCTACCTCAAGAAACACTGCAAATAAACAATTTAATGCTACATTTAAAGCAATTAGAGAAAGAACAATTAAATTAAAAAATAAGTAGAAGAAAGGAAATAATCAAAATTTGAACAGAAATAAATTAAATAGAAAATAGACAATCCAGGAGATCAATGAAAATAAACATTGGTTCTTTGAAAAAATAAAATTGATAAGCCATATTGATAAGAGAGAAGACTCTTACAAGTAGAATCAGAAATGAAAGTTACAACTGATACCACAGAAATACAAAACATCCTAAGAGACCAAGAACAGCTATATGCCAGCAAAATGGACAACTTTAGGACACTGACAGATTCTAGAAAAATATAATCTGCCAAGACTGACCCAGGAGAATCGGAAAACCAGAACAGAGCAATCACAAGCAAGGAAATTAAGGAAGCAATCAAAAGTCTCCCTAAAAATAAAAGCCCAGGACCAGATGCCTTTTCTAATGAGTTTTACCAAAGCTTCAGAGCACAATTAATACCTATTCTTCTCAAATTCTTCCCAAATATTGAAGAACAGGGAAAACTCCCAAATACTTTCTGTGAGATAACATCACAGTGATACCAAAAGCTTACAGAGACGTCACCAAGAAAGAAAATTACAGGCCAATATCTCTAATAAACATAGATGCAAAAATCCTCAACAAAATATTAACAAACCCAATAAAACAACGCATCAAAAAGATCATCCATGATGACCAAATGGGATTTATCCCAGAGATGCAAGGATAGTTCAACATATATCAACCTATTAATGTCATACAACATGTCAACAAGAGCAAGGAGAACCATATGATTACATCAACAGATGAAGAGAAAGCTTTTGACAAGATCCAACACCCATTTATGATTTAAAAAAATACCCTGAATAAAATGGGGATAGGAGGTACAAACTCAACATAATAAAAGCCACATACAACAAACCCACAACCAACATAATAGTCAATGGTGAAAAATTAATAGCAGTTCCTCTAAGGCCAGGAAAAATGCAAGGCTGTCCACTCTCATCACTGCTACTTAACATGTTAATCATACGGAGGTCTTAGCCAGAGCAATTAGGCAAGAAAAAGAAATAAAAAGAATCAAAATTGGAAAGGAGGAAATAAAACTATCATTACTTGCAGATGACAAGATTATATATATTTAAAACCCTAAAAACTCTGTCCGAAAAACTTCTAGAACTGGTCTGTGAATACAGTCAAATTGCAAGCAACAAAATCAATGCACAAAAATCCATTGCATTCTTATACGCTAACAACACACTTGAAATGAATCAAGAAAACTATACCATTTAAAATAAAGTAAAAGGATTCAAATATCTTGCAACATGCTTAACAAAGAAGGTGAAAGAACTATACAATGAAAACTGCAAATCCTTCTTAAAAAAAGAGAAGCATAGAAAGAAACGGAAAGACAGCCGCTGCTCCTGGATGGGAATAATCAACATCATTAAAATGGTCATCTTATCTAAAGCAATATATAAATTTAATGCAACCCTCCTTAGAATCCCACAGGATTATTTCCAGGAAATAGAACAAAAAATCTGAAAATTTGTATGGAACAACAAGACCCCAAATAGCCAAAACAATTATGAGAAAAAGAACGAATCTGAAGGGACTACACTCCCAGGCATTGAGCTATATTACAAAGTGATAGTGATCAAAACAGTATAGTACTGGAATAATAACAGAGACATAGACCTGTGGAATAGAACTGAATCACGAGAAACTGACCAACTCACAGTCGGTTAATCTATGACAAAGGAGCCAAAGGCATATGATAGTCAAAGCAAATTTTCTTCAATTAATGGTATTGGGATAACTGGACAGTCACATGAAAAAGAATGAAACTAGGTCACTCTCTAACACCATTCACAAAAATTAACTCAAAATGGACTAAAGATTTAGACATAAGACCGAACACCATACATTTCTTAGAAGACAACACAGGAAAGACATTCTGTGACATCAGAATCTTTGAGGACTCAACTCCAGCATCAAGGAAAACAAAAACAAAAATAAACAACTGGAACTACATCAAACTGAAAAGTTTCTTCACAGAGAAAGAAAACATCAACAGAACAAGGTGACTGGGAGAAGTTATCTGCATTTTATATTTCTGATAAGAGCTTAATATCTAAGATATACAAAGAACTCATAAAACTCAATAACAGAAAAAATGGCAATCCTATCAAAAAATGGAAAGAAGAATTGGAAAGACAATTTTCTAAAGAGGATATACATATGGCCAACAGGTACATGAAAAGATGTTCCTACTTGCTGGCTGTCAGGGAAATGCAAATCAAAACAACAATGAGATATCAACTTACACCTGAGAGACTGGCTATTATCCAAAAATCTGGAAACAACAAATGTTGGCGAAGATGTGGAGAAAAGAGAACATTTTTACACTGTTGGTAGGAGTGCAAATTGGTCAACCCTATGGGAAACAGTATGGTGATTCCTCAAAAAGTTGAAGATGGAAATTCCATATGATCCCGCCATCCCACTTCTGGGTGTTTCCCCAACAGATACAAAAACACTCATTCGCAGAGATTTATGCAACCCCATGTTTATTGTGGCCCTATTCACAATAGCTAAGAACTGGGAACTACCTAAGTGACCAACATCAGCTGAATGGATAAAGATGTAGTATATATACGAAGTGGAATATTACACAGCCCTTAGAAGAAATGAAATCCGTTCATTTGAATCAGCATGATAAACCCATGGGGATTATGCTAATTGAAATAAGACAAAAGAAGAAAGATAGATACCAGATGACCTCACTCTTTCAATAGAATTGAGAGGTTACCAATGGAGAATGGGACAAGAGTAGAGGGTGGCGCAAGAGGTTGTGAAGCCCATTACACAATGGTGAAAAACACTTGGTAATTTGGTGCAGCTAAGGGTGTGTTGACATATATTTGAGTTATGGGGAAACAGCACATAGGGGGAACACAAATACAACATGAATTTATTTTAATGTGCAAAATACAAGTCACTGCAATAAAAAACTTAAAATTAAATTTAAAAAATTTTAAAGATAAATATAGGTGCACCATAGTAACTTAGCAGATAAGTCCATTGGGTTTAGTCCACATACTTTCCAAGAACCCAGGTTCAAGACTCTGGTTGTGAAGGGAGCGGGGGTGGAGGCTAGGGCCAGGCCAGGGGAAGCAGGGAATCAGGATGAACAACGAAATAAAAACAAAGTTTCTTTCTCCTCTCTCTTCCTGCCTATCTGCCTAACTGCTTACCTTCATTCCTGCCTAATGATTTTCCTTAAAAAAAAAAAAAGAAAGAAAGAAAGGTAAACATAGAATTACCCTATACCTCAGCAATTCCATCTTCAATATGTATTTTTAAAAAATGAAAATAGGGACTTATGCTGATACATGTATGCCAATGGTCATAGCAAGACTATTCACAATAGCCAAAAGGTGGAAACAGCCCACGGGTCCATCAGCAGATGAATGCATCAACAGCGTGGTGCACACATATCACGGATTATCATACAGTCATAAAAAGAATAGAGTTCTGAAGTTCTGCAATACGGATGAACCTCGACAACATGTTTCTTGAAAGATACCAGAACAAAACAAATCTATCATTCCACTCATATAGGGTCTTTAAAATAGACAAATTCATGGAGACAAATCAGAGAAGAGGTTATCAGGAAATGCAGTAGGGAATACGTAGCTACTTCTTTTTTCTTTTTAAAAAAAATGTTAAAGGAAAGGTGCAGTCAGGAATGAAGGCAAGTACAGGCAGGCAGAAAAACAGAGTAGGAAGAAGCACTTAATTTTTCACTTTTATTGAGTTGTTTCCCCTGGACGAGGACTGGAACCTGGGGTGTGTAGCCTGCTCCTTGGGAGGAACAATCTAACTACGGCTCCACCAGGGTGTGCCTTTTTGTATTCAAGGAAAAATGCAGGCAAGAATGAATAAGAGTAGATAGGCAGGCAGGAGAGAGAGAGGAAGAAGTTGTTCTATTTATTTTACTTAGTTGTTCATCTTGCTTGCTCCTCCTGGCCTTGGCATGCAAACCTGGGTCACTGAGATGCATGTGGGCTACACTGGTCAGAGGCCATGAACTACCTACTAAGCCACTAGTGCACACCAGGGAGTTATTTCTTAATGGGTAACAGCTTCTGTTTGGGTTGATGAAAAATTTCTAGAAATATACAATGGTGAATACACTTAACGCCACTGAAAAATGGCTAAAATGCTTCATTCTATATTATTTATATAGATTATGTAATATATTTTAAAGTATTATTAGTCAATATACACCATATTATGTAGCTAGTAATAATATATATTACATATATAATATGCATATTATTAGTTATATATAAAACTACAATGAATAAATAAATGAAAAGAATTAGAAAGGAAGTCAGTTGTTTGAACTACAGTTATCAAAACGGGGGTATACTCACATGTTCTTTTTAAACTAACAAAAATAACTAGATCGAGAGAGGTAGGTCTATCTTGTGTAATTTGAAGCAGTGGTGAAAGTGAAACAATATTTCAAATGGTTTGTGACCACTGTAATGTGCCCTGAAAAATACCTTTGATTTCTGCCGGTGACACCGCATTGCCACAACTGCTGTGGCTGGCAGTTTATAACCATCATAGGAGGCAAAGCTAAATTGCATTTAGAGGTTAGTGGAAAAGAATGTTAATTTGTTTTCCCATCCAAATGATGGGTCCACTGACATCTATCCAAGAGCTCTTGGAGGATCCGTGGACCTCAGGTGAAAAACCTCTCTCAATTCTCTTCTAATTAGAATGATATGATGGAAGAGTGACTCCTGGCTTGTCTGTATCATCAATAAATTAACATCTCTGATCAGATTTCTCTTAACTGTAATTGGGCATCATTATAAAACTTACCTCTCAGGGACTTTGTGAGAGAAAAGGAGAGTAGGCAAGCAATGGGTGATTTGCATCACTGTAAAGCTCTTTCATAAGGTCAGGTATTATTAGGGAAAGCAAAGAGTCAACACAGATACTTTTCCTCCAAGTGCCACATGCTCATCCCTCAGGCCTCTGCGTCCTTCAGAATTTTTGCTAAGAGTTTTGTGAACCAGGGAACAAAACGCTGACTTCTTTTTGGTAAAGAATAGCATTTCCCAAGGGCTAGGCAAAATGGGTAAAGGGGATCAAAAGGCACAAACTTCCAGTTATAAGAAAATAAGGCCTGTGAGGCAGTCACAGCACGATGACGACACATAACAATATTGGACTATACGCTGAAAATTGCTGAGAGTAGATCTTAAAGGCTCTAATCATAAGGAAAAAAAAGGGGGCAAGACTTTGTGGCTCAAACAGCTGAGACATTGGTGTGCAGACTATATATAGTGAGAGGACCCAGGTTCAAGACCCAGGGCCAGGGTGAAAAAAACAAGAAAGAACAACTAAACAAAGATGTTTCTTCCTCTTTCCCCTTCCTCCTTTCCTCTCTTAAAAGAAGAAAAAAAGAAAAAAATTGTGACTAGGTATGATGATGGATAACTTATTGTGGTGGTCATTTGCAATATACACACATGCAAATCACTATGTTGTACCTTAAACACAGTGAAATCATATCTCATTAAAATATAAAAATGCCTGTCCTCTGTTATGAACTCTAACGAATGCCAACAAATTTGAAAATACAAATTGGATACTCTTTAAGGAAAATAACAATTATTAAAATAGACGCAAGAAGAAATAGAAACCCCAAATGGACTAATGACTCTTAAAGAAACTGAATTAGTAGTAAATATATCCTCTCTATAGAAGTCATCCAGACCAGACAGTTTTCTGAGTGAATTTTACTGGCATTTAAGGACATCTCCCTCACTAACACTATATACATTTTCCCCAAAACACTCATGCTGCCTGTGGAATTTGTACCCAACCCTAAAGCATGGCAGGAAGTGAATCAGATGTGACCATGGCATGACCCTGAAGTAACATGGTCACCCAAAACAATACCTTGCACACCACAAGTACTCAATGAGTATTTGTTGAATGAACAAGATTGAGACAAATTATGAAACAAAAAAGTATGTTCGAATTAAAGTACTTTGGTAGAGACAAAAAGCTAGTAAAATGGATGATTCTCCTATTCCTCTTCATTCTGGAGACAATTCAAGTTTGCTTGGAAAAGGTTGGGTAGAAAAGCCTGCTTCCTTCAGTGAATGGGACACTCACAGAGGACAGTCACAGGACACTGGCATTTGGGCACCTATGAATGAATGGTACCACTAGGAGGAGGGGCACTTCCCCACCAATGACTCTCAGAAACTTAAGAATTTCATGGAAATTCCATATGATCCCATCATCTCACTTCTAGTTATTTCTCCAAAAGATACCAAAACACTAATCCACAGAGATATATGTACTCCCATGTTTATTGTGGCATTATTTACAATAGCCAAGAACTGAAAATCACCTAAGTGTCCATCATCAGGTGAACAGATAAACAAGATGTGGTACATATACACACTGGAATACTATACTGCCCTTAGAAAAGATGAAATACTAGTGCCCTAGTAGCCTAGAGATAAGGTCACTGGACATAGTCCACATACATCCCCAAGACCCAGGTTAGAGATGCAGGGCCAGAACCAGGGAAATAACTAAGATGCACTAAATAAAATAAATAAAAATGCTTCTCCCTCTTCTTTCTTCCTGTCTGCCTGCCTACTTGCCTTCATTCCTGTCCGCACCTTTCCATTAAAAAAAAAAAAAAAAGGAGCGAGAGCAAGAGAGAGATGATGAAATCCTGTCATTTGAATCAACATGGATAGAATTAGAGGGGAGGGGATTATGCTAAGTAAAATAAATCAGAAGTAAAAAGACAAATGATCTCACTTATACATGGAATATAAAGAAACAAAGCAAAGGAACAGACTAAACAAAAACCAACTGTTGGACGTTAGCTATAGAACTAAAGCTACCAGTGGGCATGTGGCGGGGATGATGGGGTCCACTGGACAAGGGTGAAGAACTTTAGTCCTTTTGGTGGTGGCCAGGGTGTGTTGCCATGTATCTGAGGGACAGGGAAACTGCATATATGGTTTATATTATTTTGTATATCCAAATTGCCTCAATAAATATTATATTAATTTAAAATTGCTTTTTTTTTTTTTTTAAGTCTTAAGGATTCTTTATCTTTCACTGGGCCCAACACAGCACATAGAACATGGGGATTCTTGTGCATATCAACTCAACTAACGGATCAAGTGGGCTGGAACAAGCCCTGGTGCCAGGACTGGAGAATTAAGAGCTTGAGATGGAAAACAGCCTCTCACAGCCTTTGCCAGATCTGAGTCCTTTGGGCAGGATTCGACTGCAGTTTACTTCATGGTCCAACCTGACTTTAAAGGCCTCTGGGGCTCATCTCCCCAGGGCATCTCATAGCCAATGCCCCACATGGCGGACATCCAGCTTGCCTTTCCTCAGATCCTTCCTGGCTTTGTGCCGAAGCTATCAGATGCTTACGTTCATCTTGTTTTTCCCCAGACCCTTCCCTGCAGCAGCTCTTCATACATCTGGCCATCCAGCTTCCTCTTCGATGTTCTTACTCATTGGCTGGCTGTGGGTTTATGATAACTTTGCCCCCCTCCTCCTTTCCCAGTCCCACCATGCTCTGAGCAGCCAAAGTACACACATTGTCCTCCTTTCATCTTTTCCTATAAATCAGCTTCCCCTGGATAAACTGTAAGAAGTTTTTTCTGAGCTGGTGGTTCTTATTCTTGGCTTTTGAAAAATCTTACTGGGACTTGCTTTCACATCCTGGCTAGTACAATCACTTCCCATCTGCAGCCCTAGAATATTGGCTGTGCAAGCCACTGCATTTGTCCAACCTGCTTTTAGGACTCAGAAATAAACGAGAAACTAGTAACTACCACACCACTAAAACCTTTGAACTTGCTTCCCCAGCCTATGTCAGTAACAGTTATATTGCCCTGGAATGAGACTATGAAGTGAATCATAAGGGAAAAAGAGGCTATTTAGGAACACGTCAGAGATGACAATTACCCTCCATAAACTGGGAAAGTGAAAAGCAAAGCAATTTGTATGGGCTGAATTGTGTCCCCACCCCCCACAAATTCGTAAGTTGAAGTCCTAACCCACAGTACCTCAAAATGTGACTTTATTTGAAGACAAGGTCTTTCAAGAGGCAACTCGGTCAAACGAGGTCACTTGAGTGGGCCCTAATCCAGTAACACTGGTGTCCTTATACAAAGAGGAAATTTGGACAGACAGGTACAGACAGAAGAAGGTGAGGATATAGGGCAAAGATGGCTGCCCACAAGCCAAGGAGAGAACCCACAAAAGACACCAACCACGCCAGCAACTTGATCAGGCACATCCAGGCTCCAGAACTGTGAGAAAGTATATTTCTGTTGTTTAAGCCACCAGTCTGCGTTACTGCAGCACTAGCAAAATTATATTCAGTGCAGATCTCTAAAATTTCCTTTCAAGAATACAGGAAATGTTTATAGGCTGATTATTCCGGTAACTTTTGGAACCAGCTATCCTTATACTTACAGTATCTAATAGTCATTCAATATTTAGATATGAATTTTTAAAAGATGGCTATTCTTCATAATCATTTCAAAAGGATATAAAATATCCTCTTAATCTTTTCAGTGGTGACTGGGAGAAAGATAGAAAGCATTTTTATCAAATTTGCAAGTGATTCTAACTTGCTGTGTTAGGGAGGAAAAAGATCTTAGGAATGGTCAGCCTAAATGAAGATAAAATTACTATCAAAAAATTAAATATTTCACTAAGTTTAAAAAAAATCTGCTATATGATAGTTATTAAGCCACATGTAAAAAAGTCGAGTGATTTTGTTGACTGCAAACTCTACATGAAAAACTAAAGCATTTTACCATAATCATTCTTTTCCTCATTTAATTAACAGTGCTAGAACAGAAACCCAGGTATTAAACAATTTATATGTTGGCAGACACTAAAATTTTTCAGTTTCTCCGTGGTTTAAAAACTGTTATTTCAAAGGCTCCTAAGGCAGATTTTTCTAGGAAAGCAAAAGGTTAGCTTTTCTTTTTTTTAAACATAAGACAGTCTTTCTCTTCGGGTTCATTTCCTAATTCTGCAGACACCTCCATGAATTCTGGAATGCGAGGATCTATACCTCAGGGATTCCTTTCACACAAGGCCTTTGAGATCGCTGATGCCCAAAGAAGCAATTCCTTTCCTCCCTGGGCTAATCCAATAGCTACAGAGTTTCATATGCAAGTAAAACATGCCCTTGAAAGCACAGGTATTTGACTGTGTCTCCTAGGAAAGTTCTTTTTTTTTTTTTTTTAAAGGAAAGGTGCAGGCAGGAATGAAGGCAAGCAATAACAGGCAAGGAGAGAGGAGAAAGAAGCACCTTATTCATTTATTTATTTAGTTGTACATCTTGGGTGTTCCCTCTGGCCCTGGGACATGAACCGGGATCCTTGGCATATATGTAGCTGAACATTTACTCCACCAGGGCATGCCTCCTCTTTTAAGTTTTAACAAGTCTAAACTCTTCCTGAACACAACTTCAGTGAGTCCTCCTCTCCTATTTCTTTCAAACTAAACATTCTTAGGTCTTTCCATCATCTCCACATATCCCAGCTTTGGAAACCTCTACCAGCCTGGTGGCTCTGCTCTAGAGCCCTTCTTCTTTGCTCCTTCTCTAGCTATTTACTGAGCGCCTACTGTGTGCCTGGCACACTGCTCAGCCTTGCTGACAAAACATAGGTAACTGAGTAGGCCTGGGGCACACGCCTGCTGTGGGAATGCATTGTGGGGTATTAAATCCCAATCTAGAAGATAAGGAATGCTCCCACAGAGGACTGAAAGATGAGTCCAATTCAGCTGGATGGAACAGAGGAGGCGAAACTGTAGAAAAAGGTTTGAGTGGCAGCTCTGGCACCCTAGTGGGTTAGTCCACTCTGGCAAAGTACACATACCTACCCAGGGCCTAGGGAAACACCAATGTGAACAGCTAAATAAAATAAGATGAAGTGTTCTTTTCTCCTCTCTTCCTGCCCGTCTGCCTGCACATTTAAAAAAAAAGGAGGCACGCCCTGGTGGAATAGCAGATTTGTCAGCTGCCTTCGGCAGAGTGCAGGCCATATTCCAAGGACCCTAGGCCCAGGATGAAAACCAAGACAAACAACTAAACAAAATAAAGTGCTTTTTTTTTTTCCCCTCTTCTTGACTGCCTGTCTCCGCTCATGTTCATTCCTGTCTTTCCCTTAAAATAGAGACAGAGAGAGAAGAGTTTGAGTAAGGGAGAAAAAGGATTTGAGCAGATTGGCTTCCTGAATCCTCCTTCTGCAGTCAGAGCTGCAGACATTTGACCCCTCTAGACCTCTGTTTGTTCATCTGTAAAATGGAGATAAGAATACCAAGCAGAGTGAAGTGTGACCTTCTTAGCATAGTGTCTGACATATAGGAGGTGCTAAAAAGAAAAGAAGACACCATTACCCATCGCTATCATTATTATCATCAGGGAAGCCCACAATTGGCTCCTGAGTGGCAAAGAGCCTCACCTCTCAAGAGCACCAATTATCAAGGAGAAGAATGCAAACTATGTCATCCACTGAGACTATGTCCCCACACCTGCCACAAACTGCAGGTACAAAAGACATGGGCAATTGAAGCTAGAACATTCTGGAGCTGAAGAAGGAAATGAGAGAGGGTGAGATTTGAGAGTAAGAAATAAAGGAGAGGAAGAAGAGGAAAGGGATACATTAATAGAGAAGAGAAGGGAGAAAGAATGGAGAGAGAGAGAGAGCATCTGTAGGACAAAAAAATCAAGTTCTTTATTCATTGGCTAGAAAAGGTTTAACATTGTGGCTTATTGAAAGTCAGATATTTTTCTTTTGGGATTCTGGCATTAATCACAAGACAGAAATGAGGAATTAACTTCAGGCAGTATAGTGAAAATGGAATGATAACAGAGACATTGGTTTCTATATAAAACAGAGGCACGCAGAGGGGCATGTTATGGGGAATCCACGTCTGAGTGGAGCAGCCATGACAGCCCCTTGGTGGCCCACACTTCCGGCTGCCATGGCCCAGTAAAGAGTGCACAGAGGAGGGCTAAAGACAGAGTGCCACACAATCAGAAGGAGATAAAAGTTCTAAACTGGACCAAGCAGCTTCAGGGAAGGTAGGGCTGGTGGCCTCCAGTGATCTCCAGGAGCCAGATGCTCTGATGGTTCTAGCCACTGCTTTTCTCCTTCCAACAAATGTCAATTAGGGGGACTATGGTGGGATGTGGAAACTCATCTACTGGCAGTTAATACTTGAAAATATTAATGATTATTTTTAACTAGGAGAAAACCTCCAGTGGCAACAGGGAATGGGATATTCTTACACTTAATTCTCCAGGTTGGTCAATGACTTCAGTCTCATTGCTAATCGAACCGAGCAGAGATGTGAACCTAGCCATTCAGCAACCGAGGAATCATAAACTGAGAAAGCTATGACATTTGATTAATGTATAGTCTAGTTATAGATAAACTTCACTGGGTGTCACCAGATAATGGATTGGCCTGTCTTCCCTTTGAGGCACAGAGACCTGCAACAAGACTAATAGATCAGCAGACACCTTGCTGATGCCACAGTCTGTCTGTAATCATCCACAACTGTGGAATGCCCCAGATACCTCACCTTCCCCTCCAGCCCCGCCTCCCCTGGCATATACACTGGTCCTATATAACTTCTGTACCCGCTTCGGTCAGGCATGGGGATCTGGAGCAGAGCAGGCCTCCCGCTTCCTCTGTTGGTGCCTCTCAAAGTTAACCTTCCCTTTCTTCAAACAGTGGTTCTCAGTGATTGGCTTTGCTGTGGAGTGGGCATAAGAAACTGGGTGTTCAGGAAAATTCATTTACCGGGTTTCAGCTCTTCATTTGAAACACATTGCATTTTTATTAACATTTTGATGTCAAGTTTACTTAGAGATATATACAAAAAAATGGAAATAAATGCCTCATACTGTGACTTTCAAAGAACAGAATTTGGGGTTGTATATAGTGAGTTCTTAGATTGCCTTTATTGGATTTATTTCTAAGTAGTAAATAACTGTTATGAAGAAATTTCTCTAAATTCCTAAGTAGTAAATAACTGTTATGAAGAAATTTCTCTAAATTCTTTAACTGCTACTACTGAACACCTCTGGAATTCTGTGTGTGTGTGTATATGTGTGTGTGCATGCACGCATGTTGGGGGAGAGGGCAAGTCAGCTACCATCATACCCTGACCAGACTATGGTCCAGCCTCTTTTTAGATCTGTTTCCCACTTCTCCACTCTACCGTCGTATTGTCACAAAGTACTCTCTTAGAACACAGATATGAATTCTGAGTGGGTAATATTGATCCAAGGGGGGATCTATTTAGGTCAAGAAAAAGATTCAAGGTTAGTTAGTAGAAATAAAATGAGCAGTGTGCCCCTGTGGGTCAAGTGGCTAAGGTGATGGCCATATAAAGTCCAAAACCCTAGGTTGGAGACCTAGGGCCAGAGGAAGGGGAAGGAAAAAAAAAAAAAAGAAAAGAAAATGGGCATGCCCTGATGGCCTAATGCTTTAGTACACTGGGCACAGCCCACATACATCCCAAGGTTGTTGGTTCAAGATTCCAGGTCACAGGAACAACCAAGATGAATAAATAAATAAATAAATAAATAAATAAAGTAGTACTTCTTCCTCGCCTCTTCCCGCCTGTCTACTCACCTTCATTCCTGCCTGCACCTTTCCTTCAAAAAAAAAGGAAAGAAAGAAAGAAAACGAGCGAGGTCAATGAATTTAGAAAAGAACATACAAGTCAACAAGACGGACTGAAAAGGTAGAGCCAGTCAGCAGAAGTGTGGACAGTTTGTGTGCCCTCATGCTAGGAATGAGGGGAGTAAAGAATGTGGGGAGTTTGGACAAGGAGGGTTAAGGTTTCCAGAAAGGCTGACTGCCCCCACTGGTTGCCCTGGCAACAGATCCACCAAGATCTGACGGTGATAACTGGAGAAGAAATGTGCACAGGCAAAGCCGGCAACAGTGATCGGTGGGGGCAGGACGACTTCCAGTTATCGCCACCTAGAGGAGGTGCCTAAGAGAGAGAGGGCGGGGATACGTGGATGGAGAGGGGAAGCATCTGAAGTCTCCCACGAGCCTATGCTCTGGCTGCTGCACAGCCTGCTGCTCCATCTCCGCCTGTTTACCTGCACCTAGAAGCAGAGAACAAGCAGAACATGCTTTTTTGGTTCTCCTGGTGGTTGGGTTGTAGGCTGGGGATTGCTCTCTGAGGAGGACGCGGAGCCTGTCCAGATGGCACAAAGAGTGGGAGCCAGCACTGATCACTACTGTTGCCTATTCAGAGTTCTCCAGGGGTTCCCACCTCTGCAGGCGGAAGTCCACTCTCGCCACTGGTATTCTTAAGCGATCTGGCTCCCACCTCCTTTGAGCTGCTCTCCAGCTCAGACCACGCTGTCTGACAGATGTGGCGCTCCCCCATGGCACCACCAGGTCCAACCTCCACATGCCATCCTCGCTCCTCTCCTGCCTGCTCACCCGTCAGGTTCCACACCGTGGGTCATGAGCTGCACTGGGAATGCTTCCCTAACCAGCCCTAGGGGTTCCAGAAACACTTTCAGAACCCATGAAGTCAGAACTATTTTCATAACAACACTGATGTTTGCTTTTTATCCTCTCATTCTCTCATGACTGGTTAGAGGATGAAGAGCTTATGGATGTGGCTTTAGATTCCACATTGCAACTAACCTTTAAGAAACCACCATTTGTCAAGGTTTGGTCCCATATCCGAGAATAGCCACAGTTTTATCAAAAAGTTACTGAAACATTCCTCCATTTTCTGAATACATAGCTGTATGAGGCCATATTTTTTCTTCATATAGTCCAGCCAAAATAACTTTTCATGTCAGACTGAATGGATAAGAAATGAGAGTCCAGCTGTCATCAGTTAAGCCAGACATTAAACAGATGTGCAAAAATAAAAAATTGCCATTCCTCTCACTCTTTTTTTGAATTTAGGAAATATCATTTTATACCAATATTTTATTTATATAATGGGCTATGTTATGGGTTTATTGTTGCTATTTTTTAACTAGTAATATTACAACTAATAATAAATATATTTTTTAAGTTCTTTGTTTCTATTTCTGGCCTAGTAAATCTCAGCAGAGCTAACCCACATAAACAAAAAGCTCTTTGGATCCTCAGTCATTTCTGTGTGGAAAACAGTCCTGAGACCACGAAGTCTGAGAACTACCACCTAATACTGAGCTCATGAGAAGCAGAGTCAAGCTGTAACTTAGTTAAGCCTCTACTGTTGTATACCGTGTCCATGAAATTAATGGTCTTCTTACATGTCCACCTAGCCCCCGACACACGTGTTTCCTGGTGATAGTTATTCATCTGAAACCCCTGTTTCTGAAATTCCAGATGAATAAATGAGGTAAGAGCTAAGTGCCCTGTGCCCTGGACACACTTGATGAATGCTGCCTGAGAAACCTGTAAACATTCACAGGAGTGGGCATATACATACATTTTTTAAAAAATTGGCTCAAGTTGTTATTGGAACAATGGCTTGAATTTGGACATAAGATATAAACACTTCCTTTTTTTAATTAGAAAATGTAAATGAAAAATTAATCTAAGAAACTATTCTGTTTCTTCTGTCAAGCTTCCAGAAGCACCCTTCAAAGTGAGTAACCAGTGAAACACATCATGCTGTGGATCCCATAAATTCAGCCAAAATGATTTGCCTCAGAGAAGTGAAATGTGGTCTGGGTAATGTTCTGAATATAGATAATAAAAAGCCAAGAAAAACAAACACCCAGAAAACACAAGACACCATATTCTAGGAATGAAAAGCAGGTCATTGAATCAGGGCAAGAACTACAAGAAACATGGCTTCGCCATCTTTGTTCCCTGTCAAAGTAAGAGCAAAAGCAGATGGTACTGGAGAATCCAGGCCAAGTGGTGGCATTTGCCTTCCAGTTTCATGATTCTCAATCATGTTCATAGAGTCTAGCAGCCTTCTATCATGGCTGGGATCTGCCATTCGCCACTTGCCACAATTCATTAAAAAAATATTAACAATACTCTTAATAAAAATGCAAACATTCCTTATCCTTTTCACATTTGCAGAAGTCTTAGGTTTATGTTCCTATGAACACCAGGATTCTCAGGAGACTAAGGACATAGAAGACCCAGGTTGCAGGGTCATCATTTAAGATAACCTCAGTAAGGATTCAGACTCTCACAACAGTGTTCTTTGGTTCTGTTTGATGTCTTATAATTTGGGATCTGGTGGCTACCAAGCTATTGGGCAGTCTTCTCAGTGGCCTTCATGGAGGGCTGGAGTCTAGTGACTGGCTAACAAAATATAAATGTAAAATAGTTTCAGAAAATGACTTCACGCAATGATAGCTGTGGTAAAACTATCCTTCTGTGCATATCCACGATTATGCACATTACCTTATTTACTCCTCACAAAAATATCACAAGGTTGGCATTAGCATTCCCATTTTATGGATGAGGAAACAGAGACTCAATGAGGTTACTTTGAGTATATACAACTGGAAAATACCAAAAACAGGACTTGAACACGAATCTGTGTCAAAATCCATCCTCTTTCCTCTGATCAACCTTCCTATGACCCCTACATTCTAGGCTTACCAGAGCCCTAATTTGTTTCCTTGTTTATTTGATTTCTTGTGCTTAAGTTTTATCCCCTGGCCTTGAGTCTCAAAGCCAGGTCCTTGGGTTTTACATGGTCAGCCACTTTAGCCACCTCAGTCACCTGAGCCACAAGGTTACACCTCAGAGCCCACGTACAGTACCAGGACAATTACCTATTGTCTGTGTGCTTTCATGACCTTTTCTTTCTCGAGCAAAGAAAATAAATCATCTCAAGAAAATATACTCACTGGGTCAGAATAACAGACCCCTGACATTCCCCATTCCTAATATCCGGATTCAGCTCATAATGCCCACTTTTCTTCTGTGCTCTTCTTGCCTTCCAGAAGCCCACCTATTCTTTTTCTCATCCTATCCTGCAGGGGACCATTATTAACACAAATTAACAGGACAGATGCAATTCAAAAAAATTCTCCTAACATTTTTGTTCAAATAAAAATAGGACATTTATCAATGAAAAACGTTCTCTTGCATGTTGGAGAAAAGTCATGAGACAGATTAAATGGACATCTTTGAAAAGAAGAAGTTTGATTTTGAAAACCCATGTGTAATTATATCCTCAACTTGGGATGCATTCATTGCTGATGAGACCCCACCACACACCTCTCGCAGCACCCCAACAGGACATCCAGGGACAAGAGGGCTTCTCAGACTGACTTACATCCCCTGGACTGGAGGACTTCCCTTCACCACCCTTTCCTGCCTGTTCTGTCGGTAGAGCCCCCAACACTCACCCAGGAGGGCCGTCTGGGGGTGGGTCCGAGAGTGTCTCCCTCTAGAGAAGGACCTCATGGGAGGCCGCTCCCTGGCCTCAGTAGGGAGGACGAGGATCTGTCCAAGGATCAGCAGCAAGCAGCCTACCCGCATCTTTTCCATCTTCAAGAGGAAGAGGAGTAAGGCTGTGGGAAACAGGAGAAGCAGGATGAGATTTCCAGGTCCCCTGGATTCCAAGCCCTGCAGACCCACCACCTTGCCTTTTCACAGTTCAGACTGCCCCCTGGTACTAGAAATGCCATTTGTGTGTTTGACCCTAAAGAACTTAAGAGGTCCCATTGGTAAGTCTCCTGGGAAACCCGAGCAGGGCATGGCTAGTTGGAAATTTTCATCACTGTCATCACTATGAGACTGAATGGAACTGAATTTGAGGGGGAAAAAGGCATTCTGATATTTCTTCTCAATTAACTTTTTTTTTTCAATTATTCATAGTCACATTCTATATCTTGGATTTAAAAAGAAAAAAAATACATCTGAGGATTCTGAGTAATAATATTTCTTCAGTCTAATAATATTGGATGACATAAATCTCTATCTATATCTATAAATTTCCCAAGGAATTTGTGAATAGTTGACATAAGGTAGCATCACATAGTCAATTCCCCGCCTCCCAGTCTCCCCGCTTCCCACACATATCTATCCATAAGGAATAGAGTACAGTGGTCCACCAGGCTCACTAGGGCTGGGACTGGCTGGCGCCAGACTGCCTAGCTTGGAATTCTGACTCTGATACTTGCTAATTCTGTGTAACTTGGACAAACTATTTAACCTTCCTGAGCCTTATGGGAATATGAGATAATACCAGCTGAGTGAGTTAATGTATGGAAGTAGGCGTTCATTGTAGCTGGCACACCTGGGGATGTGGGGAGTAGCAAAGGAGCTAGGGACCAGACAGAGTGAATCAAACCCAACATAGAGCAAGAAGCTCTCAGATGCTTAAAGAATTCTAACCCCCAGGTGAGTTTGGGGTATGCACAGGGCAAGTGGGGGTTTCAAGATTTCAACTAGAGTAGTAGTATCTGTTCTCTTTTTCTGTTATCAGTCTTGGAAAGCAGCTGGTGTAAAGGCTCAGGAGGACTCTAAGCAGGGAAGTGACATGGTCAGATTCAGTTTCTCCAGAACAGCCAATCTCAGTGCTTCAGATGGGATGAGAAATGTACTTGGCTGCATGGTGAACAATGTTGGAACTATTCTACCTGGAAAAACCTCAGAGAGATTTTTTGAATTGAGTTTATATTTATTCTTCTATTACCCATGAGTATCATGGGTGGCATAGCAATTTGTTAATTTACGCAAGATTACAGAGGAGGAGGGAGTATTTATAACATCACTTGCATGTAAAATCCTTACTAAATCCTTATCTTTGCTTGGCAATTTTACACAACTGA
The DNA here is from genome assembly GCA_004363575.1 of Solenodon paradoxus. Classification (NCBI taxonomy): domain Eukaryota; kingdom Metazoa; phylum Chordata; class Mammalia; order Eulipotyphla; family Solenodontidae; genus Solenodon; species Solenodon paradoxus. Next base: position 108,458 of record RJWH01003019.1, on the reverse strand, counting down.
CTGTATTTAATTCTCACATCTACTCTGCAAAAATCTGAATGGTTGTTTCTACTTTTAGGATGAGGAAACTAAGGCTCAGAGAAGTTCAATAACGTGAACAAGGTCACACTGCTAAAGTGATAACGTAGGGAGGGATTCAAATCCTGAGTGGGCAGCCCACTTTGCCAATTCATTGATTAGCAGAAAATTCAATTAGCCGAAAGTCGAGTCTCCAGAAGTCAATTCCTGAAAGGCCAGAGCTGTCTCACTGTCAGAGGCAGGAATAGGGCAAGGCCAAGGCAGGAATCATTTCCCCAAACTTAAGAAAATCCTAAATAATTCAGTCAACTGTTTTTCAGCAAATTGTTTTCAGGAATTGACCTAGAGATGAATCCAGGCCTATTTATCTTCAAAGTCCACAGGTTTTCACACTTGCTATATCGGTGAGCTCACTTTTCACTCTGCGTTAAAATTATATTAAAAACGGCGAACGTTTTTCAGCACTTACTATGTGCCAAAAAAACATGCCAAGTGCTTTAAATGTTTTAAATCATTTAATTCTTGCAGTAGCTCAGACAAGTTAAGTAACTTGCCTAAGGTTATGTGGCTGATCTCTAGAGGTACTGGATCCCCACAGTTAAATTCTGCAGCCCCACCCCACCCTTGAAACAATTTAAACTCTTTAAAGACTGTTCCCTTCAGAGGTTTCTTCCTAGAGGAGGAAGAAAATTTGAATTTTGCCTTTTTCCCCTGATCTCGTACCTACCGTTTACTTTAGAGCTTCTTTGATACTTAAACATTTATATGACATTTTAAGTGTATTTCTTCATTTACATATGATTGTTTTAATGCTGTTTTCCTTCCTTCAAACTGAGAACATACAAAGTCCACATGTATTTATTTCAAGATATATATGACATACACATGACAGAATGTGCTCAAGGACCACTCTGTCCTGACACGTTTGCATTTATATCCACTTAGAACATGACATGTGGTAGATAATTATTATTTTCAGAAAATAAATACCATTTCATGTGGCTTGGATTACTGTGGATTTCAAGAAGCAATTGATTCGAATCACCACGACTAACAGAAGGAACTGAGGCTAGATGAAGGGTACACGGTTAAAAATAAACAGAACTAAATGCTTCCATAGTGTAACCATGAGTGGGTTATTTACTCTCTCTCTCTGCTCAATTTCCTCATCTTTAAACTGGGGATAATAACAGACCTAGGTGTAGGGATTCAATCAGGTCATATATATAAAGCACAGCCTGGCACAGAGTAAGTGCTCAGTAAGAGTTAGCTATTTGTTTTTATTATTATTATCATTATGCAATCAAACCAATTAATTACATTCTATATTGTTAATTTTGTCATACTAAGCCATTTAATGTACATCAAGTTATCTTTTATACTTTGTAATTTCTATGATCAAATAAAATAATGACATACACATTCATAATTGAAGAAATATGATAGTATCTAAAAGTAAACATTTCCTTCTTCAAAATATAATGGCATGACAAGCCACAGGCTAGCAGCAAATATTTGCAAAACATGTATCAGATATATTTATATCCAGACTATATAAACTCTCGTAACTCAACACAAAGACAAACAACCTACTTTAGAAGGTGAGAAAAATTTAGTCACATCACCAAAGAAGATATCTGAATGACAAACATATGAAAGATGTTCAATATTCTTAGTCATTGGAAAAATGCAAGTTAGAACCAGAATGAGATTCATGACAAATTCATTGGAATAGCTAAATTAAAAGATTGATTAAACCATATGTTGGCAAGGAAGTGAAGAAACTGGACCCTTCATGCTTTATTACTAAGAAGGTAAAATGGTGCAGTTACTTTGGAAAACAATTTGGCAATTTCTTATAGATATTTACTTGTCAAGGGACACAGAATAGGCTGACCCACTCTCCAGGTTTGCCCGGAACTGCTCAGCTTTTATTCCTGAAAGTCCTGTAACTGAGAAATCTCCACAGTCCTGAGCAGCCAGGATGTTTCATTTCCCTACCAGCAGCTGAGCCCCTAGGTATTTATCACAAGGATATGCAAATACATCCACACAAATATTTACAGTCAGATGCTCACAGAAGCTTTGTTTAGAAAAGCCAAAACCTGGAAACAACTGAAATGTCCATATGGCGATGAACAGAGCACTAAATTGTGGCGCATCCATACATCAGACAACAGCCAGCAGCTAAAGGAAGGCCATGCTAGATCTCCGAATAATTGTGCTGATGAAAGCAGCCAGATACAAAAAGATAACACACTGACTAATTCTATTTATACGACATTCACTAAAGGTGAAACCCTATATGACAGAAAGCAGATCAGTATTCCAGGAGCTGGGGTGGGAAATGAGGATCAGCCGCAAAGGGGCATGAGGGAAATTTGAGGGAAAACAGAAATGTTTACATCATGGTGGAGGGCATACGGCTCTATGCATTTACTAAAACTCATTAAATTGTATATAGGTCTCCCTTATATCTGAAACCTTTATCCAAATGGCATAAAATGAAGAAGCAATGACCATTCCCTTACATGGAAGAGTTTGCAGCACTCTCAGACTCAAAAGACAATCTACCTACCAAACAGCATGAAAACTTAAACAACACTCACTCACAGCAAAAGCAGAAAGATACACATACGCAGCCAGGCTAGAGCAGGTCCCGGGGAAGGAGCCGGCAGGGAGCTCCTGCTGCTCAGGGTGGGCGCCCTGTCTGCCCGCCGCCGCAAAGCGGACATGCTTGACACTAGTCTCTTTTTGCCTTTTGTTGCAAAAGTGAAAAAACACTCCTAGAATTTCTTTTTATTTTGTGAAACAAGTACTAATGTAAGTCTTTCGTGAAAGTGAAATGGACTAAATTGAACTTCTGAAAAGCATGTGATACCTATATTTAAACAGAATGAATTTTTATTGAATGCAAGTTCTGCTTCAAGAAAGTCATTTTAATAAAACTAAAAGAATTGGGGAGAGAACACGGTATACATACCAACATGAAAACAGTATGGCAATATTAACATGGGGTTGAAGTGCGCCCTGGTGGAGCCGTGGTGAGGTCAGTCGCCTCCGAAGAACACTGGCCTCATACCCTTGGATTTGAGTCTTGGGCCCGGGGAGAAACATCCAGTGTGAACAAGTAAGTGAAATGCTTCTTCTTCCTCTCGCCTCCTGCCTGTCTCTGCTCGCCTTCATTCCTGCCTGCAGCTTTCCTTTAAAAATAATATATTAATAGCAGACAAATAGGTGTTTTTATTTTCACTGCAATGCCAGTGAAACAAGAAAAACTAAATCAGTGCATGTAACCCATAGCAATCACTGCTTCTCCGCTTAGCATTTTTAATGGCTAGCACTTGAAGGAGTCAATTCTAACTGAGAATGGAATGATATTTAAGAAGCAGTTCCTCTCAGATATGGGCATATGAGAAGAATGGTTGTGCTGAGAAAGAGAGGTTGATTCAGTCTGAACAGATTCCAAGAAGCATTTGGGTACATAGAAAGAATATTCTAATATAAGTGCTTTGACTTTTGTTTCAGTAATTCTTCTCTTCTCCATGGCACAATGAATCTTTTCACTTAGCTTTAGCAAGGGGGTGGAGGAGGGAGAGAGAGGAGAGAGACAAAGGAGACTGTCTGGTGCTCACAACTATGAGTTCTTCTAAGGATCATTGTTCCAAATAAATTGACAGGAGAGCAGAGTATCACCAGAGCCAACAGTATGTGCAATGGGCCTCCCAAGAGAGGCCTGCCCTGTTATGACATGCTTTGTGACCACAGTTAGGTGAATACACTCTCTGGGGCTTTAATTAGCCAGCCATAAAATGAAAGGCATGGTCTGGAAGTAGTGTTTCTCAACCTAAACCAGGACCACAGGCCACTAAGACCCTGAAGAAGGTGGGGCATGACATCCTCCACGTGATAAATCCAGCCTCCAGGCAAGAAGCGAAAGCGGGTGAGTACTAAAAAAATTTACGTGTCTCCAAAGAGCCAGGCAGTGAAGTAGGCATTTTGCATAATGTCATCTCATTTGATTCCTCCATTTATTCTGTGAGGTGGTCGAGTCCCCAGTTTTACTAAGGTGGAACACTAAATTCACAGTTGGAAAGATAGTCTCCAAGCCTCAAAGTGAACTAAGTAACAAAGTCAAGTTACCCCTGCCATCTCTTGTTTGTTAATGTTCAAAATTCTTAGACATCAGAGTCAATAGTTTAGTCCTTTGAAGTTTGCTCAGTCAGCACCCTGAGCACGCAGACCAATCACTCTGTTTTCACAGAGAATCAGTCTTGGAGCTATAGCAACCTCAGAGGTCACACCTGCCTCCCTATCACCAAAATCCATCTCCTGCATGGTGGGCAAATGGAATCAACCTCTGCTAGGGCTCAAGGCCATGGTTTTCAGGTGGCTGTTAAGTGTTAAGACTACAGAATTCCTTGATACTGACCTGACATTGCCTGTCTCTGATTTCCACCAAGTGGTAAATGCCTGCTTCCCAGCTCAGCCTATCTCGACAAGAACACATCTTCATTCACTCGAGTCCATTCACAATTAAGGTAACCCCTCCACTCCGTCACCCAGTCTGGAAACTCAGAGCCCACTTCCAAGTCTTCCTCACATCACCATCACACTCATGAGTGGACCAGCCCTGGCTTTCCTGCCTCTGCACAACTCCCCCAGCCAGACCTCCTGACTGTTCTAACTGCGGCAGTAATCTTCCATTCTTGCCATTTCTCACCCAGACTCCTGCAAGGAGTTTCAGAACTGCCCACCTTGCATTAGGTCCCTCGCCTATTGGACCTGTCCCTCCTCTGATGGCCTTACTACATGTTAACTTTCAAGGCCCTCTATGACTGACCTCCACCCACCCCTCCAATCATGACAGTCCCACATCCTACCCCGCACTGGTGCCTGAAGAACTGAATCTGGGTCATAGCTGGGTGTCTCATCCATGCTGGTCTCCGGGCTTGGAAGGCCTAGACTCTACATTTATCAACATCGTATTCATTCCTCAATGCTTAGTTCATGTATCACCCATTCACTAAAATGTTCTCTAATTTGCCCAACAAAAATTGACTTCTATACATACCCCTGGGTTTGTTATCTGCTTGAGCACTTGGTTTTGGTTTGTTGGGCTTTTTTTCTTTGCTACCATATTTGTCTCTCTGCCTGGCCTGTGCGTTTAATAAGGATCATATCCTGTCATCTCTGATCCTCCACATGCTAGGTGTTGAATTTTATGAATACCTTTTTAGAAAATAAATACATGGTGAATAAATACATTTATTGATCAACAAAAGATCAATAAATGTTGAATCAAACCAGCCCTAATTCTACACCCAGTCATCTCCAAGACCAAGTCCATGTCTTCTTCCATACACTGTACTGGCCTAGATGTAGGTGACCTTAATGGCTATCTCCTCTGACGAGGGGATACCTACCCCCAAATTTCTTAGTCAAGTTAAATATATAATTTTAAAGCATTTAAGTGAAATGTAAAATATCTAGTTATAATAATGTATCAACTTAGTGACAAATACATATTTAAAACATTTCAAATATAAAATATATTCATTCAGAAAAATACTTTTTTCCATTAAAAGATTTCATAAAGCAATGTTTTCCTCACCGTCCATAAATGTTTTCAAATGCCCTTTTTCAATGCTTCCCTCTCTCGCATCTGATTTTGTCACCACTAAGATACTGTTTAAGTCTTCCAACATCTTTACTTCTAAGTTGTCTGAGATATAATACTTTCTAAATCCATAACTGATGCTGTCATTGGAAATTTTATCCCAGGCCACCAGTTCCCACTTATATAAATGAGGGCAGCTGGATTTTTTATTTTTTTTTTAAGGGGAATTAAGGAAGGGAGAGGAGAAATAAATGTTTTAAGGAAGGAAGGAAGGAAAGAAGGAAGGAAGGAAGGAAGGAAGGAAGGAAGGAAGGAAGGAAGGAAGGAAGGAAGGGAGAGAGAAGAAAGAGCATCTTTATTAATTTATTTATTTAGGATTTTCACCCCAGCACCATGTCACAAACCCAGGTCCTTGGTCTTACATGGTCCACATGCCAGCAACTCAGCTGCCTGAGCAACAAGGGCGCATCTCCCCGCCAAGCTGGATTTTTTTATGTCTTGAAGGCATAAATTCACTTATAACTTATTCACTATTTTGCTGCTCTTTAAAAAATAGGCTATAATGTCAGCTAATGTTGCAACTGTGAAATTGTACCCTCAAGGATAATTAGTAAATCATAGCTGAATCCTCTTTCAATGTTTGGTCATCTGACTTCTCTTTGTATCCCAAACAAGCACACTGATTGAGATCATTTTGAGTTAATGTGTCTAGTACTTCGTTCAAAATATTTGACAGAGCTCCCCGTTCTTGGAGAGACTTTGCAAAGACTTAAATATAGAGCAACTCCCTCTTTCCCAAGAAATAATTTTCTGGTGGAAAACCACTCACCTCCTATTTCAATGTATATATGCTCATTTCTGCCATGCCTTTTTTCTCCTTCCATCCTGTTAAGCACCTAGTCCTGCCTTGCCTTTCTCCAAGACATCTTGTTATAGCAAAATGGTTTCGGCCAGTGGAACCAACAGGCTTCACATGCTCAGAAAAGTTGAAAGGATTTAATTTAAAACCAGGTGGGCACCAATGGAGTGATCTCCAAAGACTGGCGCCTCGAACAGGAGTAGGTCACAGATTTTATAGGCAGGGGCTTCTGGGGTGCGCTAGAGTAAGGTGGAGGTGGGTCTCTGGAATTTTTCCATTACTGGTTTCTGTTTAGTAGAATCAGGGCAGGTCCTCTGGTGATTTCATAAGCAGAAGTTATGTACAGTTTGAGGCTTGGGCTGATGAGATAGTAAATTCAGTGGAGGCTTATTCCCTGAGGCTTATTTCCTCCTCAATCTCTCCTACAACCTTTCCTTTCCATTCATACTAAGGCCACAGCTCTAGACCTGGCACTTATTCACAATGAAGAATCCACAAAAACCTTGGTGGAGACTGCTAGTTATCCCCACTTTTTTGTTTTGTTTTAAAGGACTGAAGCAGACAGGAATAAAGATGAAGCAGCCAGACTGCAAGTGAGAGGAGGAAAAAGCACTTTATTTTATTTAATTGTTCATCTTGGCTGTTCCCCAGGCCCTGGGACTCAAACTGGGGTCCTTGGGATGTATATCGACTATGCCTGGCTGGAGGCAGTGGAATTAACTACTACCTGTCAAGAAGTACCTAAGTCTCTCCAACTGAATCCATCTGGCGCCAGCACTGAATTCAGTCTTCAAAACATAGTATGCCTATCATGCTCCTGATCAGAAACTGTCAGTGACTTTCACAACCAACAGAATGAAATGTAGACTTCTTAGCTTGGCATACAAAGCTCCATAATTTGACCCTGCATTACACTGCTAACATCAACAACACCACCGGCTTGCTGACACGCACAGACACAGACATCATCAACCTTCCATTTCAGTCTGGTAGTTCCATACAATGTCTCTTACTCTCTGTTGACTGGATTGAGTTTATGACGACTGACAAGGAACGTGTCCATGAAAGCAGCTCAAATGGCCCTTGACAACAGAAAAGACACATTTGGTTGAGTCACAGAATGGGACAGTACATAGCACTAGAAAAGAATGAATTATCATACCATACAATTACATGATGAATATACAAACATAACAGTGAATAAAATAAAATAATTTAATGGACAAAACTAACCTAAAATCAGAGGACAGTGGTTATACCCAGGGTATCCGTACATAGAGGGAGACTGAAGGAATTCTGGAGTGCTGGGAATGTCCTGCTGATTGATCAGAATGCTGGTTATGCATTCATGAAAATTAATTCAGTTCCTTCTTGATTTGTACACTTTTCTATAAATATACTTCAATAAAAGATTGCTTGAAAACAGGAAAAATTAATCTGTGATAAAAGAAGTTAGAACAGCAGTTTCCTGCCAGGGGAAGTGATCATTAACTGTGAGCACCAAAGAGGCTTCTGGGGTGCCAATCTGGAAGGCAGTTACTTAGCAAAATTCCACTGAATTATTCCCTTTTGCTTTGTGCATCTGTTTATAAGTCCCTTTGATTAATTTTTTTACTAACAAATGACGTGTGCAGCACTACTCCTACTTCTGTTGCTCTCGGATGCACAAGGGATTAAGAGAGAGCTGGGAGGCTCAGATATTAAATCTGTAACTCTGGTGCAGCCCACATATAGCCCAAAGCCCACGGGGAGGAGGGAGAGAGAGAGAGAGCACTAGAAGCTGCAGCTGAGGTTTTGGAGAGAGTTTAGAAGGTGACCTCACTTGAGAGGGCCTTTATGCACATTCTGGAAGAGGGGATTAATAAGAATGTGGCTTCCCAGCTGATGCTAATTTGGAACTCCTTCCCAAACTTTGTAGTAGGCAGAATAATGGACCCCAAGGCTGTCCATGACCTAATCCCCAGAATCCATAAATACATTATGTTCATAGCAAAGGGGAAATAGAATTGCTAATCAGAGAAGCTTAAAAGTCGCAAGTGGCATGCCCTGATGGCTCAGGCACTCAGTCCATAACTAACAACCAGGGCCTACAACCATGCAAAGCCCAAGGACATGAGTTTGAGACTTGGGGCCCAGGAACAATCAAAAGTAAACAAACAAATGAATCAGTAATGCCGCTTGTCCTCTCCTTTCCTGCCTGCCTTTGTTTCTGTCTTCCTTACTCTTTAAACAAAAATTGTTATCTGACAAAGGTTTAATATCCAAAACTCATAAAGCTCAACAACAGAAAAGCAAACAATCCAATCAAAAAGTGGGCAGAAGATCTGAATGGACATTTCTCCAAAGAAGACATGCAGATGGCCAACAGGCACATGAAAAGATGTCCCACCTCTTTTGTTATCAGGGAAATGCAAATCAAAACAACAATGAGAGATCACCTCACACCTGTGAGAATGCTTAATACTCAAAAGATTGGAAACAGCAGGTGTTAGTGAGAATGCAGATATAAAGGAATCCTTATATACTGTGGGTGGAAGTGCAACTGTTATAGAAAGCAGTATGGAGATTCCTCAAAAAATTGAGAATCAGATTTCCATATCATCCTGTTATCCCTCTTTAGGGCATTCACCTGAAAAACACAATACTAATCTATAGCCTCATGTTCACTCCAGCACTATTTACAATAGCCAAGAAACAGAAGTAGCCTAACTGCCCACTGACAGGTGACCAAATAAAGAAGATGTGGGCTTGTCCTGGTGGCTTAGCGGTTAAGTCTACCACCTCTGGTTGGCACAAACCGCACGCATCCCAAAGACTCAGGTTCGCATCCCAGGGCTGGGACAGGTCTGGGGGACATGCAATCAAGATGAACAACTAAATAAAATAAATGACTGCTTCTTCCTCTTCTCTCTTCCTATCTGCCTGCCTACTCTCCTTCATTCCTGCCTGTACCTTTCCTTTAAAAGAAGATGTGGTATATATACAATGGAATACTAAGCTATTTTTTTTTAAAGAATGAAATTCTGTCACTTGCAACAACATGGATGCAAGTAGAGGGGATTATGCTAAATGAGAAAAGTCAGAAAGAGAATGATAAGTATCAGTTGACTTCACTCATGTGTGGAATACAAAGAAACAAAGCAAACAGACAAAACAAAAGGAAAACTAATCCTTGTACATTGGCAACAGAACTGAGGTTACCAGAGGGGAACAGTGATGGGGATGGGGATGGGAGTAAATGGACAGTGATGGGGGATTATTAGAAATTCGGTGGTGGGTATAGTATGTTATCACATATTTGATAAAAAAATGAACCTGCACATCTAAACTTATACTATATGGGGGAGGCAGTGTGCCCGGCTGGCTTAATGGTCTGTTGCACCCTGGGAGCAATCCCACATACATCCCAAGCTCCCAGGTTCAAGACCCAGGGCCGGGGGAGCCACCAAGATGAACAACTAAAATAAGATGAATGAGGTAGTTCTTCCATTTCTCTCTTCCTGCCTGCCTGTCTATTCTTTTTCATTCCTGACTGCACCTTTCCTTTAAAAAAATAATAATAAAAACATTATTTTGTAAATCAGAGTTACCTCAATAAAACCCTGGTGGCTCAGGGGTTAAGCCTGTGCCTGGGGTCCAGTCCACATACAGCCCAGGGACCTGGATTCTCAGTCCAGGATTCAGGGGGAGGGAGACAATCTAAAATGAACAACTAAATAAATGCATTAAATGCTTCTTCCTCCTCTCTCCTCCTTTCTGACTGCTAACTGCCTGCCACCATTCATGCCTGCTTGCCTTCCTCTTAAAAATAAAGAAGTAAATAATAAGGAATGGTCTGAATGATCCAGGTGAGCCCCGTGTGATCACCCATGTGCTTAAAAGCAGAAGAGGGAGGTAGTAGAGTCCGGAGGTAGTAGAAAGAATCCGTCCGCCTGATATTGGTGGTGGAAAGAGGTAACGACCAAGCACTGAGGGAAGATTGTGACGCTGGAGATGGCAAAGGGATGGCATCTCCCCTAGGGCTGGCACGTGATTTTAGCTCACTGAGAACCATTACAGATCTTGCGATTCTTCCATTTCGCTAGTAGCAGAGGAGCTAGAAAAATCAGTAAATGCTACTGATGAGAGAAAGGAGACCGTTCTGAGGGGCTGGGATCAAAAGTTGAGTTAGCCAAGGAAAGGGAGCCTGCAAAATCGTTTCCCATCTGAATTTGAAGAAACTCAGGGCTCACAAAATATTTGATCCAGAGGCTTGACTCCTCTGTATGGTCTTGAGCTTCTCATCTTTAAGACAAATGAAAATAAGCTCACCTAACTGGAAAGGTGCAGGAATGAACCCTAAATTCCTTTGAATTACATCATTTTCTCTTATAACAACTAGGGTAGATAGAATAATGCCCCTCCAAAGATATCTATCTACAGCCTAATGACACAATGACACAATATGGAGAAATTACCTTGCATGGCAAAAGGGACCTTGCTGATGTGATTAAGGATGTTGAGATGGGACAATTATTTCACATTATGGGGTCCAGTGTAATCACAGTGTCTTTGCATGAGGGAGAAGGAGTAGGGAGGGACTAGTGATTGAAAGGAAGATTACATGAGATGCTTGGATAATGGAAAAAGAAAACTGGAGCCAAGAATCATTGTCAACTTTTAGAATCCACAAAAGGCAAGGGAACATTTTTCCCTGGAACCTCCAAAAGAAACATTATCACCACCATTTTAGCCCAGAGAGACCTTTCAGAATTCCATCCTCCAGAACTGCAAGAGAATAAGTTCCTGGTGTTTTAAGTACTAAGTGAGTGATAATTTGTTACAGCAGTAGTAAGAAGCCAATGCAATAACATGAAATAGCAGTGGAGCATTCCTATGGGGAGCGAGCCACACTCCGTAGTGTAAATAAAAGTTCCTCTGACAACACTCTTAAAAGAATTTTTCAAAAATATTAGCTGGTCCACCTGCTCAGTCACTGACTTTACAATTACTCCATCCCATGTATCAGTGGATTGATTCATAGTATCTTATTTAACCCTTACAAGAACCCTAAGACATAGGGAGCATCACGTCCATTTGATGGGTGCCATAACCGAAGCTCAGTTAATAGAGAGAGCTAATAAGTACTGAGCACTTACTCTAGTGCACTTCATGTGTGCTGACTAATTTAATTCTCCCAACAATCCTATTCCCCTTTACAGATGAGAAAACTGAAGCAAAGAGAGTCTAAGTCACATCTCAAAATCCTGATATGTGGTGAGTAGTCGTGCTGGGACTAGAACCCAGCCTCCAGCTTCTGAAATCAGTGTGCTTCGGGTTGTACCCCCAACTACCTCGCATACTGTCATCCACATTACCACCAATTAAAAACAGCAAGACCTCCGGAGTCCAGCCCAGTCCTGCTGTCCCCTCTGAGCTTTCTTCAGGGTCCTGCCGGTAAGACAGCAGTGGCTGTCTGCTGAGCCACATGGCAAGATTCAAGGATGACTTCACAGACTGGACTCCAAGTGGCAATTCGTCCCTTGGAAGGGCCTCCCTGGCACTGCTAGCAATGGTGACGGCATGTTCCACTCACTCCTTGGTGCTTCATTCCTCCCTCCCTCTGGCCCTCCTGAGCTGTTGCCCCATGCACATTGAACAGGGGAGCCCTTCTGAACTTCCCTAAAGAGTGGGAGTCCTGGGAAAAGGTCCTCTCACATGCAGGTGCTGCAGGCCAGAGGGCAGAGTGCTGGGATTGCACCTGGAGGCTCTCTGACAGGCTTAACCTCAGGTGAGCACCAATGAGCCCAAACAGGCCCACCCAATCTCATACTCACACGTGCATGGCATCTCACCCATCACACCCTCCTCAGTCTGCTTTGCAGGCTGTCTGCACCTTTTTCCACCCCAGCCCTGACTCACCCCTCGCCTTTGTCTTAGGCAGCAACAACAGCTAATTCCAGGCAAACCAAGACGTTTTTCTAGAACCTTCAACGACCTCCTTTATTTCTTCCCTATCTTCCAAAGAGTACTCATCTCTCTTTTTTGTTTGTTTTTCTTTATATATGAGTCTCATTCCAACTACCTCTTGCTGAACAGTGCGTGCTGGTAAGAGCTTGGGTCAAGACAGCCATCTGAGTGTCTCTTGGTTCTGAACTCTGCCCTGGCCCCCAACAAGTGAGCTCAGGCCTCAGTGGCTCCAGTTTGCCTGGGCCTGCACTCCAGCAGCAAGGGCTTTTGAAGTCCTAATTTGTAGACAAGAGAGGCCTGGCCACGTGGGAGCCAAGACTGAATTCTACTGGCAGGAATGAAAGTACGGGTGCACAGGAGCCCTCGCGGTGAAGAGCCAAAGGCTGTATGTTCTTAATAAAGGGCTAAGCATCCGGGGCTGACAGGAAACCTTCCCGACCACATGGTTTTCTGAAACTGTCCCTTTGAAAGCAGGCAGGGAGAAACAACTGTCAGCTCCTGAATGGAAAACTCCGGTTAAATACATGCAGATTATCTGCCACGGTCACACATTCATGGAGGGGTCCTTGAGTCGGGGAGGAGGCGACTGCTCATAAGAAGGCCTTGAGATCGAGCTCACCACCTATCCGTCGAAGGCACCTGGCCCTGTTCTAAGGACTTTGCTTGTCTCTCTTAATCCTCACAACTCTATAGTAATTATCATCCTTTTAGACAGAAGAGGAAACTGAGACCAAGAGTAGTAGTTGGCTAACTCCAAAGTTAACAACCTAAGCTTCACTGCCAAGGCCACCCCAGAGTCTGCTCTTGGCCATGGCCCCCTGTGTTTTAGCATCTGGATGATTAAATGCACGTGGTTCAAATGGGATCCTGGCTCCCTAATTTATGACAAGTTGGTCAACTGAATTTGTTTAGCGTAGGAGTGTGTCCTTAAAGAGCCACCTTACTCTGTGCCCAGTCCTAGAAACCTTAAAGAAAGTGGTCCCCAATTTTCTGTCCCTTCTCCAAAGTGTCCGCGGGGTTCCTGGCAACTGCCACAAAACGCCTTCCTTCTTCTCTCCTCCTCTCCACAGAGAGGGAAGCTGGAGCTTTAGCCACCACAAAGAACCAAGAACGACATCCAGATGACACGAACATTAAAATACCAGCCGACCAAGGGCGTGAATCGCAATCAGCCAGCGTGCCAGCTGAATGGGAATCGCTCTCAACAAGTCCCCCTTTGCCTGGTTGTCCCTGTGGCTGGACACAGCGCCCCCACGGGGCCCTCGGGGGTGACTGCCGCGCGGTGCGCCCCGCGCTGGGAACGCGCCCAGCTCCTCCGGCCATGCCGCCCTCCCTCTCCCGTTCTCCGGAGAGGGGTCGGGGGGTCCTGGGGCAGAAGCACGCGCCTGGCGCTCGGGGCCGCGGAGGAGGGTGTCGGAATGCCAGCCGGGGCGCGGGTCTGGGGAGCCCGGCGTGCATCCGGCAGCTCACGCTGTCAGTCGGCAGGTCGGTCAGTCCGTCAGTCTGTGCGCCCGGAGGCAGCAGAGCCGTGCAGAGCCCCGGGGAAAGCGCGCCCCGCTCACCTGCAGCCGCCGCGCGCGCGCCTGGGAAGCGAGACCGAGGCGCAGCCACCAGGGTCGTCCTGGCTGGCCTCCTGGCTGCGGCGAGATCCGCGGCTCTCCGCGCCAATCGCTGGCGGCCACCGGGGAAGGAGCCGGAGCCCGAGCCGCTGTCTCCTGCTGCGCCGCCTCCTCCAAGTCCCATCCCGGAGCGCTCGCTCGCTCGCTGGCTGCCTGCGAGGCTCCGGGCCAGCGCGGGCGGGCTGCGGGGGAGGCGGCGCCGCGGCGAGGGTGGGGAGCGGGCCAGGCGGAAGGAGGGGTGTCCTCTTTGGGGATGGGGAAGGCGCCGAGAGGGAGCGACCGCCTGTGCGACCCACCCGGCACGCAGCCCGGTGCGCCCTGCCGGCTGCCACCCTGCTCCTCCAGGTCTGTCCGCAAGCCCAGGCGGGCATCCCACTCCAGGGGTCTGGAGCGCGGGCTCAGATTAACCCGCAGCTTTGGGACTGGACTGCGGCGGGGAGGTCGTGCGCATCTCCTAGGGGAAAGGAGACAGCAAGAGTCCTGTATCCCGAACTTGGGCTCATGATCTGCAGGAGGCATCCATCGATGATGATGTTGAAGAAAAAAGTGATTATTGGCAACAAGTGCCAGAAGCTGGTTGGCGGTGTCCAGATCACCCACCAGTGCCAGTTCCTATTAACAAGGCGTCCACTGCCAGGTACCAGGTTCCGGGACTGGAAGGGGAGGAGACGAGAGTAAGGGGGCCAGGGCAGAAAGGAAACAATGTTCCTACCCTGAAGGATCAGGGAAAGTCTAGTTCAGACAAGACTGGAAATTATGTTAAAGGCGTTCGCAGCATTGTGAAGTGGGGGAGCCTGACCTGAATGGTTCCTTTGGAATTTTAAAGGGATGCAAAAGATAGGATAGGTTAGTGGCAGAAAAGGACCTGGCATGACCACTCTACCAACTCTCCTTGTTCTTGGTCAGCTGGGGTGAGTGGGCTCTGTACAGCAAGCGAGGACATCTAATTATGGCTCCAAAATTCTACCCTAAACCACTAACTCAGCGCACACAGTTCAGGTTTTAACAAGCTGTGGGGAGAGGCCGCAGGACTCATGAATTTCAAAACCTCTGGCTGTGCCAGAGTCTGATCTTAAGTGCTCTTGGCAATATTTACTCCTTACCATCATTCACTCCTGTTTGGTGATCCAACTGATTTCTGAAATGTGAATAAACGCCATGTACAAAATCAGTTCTTCGTGAAAGCTCCAGGAGTGGGTCATTAAAATTCCAGGCGTAAAGCAAGGGGTTAACAAACTCCAGCCATTGGTTAACTAGTTGGTACCATCTTGCCAAGAGAAATATCTCATTCGTTTGTTCATGTCCTTTTGTTCCCTTACCCTGCCCACTGGGCTCTCTTGATGGCATCTACTGATCAGAAATCATTTTTTTTGTGTGCATGGCTGGGAGGATCCCGGAGATCCAGAAAACAGAGAACAGTCCTGAGGAAATGGTTGGTCTCTGAAGTCTTGCATCCCACAGAAGAAAATTCTTCCTGAGTCTGGGCCAGTGAAAATTCCCTAGGAGCTTGGGAAGTTAAGTTACAGTTTATGGAAACTCACATTCTCAGTGTGTTGCTGTATTCCAAGACACCAGTATGATCCAGTAATTACCAGGAAAACAATAGCCATTCCAAAATCCTTCCAAATTTTAAGGAAATGTAATTTAGTAACTGATTCCAGTAACTCTGGTGTATGCCAACTAAAATGGGTGTTTTTTTCCCCCAAGGAGTTCTGTCAGAATTCTTCAGAATAGGAAACCTCTGTAGGAAATATGCCTGAGCCAAATCAAATAAGTAAGTGTTCTACCTTGTTGAATGAGCTTCATGTCTGCCGGGTGGGGAAAAAATGAAGCGAAAGTAAGCTAATGTCCTGAAATATCAAGTCAGAAAGAACAGTGCCCTAATTTCACCTTTGAGTGAATGCAAATTGATGATAATAAAAGCTACTGGTGGGGGCGGGGGGGGGGTCCTGGTGGCTCAGCAGTTAAGTCTACAGCCTTTGGCTGGCATAGTCCAGGAAACATCCCAAGGACTTGGGTTTGCAACTCCAGGGGTCGGGGTGAGGGTGATGAGTACGATGAACAACTAAGTAGAATAGATAAAATGCTTCCTCCTCCCTGCCTGCATGCTCACCTTCATTCCTGCCTGCACCTTTCCTTTAAAAATAAATGACGGTTGTTACCTCTTCTGTCAGAGTGACCCTGCTACTCTTTTTGTCCCAAACCATATTGAGATGAAGTGTGAGGTTAAGATGTTCCATTCTTGGCGGGCTCTAGTGGAGCAGTGGTTGGGTCAATGCCTCTGAAGGATGCAGGTCACATATTCCTGGGTTTGAGTCCTGGGTATGGGGGGAAAGCAACCAGTGTGAACAACTAAATAAAAATAAAAATAAAATAAAATAATGTAAATAAAATAAAATGCTTCTTCCTCCTCTCTCTCTTGCTGCCTGCCTGCCTACTCATCTTCATTCCTGCCTGCACCTTTCCTTTAAAAAATAAAAAAATTCAGTTTTTATGTGGGCAAGCAAGCAAACAAGAATGAGCATATAGACTACTGAATTATTTTTTAAGAAAAAGATGAAATTCTGCCATTGGTGGACCTAGACAGTATTATGCTTAGTGTAATGTCAGGTGGAAAAAGACAAACACTATGTGTGGTATACAGAGGAGCCACGCAAATGAATGAGCTAAGTAAGACAAAAATAAAAGTTAGACAATAAAACCTAATTAGCGGTTACCAGATGGGAAGGGAAAGCAGGTGGGTAAATCAGGTAAAGGGGGTCAACTGCGTGATGAAAGACAGAATGGGACTCAGTGGTGAGCTTCAAGTAGTAGGTAGAGATGCCGAGTCACAACGATGCACACCTGAAGCCTACAGAGTGTTAGAGAAAATGATTTTTAAAAGAATGAGTGTGTATTGTGTCTTAGAACTCATCAATTATTCAGAATTGATAGCCGCCTACACTACTCACACCGTGGTCATGATGCTGGGTTCAGCTTTCAGCTCTCTGTCTCCATCGGGGTCTATCATGGAGTGAGGGTCTGGGGTGGGGGAGTTATTTGAGCCAAACCTCACATCCATGAATAGCCTCAAAAATAGACTTTTGACATAAGCATTCATTTGTTCCTTGTAAACATTAGTGCTGGGCTTTTTGTTTTGTTTTGCACTAGAATCCTTCCTAGAGGGCAGGTGGAAGTGAAACGCTACCAAACACAAAAGGGACTAAAGTATAAGGAAACCACAGAACAGACAGGGCGCTCATAGACCCGTGACCTAATACAAGTCTTGTGCTGAATGGGTGCGGAAATATGTCAAATTGCACTGTCATCTCACCTGCACTCTTCCTCCAGGTGACTGAGGATGTTTGAGTCCCATGTAAACTGTTGGTGCCCCCCCCCCATCCTACTCAAGTAGAAGGACAAGTTGTCTCACCAGGGAGAGGAGACAGCTCTCCTCTGAGCAAGCTGACAACTGGTTGGAATTGGAGATGGGGTTGACAGGGGGAGCCCTGAAAGAAGGTGACTGGGTTTCCTCTCCAGTCCAGTGTAGGGACCCCTCCTAGCCAGGGCAAGATTCCCTTCTGGAGCCTCATTAACTCTGACAGCTGGTCCCATGTCCAGAGGGTCCCCTTGAGGACAGACACCACTGTCCCAAGTGAAATGATTTCTAAATACACTTATCATCCCACTTTAGAAAGACAGAATGAAAGTAGTTTGTTCAGGAAAACTATATTCACTTCAAAGAGGATTCACAAATTTTGTTTTGTTTTGAACATCTGTTTTTTTTATTGAGGCAACAATAGTTTATAATATTGCATAAATAGCAGGTGTATAACCTTACATAATTAATGTCTGTATATACTACATTGTGATCACCACCAAGTCTCGTTTCCATCCATCACCGTACAACTGACTCCCCTTTGCCCATTTTACCCACTCTCCAACCCCACGCCCTTGTGGAAACCACCATTCTATTATCAGAATCTAAGAGTTTCCTTCTGTTTGTTCCTTTGCTTTGTTTTTATCTATTCTAAATATGAGTAAAACCATCCAGGATTTGTCTTTTTTCTAACTTATTTCACTAACAACCCTTTCTAATTTCATTTATGTTATCACAAATGGCAAGATTTCCTCTCTTTTTGTAGCTGGGTAGTATGCCAATATGTATTCAGACTGCATCTTTACCAGCCATCTCTCACTGGCCACTTAGTTGATTCCATTCATGGCTATTGTAAATGCTGCTGCAGTTTACATGGGGATACATTCATCTTTTCAAATTAGTATTATCATATTCTTAAGATATATACTCAAGAAATAGAATAGTTGGATCATAATTCATGTATTTTGAGAGAAGGACCCAAATGTTTTCATGTACTCTTGAATTGGACCATGAGCTCTTGGGGGCAGGGTCCAGGCCTTCTACTTGTTTATTGATCGTGTCATTTGCCAAGCTGTGGAAGGGACTAGGCTGCTGTGGCTTTAACCTGGAGTTTAGAACCTTGTAATCTTTGTACGATCAGGTTGATGAGGCTACAAGAATGAAATAACAGAAGGGAGAGGGGAGGGATGCTTAGATCATAGGCAAGAGTGAGTGGAAATCTGATGTATTTTCTTGGATATTGACAAGGCAGAAACATTGCTGGTTTCCCTGGAGACTAGTTTCTACTTTTGAAGTGGAGGATGGACCTGTTATGTGTGGAAGTATCACTCAGCAACACAGATTGCTGCTTCTTTCATCCCTGAACCTAACAATTGGCACAAAGTGGCCTGCTATTCGAAGCCAATCGCCTCATCCTTGTGAGATTCAACTACCTTCCCACAATGCTTTTAATGAGTCTATGTCAGCATAGTTGCCTGGTATTAAATCAACTGGCAAAATATTTGGGCAAGGACTATGTGTATCTATCCTATAAAATCCTCTAGCAGAGCTCAAAAAAAAAAAAAATGGCAACTCAAAAATAACAAAATATTAAAGTCAGGACTTTTCCACATTCTCTCACGCCGAAGGAAATAAATGGGTCTGCTTATCACCAGGTCCAGCAGAGGTGAAACACCGCAAAAAGTCCAGTGGAAAGAATACGGTGATGAATGACTGAGAGCAACAAGTAAATCATGAGATGGAGAAAAATCAGATGAAGCATAATAAATAAACAAGTACACCGGTAGAGCAGTCTCTGAGAAGAAGCAATGCAGATGCCTCGACTCATTTAAAACAAGAAATGACAAGGCAATTCCCTGGGATGGAAAGTACCAGAACATTACTGGCAAAATAGACATGTTCTATGAGCAAAGATATGTTGGAAAGCGGATGCAGAACCAAAATTAAAAAGGTTGAAAGTTTCACTTAGTGAGAGCAAAATTTCTGCCAGTTCAGCGCCCACGACCAGACTTCATGTGAAGGCACTGACAAGCGTTTCTTCACCACTAGAGCTGGCCTCCACCTACGTGGACGGCACATCAAAACGACTTCTGAAAATCAGCACATATACCATATCAACAGAATAAAGGATGAAGCCCACGTGATCTTTTTTTCATCCAAACGCACAGAAGGAGCATTTGACGAAAGTAATGCTCCTTCATAATAGAAACACTCAATACATTGGAAATATAAGCGGACTGCCTCAATTTAATTGCATCAAACAAAATCAAAAATCACAACTGACATCAAACTGAAAGTCTTTAGGATCAGGAACAAGACCAAGATGTCCTCCCTCACCACTTCTATTCAACATTCTACTAGAAGTTCCAGACAAGTCAAGACAAAGAAATTAAAGGCATCAGGATTGGAAAGAAAGAACTCAAACTATCTCGATTTGCAGAAGATATGATCTTGTTGACAAAAATTCTAAAGCGTCTACTAAAAACTATCAGAACTAGTAAGTTAGTTCAGCAAGGTTGCAGGATACAAGATCAGCAGACCAAAAAAACCATTGTGTTTCCATATAAAGTCTGAAAGAATAACTCACACTGACACTCCCCTTCACCCTTGACCCCTGTGTCTCAGGTAGCTAAGGCAGGGACTGTGAAAGCCATGGATCTGAATTCAGGGCCCATGGGCCAAGGATGGAAAAAAAAATGTAGAAATACTTTTTTTAAAGGAAAGGTACAGGCAGGAATAAAGGCAAGTAAGCAGGCAGGAAGAGAGAGGAGGAGGAAGTGCTTTATTTTATTTAGTTGTTCATCTTTGTTGTTCCCCTTGGCCCCCGGGTCTCAAACCCTGGTCCTTGGGATGTATGTGGGTTATGCTGCAGTAGATTTATCTATTAGGGAAACCAGGGCAATGAAATTAACAATGGAAGTACTAACCCTCTACTTTGAACACTATATTATTGAAAGAAATTAAAGGTAATATAAATAAATGGAAAAGCATTTTATATTTACAGATTGGAAGACTTCTTGTTAAGATGGCAATAAGCCCTTAATTGATCTTCAGATTGAAAACAATCCCTATTAAAATCCCAGCTGGCTCCTTTGCAGAAATTAATAAGCTGATGCAAAAGTTTATGTGACCCAGAGCAGGCAAAACAATCTCAAAAAAGAACAAAATTGGAGGTCACATGCCTCCCGATTTCACAACTTACTTCAGAACTACGGTAATCAAGAGAGTGTGGTGCCTGCATAATTATAATTCAGATGAAATATATGAATGCCCATGATTCAAAAGAAATAGTATTGAAAATCTAAAATTAAGCCTCTACATTTTCAACAAAGGGACCAAGACAATTTAATGGAGGAAAGAATTTCAACAAGTGATGTTAGGACAACTAGCTAGCCACATGAAAAAATAAAGAATAAATTGGACCTTAATTCATACCACATACAAAAATTAATTCAAAATGGATCAGACATATGTAAGTGCTAAGGCTATTAAACCCTTAGAAGAAAACATGGAAGTAAATCTTCATACCTTGGATTAGGCTAAGGGCTTTTCCATGTAACTCCTAAAGCACAGATGACAGAGAAAAATGCAGTTAAGTGGGAGTTCTTCAAAATTAAAATCTTTTGTGATTCAATGGGCACCATCAGGAAATGAAAATCACAGAATGGGGGAGACTTTTGTAAATTAAAGACTGGTAAGAGATTTGCATCTAGAATATATATAGAACACTTAGTATTCAATAATAAAGACAACCCAATGAATAAATCAGCAAAAATTCTACATAGATACCTCTCCAAAGAAGATAGACAAACGGTCTGGTGAAAAGATGTTCGACTTCGTTCACTATCAGAGAAATGCAAATCAAAACCACAGGACATCCCTTCACACTCACTAGGATGGCTGTAAGAAAAAAGAGAGGGACAAGTGTGGCAAGTAAGTGGAGAAGCTGGAACCATGGACATTGCTGATAGGAATGTAAAATGGTGCAGACACAATGAAAAGTAGTTTGACAGTTTCTCAAAAATTGAACATGAAGTTTTATGAGTCAGCAGTTCTGTTTTGTTTTTTTAAAGGAAATGTACAAGGCAGGAATGAAGGTGAGCAGGCAAGCAGGTAGGAAGAGAGGAGGAAGAGCATTTATCTATTTTATTTTATTGTTCATGTTGGTTGTCCTCCCCATCCCCCACCCCGGGTCTTGAGCTACATCAGGTGGCCTTATCCACTAGGCCACCAATGCAAGCCACAAATTCCTTTCTTATATACCCATGAGAAGTGAAAACATCACCCGCACAAAAATTTGTACACAAATATTCGTAAATGTGTCATTTATAATTAAAAAAATGGAAACAAACTTCATGCTCATCAACCAATAAATAGATAAGTAAAATGGAATCTTATTTGGCAATAAGAAATAGTCATGCATCACTTATGAATTTTTGTGTCAATGATGGACTGTATATGTAGGTTAGTCCCAGTAGAGTATGCCAGAGAGCCTAGGTGTGCAATAGACTCTACCTTCTAGGATTGTGTACTAATACTCGATATTTACATGACAAAACAATGAATTCCTCAGAATGTATACTGTCGTTAAATGATACATGACTGTACTGATACATGCTATAAAATGGATGTGGTTTTTTAATTAATATTTATCAAGGTAACTTTGCTATACAAAATAATATAAACCCATATGTGCAGGTTCTCCATTCCTCAGATACGTGCCAACACACCCACCAGCATACTGAAAGTTCTTCAACATTGTCCATTGGACCCCAATACCACTTGACCCCCAAATCCCACCCAGTTCCTCCTGGTAACCTCAGCTATGATGCTAATGTCTAATGGTTGTTTTTTATTTAGTCTGTTCCTTTGCTTTGTTTTTTTATGTTCCATATGTGAGTAGGATCATTCATTATTTTTCTTCTTCTGACTTATTTCACCTAGCATAATCTCCTCTAGTTTCGTGTTGTCTCAAATGACAAGATTTCTAAGGGCTGTGTAGTATTCCATTGTATATATGGACCCCATATTCTTTATCCATTCATCTGATGATGGGCACTTAGGTAATTTCCAATTCTTGGCTATTGTAAATAATGTTGCAATGAACTCGGGGGTGCATATATCTCTACGAATTAGTGTTTTTATGTCTTTTGGGTAAATACCCAGAAGTGGGATGATGGGATTGTATGGGATTTCCATTTTCAAATTTTTGAGGACTCTTCATACTTCTTTTTATAAAGGTTGCACCAATTTGCACTCCCACCAACAGTGTAAAAGTGTTCCCTTTTCGCCGCATACTCACCAGCATTTGCTGTGTCCAGACATTTGACTAATGGTCAGTCTCACAGGTGAGAGGTGGTACCTCATTGTTGTTTTGATCTGCACTTCTCTAATGACAAGTGAGGAAGACCATCTTGTCATATGTCCGTTGGCCATTGATGTCTTCTTTGGAGAAATATCTATCCAGTTCTGCCCATTTTTTATTGGATTGTTTTTCTGTTCTTGAATTTTGCGAGTATACTTTGAATATTAAGCTCTTGATAGATGAAATGAAAATATCTTCTCCCAGTCAGTAGACTTTTTGTTTTAGCCATGATTTCTTTCACTGTGCAGCTTTTTAGTTTGATGTAGTCCTACTTATTTATTTTTGTTTTTGTTTCCCTTGACACTGGAGTTGAGTTCCCAAAGCCCTCTAAGGCTTATGCCATGGAATGTTTTGCCTATGTTATCGTCCAAGTATTTTATGGTTTCCAATCTTACATCCAAGGCTCTAATCCATTTTGAATTAATTTTTTTATGGCATTAAAGAGTGGTCCAGCTTCATTCTTTCACACGTGCTTGTCCAGTTTTCCCAAGAACTAAAATGGATAAATGTTGAAAACGTGCAAAGTAAAAGAGTAGATCACAGAAGGCCACAGATTTTTTAACTCGGTGTCCCAAATAAGCAGATCCATGGAGATAAGAAGTAAATTAGCGGTTGCCTGGAGTCGGGAAGACTGGTCGGAAATAGGGAGTGACTGCTTATGGGGGCAGTTTCTTTGGGAATAATAAAATGTTCTAAAATAGATGGTAGTGATGGTTGTACAACTCAGTGAATAATCTTAGAAACCATTAAATTGTGCCCTTTAAATTGGTGGTGTGTGGTATGTGAAGTATATTTTAATAAAATTGTAATTTATGGAAGAGGATAGATTTTCATTTTGAAACTTCATGTAAACATTTTTGTCTTGGTTTAAACCAGATCACTCCCATTCTTTTCCTTTTCCTTTTCCTTTTTTTTTTCTCCCCAAAGGAAAAGTATGAGCAGGAATGATGTTGAGCAGGCAGGAAGAGAAGGGGAGAGAAGTACATTATTTATTTTACTTGGTTGTTCATCTTGGTTGTTCACCCTGGCCCTGGGTCTTGAACCTGGGTCCTTGGGATGTGTACGGACTGCACTCTCTACTGAAAACGGCTGACCAAACCACTACTCCACTAGGGTGTGCCATTCTTTGCACACCTGCCTTTGAAAGCTGCTCTTCTTAGGAGCAGGTCTCACACAGAGGCAGGAAGGGCCTGCCCCACACTTCATTTCCAGTCCTGTGCTTTCACACTCTTTTCAGGAGTGTGCCTGTGGCTGGGTCACACTGCAGTGCTTGCGACCGGTAGGGATTGCCGTTCTAATGTCTCTGGTCCCTTCCATAGAGAAATTCACATAGCTTTACTACCGAGAGCTGATAGCCCAAGGATGGAAGACAAGCAGACCTGATCACATAGTGTTTCAGCGGGGTGATTAACATCTGAAGAGCCCAGGAAGTGGGTAAACCATCACTGCCCTTCAGATTCCTGTTCAACTACTCAGAATGCCCACCCTAACAGAGGCCCTCGGCCTCCAACTTCCACAGGGTTGCAGTTTCGGTCCTGGCTTGCCCTAACAATACAGCCATCTGCTTGGAAAGAGAGAAAGAGAATGCTCTGAGGCAGAGGCACATGTAGCAATTTACTTTTTCATTCGAACCCTATGGAATTTAGCTCACATAAAAGGGACTTGAGCAAAAGAATAGTAAGAGCTAAGAATGCTATTTCCTTTTGATTTCAAATTGAAGCACAGTATTCCATAGCTGCTCATCTGAGCCCTCCTTTCATCTTTATTTATTTATTTTTTATTTATTTTTTTTTTTCAGAGATATCTGGGTATACTGCATTCAGTTCACCACTAACAGTCAAGTTTCTATCCTTGCAATCCACTGTTTGTTTTTGTTTTAAACCATACACGTGTACAATGTTTCCTGATGCCAGGATCATACCTGAATTCTCTATTAAGATGTGTAAACTCTCAGGGACACAAATGACATGTGCATTCATGTCACGGGACAGAAGCAATACTTCAGCCCCAAGGGAGAGGACGGCTCTATTCCATCTCCATTTGCCAGATGTGAGGACAGACTCTGAGCTGCAGGCTTTCTGGGGGATGGGGAAAGAGGAAAGCTGAATGTGAGGCCCAGACTATTCTTCCAAGAACATGTAAACAAATTACAATGCTGCTCTGCTTAAGTGCTAGCCTGAGTTATGATGCTTGAAATCATAACATGAATATTCTTCTCAATAGAGATAAATCAATGCAGTTTAAAATGGTGCCTAATAGCCTCCAAAGGAAATTGCTCCCTTGAAACAAGTAACCACTCCAAAAGGTCCAACTCAGTTGATCTTTCTGCTGCCTGAATAAATTCTGTATAGTAACAATTAAAAGTTGGTATCTGTGGCATGCCCTAGCATTAGAGGTCGGGGGCAGCCCACATCCCTCCCAAGGGTCCTAGTTCGCATCCTGGGGCTGGCTTGTTCATTTTCAACCAAGATGAACAACTAAGTAAAATACATTTAAAATGCTTTTTAAAAAATATTTTATATATTTTTATATATTTTATATTTTGTTATTTGCAGGACATTTTTCAGTCTAACAGAAAATTGATTTAAAAAAAAGAAAACGGACAGCTTTACGTATATAACACACACAATCCTTAAGTTAAAGACCCATGCTGAGTTTACGCTCACATGGCTTTGCATGACTTGCTTTCCTTCTTGGGATGGATTAGTTCCAATCAGTGGACATCGACTGAAGAAATGAGAGGAAGGTACAAAATCGTGAAATTCTAGATGTCTCATAGACATGCAACACCCACTGGGATGGGCTCACCTGGTGTTTAAATATTTAAATTCTGCCTCTGACGTGTTGTGTGCTTTGGGATTCGTTATTTTTCTTTACAAATCTGTTTACTCCTCTGTAAAATGGAAATGGTGACTGTGTAAAATGCTTAGTGGCATTGCTGGTATAAAGGAAGTGTTCAGTAAATGGTTAATGTCATTCTACCTGATAAAAAAAAAGGTCAAAGCCACAGGGCTGGGGACTGACTAGACAGGGGGAGAGAGAGCAAGAGGAACAAGGCACAGAAGACCTATAATCTCAAGTTGGTATGACTGGAAAGATGGGAAGCCACCAACAGATACTGGAGTCAATGGGAGGAGGTCTGGGGAAAAGGGCCAACTTTCCATTGGGGCACAGTGAAGACGGAATGTCAACAGGTCAAAATAGAAGACAGGGAGCAGAAATAAAAGCAGAGGCTGACTACATGTAGCAAAGATAACCTAACAAGAAATATCCTAAAAGAACAAAAATAACAGCCTGTAAAACAGTGAAATAGAATAATTAAAAACACTTTCTAGATGTGCCCTGGTAGAGTATTGGTTAGGTCATTCACCTCCAAAGGAGTGCAGGCCACATACCCTGGGTGGGAGCCAAGGGCAGGAGCAGGACAACCATTGTGAACAACTAAAACTAAAACTAAAATGCTTCTTACTCCTCGCTTCCTGTCTGCCTCTCTACTTGCCTTCATTCCTGCTTGCACCTTTCCTTAAAAAAAAAAAAAATTAAAATAGGTGAACCCTAGCAGTTTAAACCAGGCACAATCCACATACATCCCAAGGTGCCTGGTTCAAGACCCAGTGCTAGGGAAACAACCAGGATGAACTCAATAAATTGTGCCTCCTCTTCCTGCCTGGACCTTTCCTTGAAAAAATAAATTAAAAAAATTTTTTTACTTGTGTGTGTGTATTCACCTTTTAGCTAAAAGGTGAAAACTGACATTACACAAAGGTCACTGGGATGTATCTGAGGGGCAGCTCACTATGCCCTGCACAGGCTCCTTTGTGTCATGCTGGTTGGTCACGCCAAGAGTGGACCCATTATCCCTTTGTTCTCCCAGAGCAGGCAGACACCAGGAATCAAGGATCCCAGTTATCTGGGCCCCATCATCGCATTCAACGATTCTGGGTGTAACGACAAGAACTGAGGTGCCACAGCTCTGGAAGTGTGTCTAGCAAGTAGCAGACAAGATGACGACACATCCAATCCTAGTCTTTCCCAAGAGAAACCCTCAATGCTGACTAAGTACGCCCCACCCACCCCGGGCCACACCGTTCCTTTCCAAAGTCTTTGTGCTATTGTGACAATATACTCTGGACATGTTGACATACACTGAGTCGCTTCAACCTCATTTGATGAGTTAAAAATGTTCCCCTCTTAACAAGTTTACATAGTAAGAAAAACTGTTTGTACTGTTCTTTTTCGTAAAAAGCACGTGTACAATTAGAAGAGACAAAACAAACAGAACTTGAGTCCTTCATGCAGTTTGGATCCCAAATCTGCACTCTGAAGCACATCTTGGGAACTAGACCATACAGATGGGTGTATAGTGCTAAGACTTCGGTTTTGATGTGACCTTTTCTGGGCTGGCCAAGTGACAGCTCCTCTCTCCTGTCTTGCGTGGGCTGCTGGACAGGTCGCTTATCTGGCTGCCTTCATACACTAGTCATTTGGCAACACATGTGGCCAGAGTGCAGAAACATTTTCAGTGAATTCCATGGGTGTGGAGACATCCTTGCAATACCTCCTTTTTCCTTCCCTTTTAGATGTATGAGCCCCTAAAAACCCATTTTACCTAGTCGCAGATGCTTTGGGTGCTTACTAGGTCTGGAGGTAGGGAGCCCTGAAGTAGGTCAGCCAGCATTTCCCATGCTAGGTAGATTTTTTTCCATGCTTTGGCAGACACCTGCTCTCCCCGCTTCAGGTCATCAGGGACAGCCTACATGGCCAGCAGCAATATTATTTGAGATTTAAGTCCGTTTCCAGACTGGCTGCAAAAATACAGCCTTTCTCTAAAAAAAGGAAAGGAAAAAAAAAAAGGAAATGTTTCTCTAGTCTCAATTAGTTTTCCTCTATCACAAAAGCTCAGTTTGCACAGCAGGATTTTCTTCTCAAATGATGAATATTTCAAATGCAATGCATCCCTCTATGGAGAAAATGGCTTTAATGGTTACATCCTGTAAGATGGTCTACTGAGACTGTTGCTATGAAGTACTGCTGATTAACAAACTGAGGTTGGAGCAAAAAGACAAATGACATGAGGTGTGGTTTGGTTAAGCCCTCAAACTGGCCAAACATTTAGGACCAGAGCAGAGTGAAAAAGGGGGTTGGGTCAAAAAAGGAGGGAAAGGAGGACTTTCTTGCATTCTCGGGGGCAAGAGGTGGGAGTAGACACAAGGACATCTGACTCTGGGGAGATACTATACATTTATGCAGGAAGGAGATGAAAGGAGGCCTTGAAACTGTTCTGGGTGAGCCCTATGTAGTGATTAGGTCCGCCCTCTACAGAGGAGCATAGTCCGTGTACATCCCAAGGGCCAACCAATGTACAGAATTAAATAAAAACCCTGCACCTTTCCTTTAAAATACACACACATTATACTCCCCCTCACCCATGGAAACAAGACAATTCTTTTAAATGTGGAGGTAGCTTTTCGGCTTAGCCCGGGTTATTCTAAAGGAGTCCTGAGAATGAAGTAATGTTCTGGTGTCTATGCTGCCATTTGAGTGTCATACAATCAAGATGCCCTCTCAGTCCCTACACACTCAGTACTCTCAACATCAGACTGTGTGCCATTTTCCATGCTGTAGGAAATGCGAGAGCTGGAGAATTCTGGGTAGCAGCACACAAATAACTGACTTGCTATGAGTCTTCTGCAGGGATTGAAGTGCTCAGGTCTTTTTCAACCTTAACAAACCTTAATATGTTTAACTTAGTGTGAATCTAATGGGTACAGAGCTTCAAGGAGAATTTCATAGGTTGAGTTCATAAAGAAAAATAATGAAATATCCAAAAGCAGTAAGGATGATTCTCAGGGGTAACCCCCACACCCCCATTCTCTTATTTTAATCTTCCTTGGAACACGGTAAAATTTGAGTTGCATATTAAAAGTACACTATGGGTATAAAGCAATCATGCAATACAGCTGAGCACACAGCTTTCCAGGCTGGCGGCACGGGCAGTGGCAGGGGTGGCAGTTAGGAATGTTGGAAGGGCCAGTTTCTTCTCCTCCAGTTCTTTTGACCCAAGGTGCTCTGAATTTTATCAACACTGAAATAATATTAAAAAATGAATGCGTGAAAAAATTTTTTAAAAAGCTGCCTCCTTAAGCCAACCTGTGTCTATACCGCCACATGTGGGAGGGAAGGGTCTCGAAGCACAATCACCAGTCAGAAGGTTATTTCCTTGGATGTGGGTAAATCTCATTTTAATTGCAAAAGCTTTCATTTATAGTACATTTGACTATGAATAAGCAGGAGAGCTGTGACTTTTGAACATGTAAGTCTTCTGAAATTCAGGTAGTGAAGATTAGGGCCTTGCCCAAGGAAATCACCCCTCAAAATTCAAATTGTCACTGACTATGAGTCATAAAGGATCTGTAAAAGAATTCTTTTTTTACTATATAGATGGATTCTCTATTTGCCTAAAAAGAGCAATAGTTAAAATGATCATTCCTGTTCTCACAAGGGCTTCTTTTATACACAGAAATGGTTTAAGAAAAGCATTATCTTATTTTTATTTTATTTTGTATTTTCAAAAGAGACAGAGTAAACAGAAAGCAAAAAGTATCAACCATCCCTCCATCTCTGGGGCTCAGCAGACACAAAGGCAAAGCTCTCAGACTGGAGGCTCATCCATGTTGTTGGGAGGGTCCAAGGCTCAGGGAAGACCAGGGACGCCTGCTGTCCTCTACCCCCACAGAGAGACTTCCAGTTAAGTCACAGTGCTCTAGCTAAAGCTCATGTTTATAACTACAGAGGGTTTCAACTTAATATCTAAATCTGGAAATGGTAGCATTTCAGCAACAAATAAGCTCAGAGGGCTCTTCTCAGAAGTGAAATGGAGGAACTACTGCTCAGATGACGAAGAGTCCAGCCGCTGCACTCAGCTGGCCCCATCTTCTGACTCAGGCAGACACGTAGGGTGGCGGCGGCTCCTTGGCAGCGCCATTCACAGTGGTATCATCATATGGGGGTAACAGCACCTGAGAAGAAAAAGAGGAGACGAGGGTCTGTGCTTAGTTTAAAGAAGTAATACTGGCAGGATACCAGGGGACGTTCCTGCAGCCTAAGGGAAAGACATATAGCAACAGCATGTGGAAAGTCACTGGGCGGTGGTTTTCCATCTTTCTGGGACTTGGTGTTTTCTGGCCTCCACTCATCTACACATTTCTGAATTCTTCCTGCACAACAACTTCCTCTGCAAGGCTGTTGATTTTTGCTTTTCCATGTCTTTGGCTCTGAGGACAACTACTCCCTTTCTGCTCCCCTAGTCTGTCTTTAAGTTCAGGAACTGGGTTAGTCCAGCTAATGGGGGGCTTTCACCTTGATCCCATTAACTGTCCAAACGGGCTGCCTGGGCTTTATGGGAAAAGGCAGAATCACCGGGAACGGGAGGTTCATCCTGGTGGTTGCAAATCTTCAGGCTTTAAAATGGATATAAATTTTTGAAACAGCTATGAATCGCTCAGGGCTAACTTTAATATGAAGAAAGAGACAAGCCAGGAAATGTTCGGTCAGTGTTTAAAGTGCACCTGTGGGGTTTTGTTTTTTCAATGGACAGATGCAGGCGCGAACGAAGTGAACAGTCAGGCAGGCAGGGAGATGGAAGAGCATTTTATTTATTCAGTTAGTCATTTCCCTTGGCCTCAGGATATGAACCCAATTCTTTAGAACGTATATGGAATAGGCCCAGCTGGAGGCAGCTGACCCAACTGCTATTTCAGCAGGGTGGGCCCCCCAGTCTGCTTTTTTTTTTTTTTTTTTTTAAAGAAAGGTACAGCCAGGAATGAAAGCAAGTAGGCAAGCAGGCAGAGAAGTATTTTCATTTTACTTTCTATTTAGTTGTTAATCATCTTGGTTGTCCCACCCCCACCCCCACCCAGCCACCGGATGTGACCCAGGGTCCTTGGAATGTATATGGATGCACTTGCCCAGAGGTGGCAGATATAATCACTACTGAGGGAGAGGGGGGTGAGCCCCCCTGAGCCTTTTCTTTTTCTTTTTCTTTTTTAAAGGAAAGGTGCAGGGAGGAATGAAGGCATGCAGAGGTAAACAGTGAGGAAGAGAGAATAGGAAGAAACACTTACATTGCTCAGCCTGGTTGTCTCCCCTGATCCTGAGATGTGAACCTGGGTCCCTGGGATTTATGTGGACTGAACTCTCAGCCAAAGGTAGCTGACCAAACCAGTACTCCACAACACCAAGGTGTGCCCTTGCCTGAGCCTTTTAACTGAAATTTTTATGCAATTAAGTATCTTCCACAACCTCTATTCATTTCAACTTTCCAGCAAGGAGGTACACGTAAATGGGTCTCCTGAATGGTTAAATAAACGAATGGGAGCGCTTCTTTGAGTTTTCTGAACGCCGTCCACCTTGTGCCTAGAGGATCAGAGGGCTGGGTCTCTAGGATTGGTGATAGGGGCCCTGAAGAGGGAAAAAAAAAGTCCCAAACGAAGCACACGCGACGGTTTCAACAGGACAGGCACCTGGCTGACGGCAAGACCTGCTCATGTGAGACCAGTAGCAGATTACACCACACAGTTTGTGTTAACCTGGACTCCAAGCCTGGCTCAGCCAATATGAGCCACGTAATCTCAGGTCAAAGCACTCATCTTCAATTTCCATACATGTAAAGTTCATGAGGCCTAAGAGTATGTAAACACCTAACACGCTGCTTGGTGCACACCTGAAAGGGTGATATGTGTAAACGGCTGGAGAGAACAAGCACTAAGTCGATCAACAACCTTTCTGGTCGCTTCTCAAGTACAAAAAACAGTTGCCTGTAATTGCTTATGAACTGCAACACAAGAAAACAATGGCTGATTTGGACCTTCTAGAAGCAGCAAACAAAACAGACTGCCAACTCAATATAATTAGCCTTTATTCTGTCACCTAACATTTATTATGTACTTACTATGTGACAGGTATTATGACTACAGATAATTAAGAGTTTCTGCCTGTAACAATTCAGAGATGAAATAACCGAAAACCACACCTACTACTTCAAGGGTTTCACAGAGTATGCGCAGACAACAGAAAACCACATTTGGTTACTTTTTCTTTATTATGAACATGACTTGAAGTGGCAAGTATTTACCAATTTCAGGAATGTTCATTTATCTATCCCTTCAGCTCCTAGAGGTGCAAGTGATGTGTGCTGTGGACAATAGGTTAAGGAAGAACTGGCAGGGACAACTAGTTTAGCCAGGGGTGCTCTGGGAGGATTAAACAGGAGCAGGCAGAGAGTGAAGGCAACATTGCAGGTAGAGCGCTAAGAGCACAGGCAAGGGGCGGGGTGGGGCGGGGTGGGGGTGGGAGGGGTGGGGAATGGGGTCCGGGGGGGCGCACTTGAAAGCAGGGCACTTTAGGGAAACCTGGGGATTTTATCCAGTATCTGCCAATAGTGTTTCTACTCAGATTCCCAAAAAGTCTCAGCAGGCGCTGAGTGGGGAAAAGGGATTCTCTCCAACAAAGCCATGACCGGCTCTCCTCTGCATGTGTGAGTTTACGAACAAGCCTAACCACGTAAATATGTATGTGCACGCTGGCGCCCATGCCTATGCATTAGATATGGTAACTCTCTCAAGTGAAAACAGCTGTGATCAGGACTAGATCTATGAACTTCTGCAGGACTGAGCTTCAGTGTTAGGCCGCATCACTTCATCACACAATTAGCAGATTTGTACTTGTGATTATCCTTGGGGGAAGGACACTACAACACGTCTGCTGTCGCACTCGACACCCTGCACCATCACCCAGCGAAGTGCAGTAAAGTCTCCAGTATTCACAGATCAAACACAAAATGTTCTCAAAAAGTCTGCAAATTTGCCTTTTGTTGGTCTAAATAAACTTATTTTCCCCTTAAATTTGGCTGTTTGGTCTTGTTTCTCTTCAAACTTGTTTTCAAGACTCACTGTGCATCAGTATCGGAACATCCTAGGGGCTTTTCCTGTCAAACATGTATTGTGTTGGACCCTTTGGCGCCCAGTCAAGACACCTGGTGGGGAGATGCTCCTTTCACTGAAGTTTCTACTGCCTCCCCGACCGTCACATCCTCATTTCTATGCAGTAAACACTGCCCATAAGATCTTCTTTACACAAAACCTCATTCTCCCGGGGTACTTTCAAAAGCTCTCCACATAGAATAGGTTTTAAATTCTAAAGGGACAGTGTCACCATTTAAACTAAAACGATGTAAGCATTATTGCTATTTTAAGAAAAGTCTGGTGAGGATAGTTACGCTGTTTTGGTTTTACATTGGGAGCAAATAATTGGAAATAGGTGTACGTTGTTTTTACAAATACAGTGAATAATCATGCAACACTGCAATCCTGAGCCATGAGTCCGCACATTCCTTTACATCTGGTCCCTGAGGGCAGAACCTTTCGTTTCTCCCTTAAGTTTACTGTCACCCCTGTGTTTTCTTCAAAATGAAGAAACACGCCATCTTTTCTCCAGTATGACTTCTGTTGTCAAGTAAGCACTGTGCATGCACCCTCTCTGTGAGCTCTGGTTTGCCTTTCCTGCCCGTGGCCCCCAGCACGTCACTCATGCCAGCAGAAGGAGTCGATGATGATGGACAGATTGGCTCTTGTATTGTCAGCACAGTTGATTACAGGTCCCACCATGAAGGGCAGGGAAGGGGTGTTTGTTTCTACTACAATCTAAAAACACTTGACTTTTTTTTTTTCAGCTAAGATCACTGAAGTACTCGGCAATCTGAGAAAATAACTGTAGGGTCAATTAAGATAGAATATACAGTTAAGATGCCATTAAAATAAAATTAGTGTAAACTTTATTTTTTGATGTTTTTAGAATCTGGCAATTTAGTATGACCCCGTCTTTAATCAGTAACAATGAATGACCAAAAAGTAATCTCTGAGGACTAAAAAGCTATGTCAGGTCCTACTTTAAAGTCATTGCCTAGTAAGGAGCAAACTACCCAATAGTGATACAGAAACACATCACAAATCTCAATCACAGACTACTTCGAGTAATACTGAATATAACCACATCCTAACCTAAGTAGAGTCTCTTGGAGTTTGACAGGATCTCAACTACAGAATAACTGTCTGATGGTGTAAACTCCCTTCCAGGAGGGGTTGAAAACTCCCTCTTGGCAATGACTCCAGAAGGTACCTGTTTACTGACAAGATTAGCACCTCTCTCTCTCTCTCTCTCTCTCTCTCTCTCTCTCTCTCTCTCTCTGGTCTCTACAGTTGGGATTCGTCATTCTAGAAACAGCATCCTGGTGGGAAATCAGTTCATCATTTACTTCAACTGAACAAATATTCAATGACCAAGGGAAGCTTTACTCTTAGTTACATCAATATAGGGAGTTAAAGGGAGAAAGAAATTAACACCAGACGTTGCAAAATCCTAGAATAGGAGTGATTCCAACTGGGCATAAAGCCATAAGTCATTAAAATTTGGGATGTGAAATCACTCCATAAAATATTAAGAAATGACAAAATGCTCAAGGGAGAAGAATTACTTACGGGCAAAAATAGGAAATATTTGGGTACTATGTGTTAGAGTTCGACATTCACTGGGATCTTTACAGTTAAGCAAGTAAAGGCTTGTTTGGAATTCTACAGTTGCTAGGATGACATTCCCCAAAGTATTATGTATAAGTTACATAAATGTCTTCAGACATGCACCATATTTCGTGTTGTGCATTTATTTTCCTGGGAGAATGCTCAGAGCTTTCAACAGAATCCAAGTGGAGATTTGGAGTCCAGGATGAAGAGAGGGGGCAGTACATGGCATCAGGCACCACACCAGCAATCTGTTAGCTGATCTTCATATCCTAATAAGGGTGAGGAAAAGTTCAAGTGAAATCTAGGCCCAGGGTGAGGAGAGTTCCAGGGAAAATACAGAGCTGGCAGATTCCTTTATAGAGTCAAACATTTAGAAAATAATACTAACAGGTAATTGACCAGTTTGACGACTATGTAGAAAGGACCGGGGCTAGGTAAAAACTTGACAGTTGAAAAAAAACACGGCAACTGTTTGCTCAGGACAAACAAAACTAGTACAAGAAAGAGAATGTGGCATGCCCTGGTAGAGTAGCAAGTTAGGTCAACTGTCTCTGGCCAAAGTGCAGCTCACATACATCACGAGGACCAGGTTCGCTCGCATCAAGGGTCAGGGAGAACCACCAAGGTGAACAATTAAGTAAAAAAAAAGTACCTTTCCCTCCTCTCTCTTCCTGCCTGCCTGCCTACTTGTCTTCATTCTTACCCACATCTTTCGTTTAAAAGAAAAGAGAGGGAATATATACCAATGAGCCCTGCACTGAATAATATTCACATGTTCACACAGTCAAAGCAAACAACTGATGATACAACTAAAAAAATTAAAAAGCACGAAGACAGTAGAAAACACAGAGGAGAAAAAAAGAATTAAATCCTATTCAACAAGCCAAAAGATATCTCAAACTGATAATCAAAATATTAGCAAAACTTAGCAGATATATTTTTAAGCATGGAGGTAAATACGTAAGAAGCAAGCAAAAAGCTGCCAATATTTACTGCTAGGTTGAGAAGGTGGAAGACGGGCAGGAGAACGGCAGAGGACAATTGAGAAATCATTCAATAACATTTAAATTTTTTATGCAGTAATTTTTATTTTACACATTAAAATAAACTCCTATGTATAGGTTCCCCATTCTTCAGATATAAGACAACACACCCTGCCCTCCACCACATCACCATTGTCCAGTGGGCTCTGCCACCATTTGCCCCCACTCAGCCCATCCCATTCCATTGGTAACCTCAGGTCTACTGCAAGTGTCCAGGGATTGCTTTTGCTTTATCTGTTCCTTTGTCGTTTTTTCATATCCACATTTCCACCCAAGAGTGAGATCATCTGGTATCTATCTTCTTATGACTTATTTCACTTAACATAGTCCCATCATGTTGATGCAAATGACAGTATTTCATCTCTTCTAAAGGCTGTGATAGTATTCCATTGTGTGTATGTACCACCTCTTCTTTATCCATTCATCTGACACTGGGCACTTAGGTACTTTACAGTTCTTAGAAGTACCATGTAGCTACATACATGTAATATTGCATTCAAAATAATAATTCTGGAGGTCTTGCAAGAAAGAGGAAGTCAAATAGGTGAAGATTCATTTCATTCCTTTTGCCTTCTCACTTAGCAGGCAAGTTGTGGAGTTGATAGGAGCTCTGCAAGGGCTGAAAACAAGCCCAACATGCCAAAGATGTGACCCTCAACACAAGGAAAAGCTGTAGGGACAGGATACACGTATAAACACTGAACAATGTAACTGGGTGGGAGCATGGTAACCTTTGACCTTATGACCTAGAAGGTGAACTGCTTTTACAGAACAGTTAGTCAAAACCAGTTTCCTGCCCACTTGAAAGCCTATTCCAGTCCTATGAGACCCAATCTCTATATTAACACTTAATTACTTGGTGATTTGGTGGAGGGCAGGGTGTGCTGACACATATCTGAGGAATGGGGGAAACTGCACAGTGTACAGAATAAGTTACTACAATTAAAAAAAAAAACCTACCAACATAATTAGGCTACTGGTGGAGTAGCAGTCAGGTTGATCGCCTCTAGCCAAATGCAGTCTACATACATCCCAAGGTTTGCATCCCAGGACGGTAGGGAAATGGCCGAGATGTCTGACTAAAATAATAGTAAGCAGAGGCGCTTTTTTTTTCCTCTACTCTCTTCCTTCTTGCTTGCTTGACTACCTTTCATTCCTGCCTGCATCTTTCCTTCAAGAAAAAAGAAAAAACAGG
Source organism: Solenodon paradoxus (assembly GCA_004363575.1). Taxonomy (NCBI): domain Eukaryota; kingdom Metazoa; phylum Chordata; class Mammalia; order Eulipotyphla; family Solenodontidae; genus Solenodon; species Solenodon paradoxus. The sequence continues at coordinate 71,856 of RJWH01003019.1, read as the reverse complement.
CATGCCCTGTTGGTTTGGTTTTAGACACACATGCCTGGGTAGAGTCCCTGGTCAGGGGCAACCAACCAGTACAAACTACTAAATAAACATTAAACACTTATTAACATATTTGCACCAAATGAAGGAGCATCAAAATACATGAAATATTGTTAGAACTGGCGAGACACTGACACAGCAACACAGTAACAGGAGACTTCAACACCAGACTTACAACAATGGACAGATCAACCAGGCAGAAGAGTAACAGGAAATGGGAACTTTAAATAAGTATTTGAACAGTTATGTTTAATAGACATATACTGAGCACTGCATCCAACAACTACAGATTTCACTTTCTTCTCAAGTGTGCATGAAACATTCCCAAGGATAGATCATATGTTGTGGCACAAAACATGTCAACAAATTTACAAAGATCAAAATCATACCAAGCATCTTCTCTGACCACAATAGCTTATAAGTAGAAATCAGCCACAAAAAAAAGCTGGAAGACCCCAAATTAATTGGAGACTAAACAACATGCTTCTGAATGACTCGTGGATAAAGGAGGAAATCAAAAAGAACTTAAAAAATACTTAGAGACAAGTAAGAATGAAAACATGAGTTACCATAATCTATAGGATGCAGCAAAACCAATACTAAGAGAGAAGTTCATTGCAATCCAGGCCCACCTCAAGAAACAAGAAAAATTACAAATAAGCAATCTAACCCAACATTTAAAACTAGAAGAACAAATAAAGACAAAAATCAGTAACAAGGAAATAAAAATCTGAGCAGAAATAAACAAAATAGAAAACAAAGACTATCCAGAAGATCATTAAAACCAAAATTGGTTCTTTGAAAATACAAACAAAATTGACAAACCACTAGTTACTCACAGACAAAAAAGGAAACTGAGTACTAGAGTTGGAAATGAAAGTTACAACAGATTCCACAGAAATACAAAACATCCTATGACTATGCCAACAAAATAGACAGGCTTGAGGATATGGATATGAACATGGGTATATTTTCAGGAATGAAGGTATTTCTGAAGTCTAATTAAAAATCTGTCCTGTTGTCAATTTAAATGGATTCTCTTTCCTTTTGATATATCTACACTGAGGGGAAAATAAACACAATTCATGCTACCTAGTCAAGAACCTGTTTCTAACCTATACATACTAGGAAGTAATGAAGAACCAGATTTTGAAAAATGAAAGAAAAAAAAAAGTAACTTTTTTATGCATAGTTTTTTGAAAGTCCTTGAAATCATTACTAAATCCCTCCCCACCCCTAACCACTTTCGGCTAACTGAAATTGTTTTGACAGCCCCCATTCAGCTTTAATTAAATTAATTAATTAAATTAATCTCTGGATACCTCAACGAGAATCTAATGAGAAGTGACTGCTTGGAAGATAATCTAACTTTTTTCCTTAACTGTGTTTTCAAAGCAGCCAGATTTAAAAGAAGGTCTGACACGGCAAAATGCTTTTTGAAATCAAAACAATAAGCTAGGTATGTATTAACCAGAATTAGGCTCTACAATATGACGGCATAAAAGGCTCTAGAAAGTTTAAAATTTTTCCTATTAATCCCTAAATAGAAATTTTCCTGTATTACCCAAGACTGTGATTCTTTTATCTGGAATCAGAATTTCAGAATCTATTTTGGCTAAATATTAATCCCATTGCCTTTAAAGTGCCCTTAATTCCATAGGAACTGGGCTCCCTACATTTGGATGTAACAGAATGCCAGGTAGGACCATGAGTCAAGTTTTCACTGGTATTAACAAAACAAGGTTAGAGATTAAAATATCTTTTAAAATTTTATGCAAATCGATATTTGCATAAATTATAATAGAAAGAAATCTATTTCTATCATCTACATGCTTAGTATTTTGTTATATTTTTCCTCTTAAGGAAAAGTGAAGGCAGGTAAGAATGTGGCATCACAATGTGTGTACTGTAAGCTCCCAGAATTGACTTTCCCTTTTTACAACATAAGTGCCATGTTAAAGGGGCAATTACTTCTTACAAGATAGCTAATGTAAACACCAGAGTCAGAGAGCCAAGGGGCCTCCCCCTAACAGAAGCTTCTTTTATTTTACAAATCCTGATTTAGGTAAATGGTTAGTTAGGGCTGACTTCTATTTTTACTTGTTCCTCCTTTTGGCTCTCTTCCAGCTTTTATGTTCAAACCCCAACAGTCAGGAGTAACTCTGGGAAACTGCAGACCCCTCAAGCTTGGCTTCAAAAAAAGCAGAACCCCAGGCCCATGCAAATACTTTTGCTCAAGCACTCAGTCTTCTCATCTTTGTCTGTCTATACTGTGACTTCATTGTGACTCCAGGTGTGCTGTATAATTTCCAGATCTTTTTCCCCCTAAGAAAAGGGGCAAGCAGGAGTGAAGGCAAATAGGGAGGCAGGTAGGCAGGTAGGTAGGTAGGTAGGAAGAGGAAGAAGAGAATTTTTCTTTATGTAGTTTGTTCACCTTGGTTGTCCTTCTCCCCAGCCCTAGGACACAAAGCCAGATCCTTGGAATGGATGTGATGTCTGTGGACAGTTATCCAACCACTGCTCCACCAGAGCATGAACTCCAGATCTTAAAGTAATAAATCTCAATTTTTTCAAAGTTTCCTGAAGGTTATTGCTGAAGGGCATGTCTTGTAGTCATAAGAACCTGAAGGGCTGGTTATTCGTTAATTTTGGTTTAAAAAGGGAAGAGTCAATGGGTCACACTCACGGGTGCTCAGCTAAGCGTGTCCAGGCATTTCTAACAATACCCATAATACATATGCAGAATATGATTCTACAACGATGCTCTAGAAGGATGGCTGCATCTCCCAGAAATGTCCAACAGCATGCAGCAATGACTCAAAGGCATACTTTGGGATATTTTATGTTTTCAATGAAAGCACAGCAACACCTATTTGATATTAAACCTGTTAAAAGCTCTTAAAATGTCCGGACTTAAGACTACTTAATGAAATGAACAGTTAAGTATTTCTTCTGGCTGAAGGGTGCCATGAAAAAATACCAAGACCCTAAGGCATTAGGAACTAACAGAGGTTGTGACCCCCCCCCCCTTTTTTTTAAGGCATTTGGAAAACTGAGGTGAGATTAATCCAGGAAGTGGTTTCTAATTTCTATTAATTCTTATTTAGCCCTCCCCTTGAGCAGTATTTGGGAAAGTCTATATCTGCCATATCTGTTTGAGCAAATGGGAGGGGGATAAAAAAAGCAGTTATTTTCTACCAACATCTCAGTGCCCCAGTATCTTTCCACAGAGGTCACCATGAGACTATTTAGCCTGGGAGAAAAGCCATCTGGCATAATATGTGATAGGAAGTAAAAGACACAACATGTTATTTCGTCAGTGTAGATTCCCAATAAAGACACAGACAAAAGAGAAACGTGCATTGCTACATGCTGAGGCTCTTAATATAGCCACGGAGACCAAGGAAAATGACAGAACTAGACCACTCTAAGCTCCAATTATGGTCTCAGAATGAGACTCCTGCATATTTTGTTTTTGAATGTCAGAATGCTAACATTAACTCTTTCAGTCCTACTCAAAACAATCTTTAAACATGCAGAGCATGACTTCTTAAGAAAATCTGTTGTCCATCCCTAAAAATCCAGATCATGGCCTCCATCAAAAGGAAGCAGGGTCAAAAAAACACAAATTAAACAATGAGATATCACCTTACACCTGAAAGGCTGGCTATTATACAAAAGTCTGGAAACAACAAATGTTGGCGAGGAGGTGGAGAAAAGGGATAACTTCAGCACTGTTAGTGGGAGTAAGAATTGGTGCAACCCTTGTGGAGAACAGTATGGAGATTCCTGGAAAAATTGAAGATGGAAATCTCATAAGATCCTGTCATTCCATTTCCGGGCATCTACCCAAAAGATACAGAAACCCACATCCGCAGAGATGTATGTATCCCCATGTTATTGTGGCCTTATTCACAACAGCTAAGAACTGGAAATTACCTAAGTGCCCAACATCAGATGGATGGATAAAGATGTGGTGCATATACACAATGGAATACTACACAGCCCTTAGAAGAGAGGAAACCCTGTCATTTGAATCAACATGGATGAAACCAGAGGGGATTATGCTAAACGAAACAAGCCAAAAGAAAAAAGATAGAGACCAGATGACTCACTCCTAGATGGAATGTGAATAGACCAAACAAAGGAACAGATGAAACATAACCAACCCTGAAACATTTGCAACAGAACTGGGTTACCAAGAGGGAATGGAAGGGGTGGGGGCAAATGGTGATGGAGCCCACTGGACAATGGGGAAGAACACTTGGTGATTTGGTGGAGGGCAGGGTGTGCTGAAATAGATCTAAGAAATGGGAAACCTATGCATATAAGTTATTTTAATGTGTTGCATAATTACTACAATAAGAAAAATAAATTAAAAAAAAAGGTGGGGGAAGCACGGTTCCTTGGAGAAATGGCTATTCCTGGTCTGGGGCAGGAAATGGACAAGATGAGCCTAGAACATCCTATCAACCAGACAGCAAGGAAGTTCTATCATAGATTCCCAGTGTTGAGTCAAAAGACTGGGGCATTAACCTGAAAAGGCTCCACTTGGCAAAATACTGCAATTTTAGAATTAATAAGGCTATAACTACAATACAGTAGCTTTTTAGAGAAAGATTGTTTTTCCTTTGAAAATTTTAAAATAGGTAGGGAATAACAGATAAGTTAGGTAAAATTATCAAAGTTACAATAAAACGTTTGATAAAATTATCAAAATAGTTGTACTTTTCAACTGGATATCCCCATTCCTCTTTTCATTGTTCATTTACTACTTAAAAAAAAAAAACCTGCCTCATTAGTCATCACTAGAGAATCACAGACCAAGTGGTCATTTTGAAAACTGATCAAGAAAGAAAAAAAAACATATTTATCCCTGTCACAAGCACCACAGGACACGAGAGAGTACATAAGGGAAACTTTCTCTTTGTAGAAATATTCCTGAATGAAAAAGAAGTTATAAGATTATATTGTAACCACTGTTAATTCAAAGTAACTATGCATAGGGTATCAATGGTTGCTGACATCCTCAAAAGACAGAATCAATTATCTGCCTCCTGATGGAATAGCAAAGGATCCCCTATTAAGTAAACTTTACCCTGCCTGCCCAAAGGCTGGGGAGGGGGGAGTGGGAGGGATACGACATGGGAATGTGAATACATAAGAAGTTTCTATATCCAATTACTAATTTACTGAAAGCAGAGGACTGAAATATATGCAAGCAATCAAAAGTCTAACCTATGGGACTAACTAGTTTAACAAAGAATTTAGAGACTTGAAATACATATAATCTATGTATCCTGTTTCAAAGCAACTGCTGGAAAAAAACGACATTTATGAGATGAGAAATCTGAGCACTTAGTGGGTATTTTGTTAAGGTTGGCTCAGGTCACTAGGAAAGCTTGAAACCCCAAAAGGGAAGACTTGAAACAGCCAAGGAACTTTCCAACCGCCGACCAATTCCAGGAACTTGACCTGACATCTCAACCAGCCTTTGTTGCTGTTGTTACAAGACAAGGGACCACTGCTACAAGGAACCTTGCTTGTCTCCTCCCCTCCTAACTCTTTAAAAATGTACCCCTTCCTCCCAGAGAGTGCAACTTCACTGCCCTCCATCTTGAGACCCGTGAACCTCCTCCAGGAGCGCTCCCCCAATAAAAGTCATTTATTTGACGCTTAGTCTTATTTCTCTCTTTAGTCTGGCTATGGCCCTGGTGGTAACCTGACATTAAGACATTACTGTATCAGGAATAATAAAAACACTAAGAAAATAGTCCTAATACCTCATGTATATCTTTAAATCTTTAAAAAAAAAAAACTGTCAGAAAGCAAGAGATTTCAGTTGGTGAACTATCCTTATATTCTAGAGCATCAATGCAACCAAGCTGTAAAAAATGATAAATCGGCAGGAACTGGTAATTAAATGAAATAATGTGCTTCTTCCTCCTCTGTCTTCCTGCCCACCTGTGCTCACTTTCAATCCTGCTTGCACCTTTCCTTAAAAAAATAACTGAATTTTTTTTTTTAAAAAAAGATAAATCTGTTTCCCAGGAATACCATTCTTTTAAAAAATAAGCAAATGGTTCACTAAGAACTTTTGAGAAGGTAGTAACATCATTAACAACTCGTTTCCTCATCTTAGGATGGCAAGTTGATATAAAATCACTGAGAAGACAATGACCAATAATTATCCTCAAGCAATTACTCAGGACCCTTTATGTCAACAAACTGGGGGTGGGGAGGCCTCACAACTGGCACTAGCCCATGGTCCCAAACTCTACTACAAACTACTGCCAAGCTTGAAGGCTTTCTAAAGAAAAGAGGTCTATTATTAGAACTGCTGAGGATGGTCAGTTGAAAGTACAACTATTTTAATTTATGTTAACTCAAATAAACTTAAGTGTTATTTCAGACCTAATTGTGAATCTGTCAGAGGAGAAATAGTAAAAGTTCCCTTTAAAAAGCCGGCTGAAGCGTTCTAGGGACTCACTCAACATTTCTTATATTCTCTACGTGGTTCCGTTTCTACGGATTTCAGATGCTCTGATCTGCGGTGCAGCTACAGAGCACGTATCTTCTTAGCCATTGTAATGTGCTGTGAACTAAAAACACACACAACCCTTCCAAAAGCACGGAGAAAACCACCACCAAAAGAATCTTAAAACAAACACATGCAACATGGGCATAAAGTAGAACAGTGTAGCAAGCCCTGCAACATATTAAGAACAAAGTACTGGTAAATTTTGTTTAGCAAATTTATTGGTCTCTGAAGTTCAAAAATTTGTTTAGAATTTTGAGCGTTCAGCAGAACAATAAATGCACTGTTTTTTGTTTTTTGTTTTTAAGCAAATTCTAAATACTCAACAAGTTAGAAGGAAAAAATTCAATTGGCAATTTAATCAAAAGCACAATTTTGAGGCAAGCCCTGGTGGAGTAACAGTTAGGTCAATTGCCTCTGAAGGAGCAAGTCACATATCCTTGGGTTTGAGTCCCTCAAACCCAAGGGTTTCATGTACCTGGGGTGGCACCCAATATGAACACCTAAATAAAAATAAAATAATGATGCTTCTTCTGCCTCTTCTTTCCTGCCTGCCCGTCTACTTACCTCCTTTGTTGCCTGCACCTTTCCTTATATATAATTTTGAACAATTCTTTCTTTATAAAGAGACTTACTAAAAGATGAATTCTTTAAAAGACTGGACGAAACATGTGTCTACTGTAGTTAAGTGCATAGATTCTGCAGAACTTGCCCAAAGAGCCTCCTTGAATTTGGGTATGCTGGGTTTTTGCTCATCTTCATGGCAGAGCCTTTCTTAAACCACTGCTCCGGCATATATGATTTAACTTGAAAAATGTTTGCTAAGCACATAGGAAAACTATGTATGTAGAAGAGGTGTTCTAGCAGAAATCTCACATACTCTAAGTGATAACAGCTTACACACCTATAAAAATAAGAATTTTTTTCATTCTCATATTATACACAGGCTAAATTATTTCACGAACATCACAAAGTGAGCAAGTCACTAGAAAAATTAAAAAACAAAACACAGAACTGTTTTAGTTTACACCTGACATACCAATGATGTTTACCCTTCATTGGTTCTGTCCATTCTGTCCCATCCAGTCAGACCCATTGTCACCCATCATTCATCAGCATGAGGGTCTACATGCACTGACCACTGTGTGGCGCTGTGCTGTACACGAAGACAATGGAGACACAGGGAGATAACACCTTGAAGACTCATACTTTTATCTTTATCATGAGCCAGGCACTTTCAAGATAATTTGCATAGATAATAAACAATTCCAAAGACTTCCGGAAAAGACAGTTTCCATGAACCAGTAACATAAATTCTTCATGCTAAGTTTTCATATTAATTTTAAAGACTTTAAGTGATTTCTGGCACACCCTGGTTAGTGGTTAGTTCAAATGACTCCAAAGGACCAAGGTTCACATTACCTTGGGCTCCGGTCCCAGAACTGGAGGGTAAATCACCAGTCTGAATAACTAAATAATTTATTATTATTAATCAAGCCATCTTAGAATTTAATATCCAGTAAGGAAAATGAAGCACATTTCACCCAACTATGAACCTTTAATGAGTAAACAGCTCATAAGTATGTTTCAACAACAGTAACATAGCACACTAGATGCAGTCAGAAGCCATCAGATAGGAGATGGGTGGAAAGCGCCACATTAAGTGACATCATACCTACCGTAGTGTCATTGCTCGTAACATAAACCAGGACATCGGAGGTGCTCCTGCCATTGATGTATCGGTAGCAGTTCCACACACAGCTAATCAAGTAACCCTGAAATTGAGCAGTGATTTTAAGTTTTAATTTTTATACTTCAGACACTTTAAAATACCTCATAGTCAAATTATAAAACCTTTATTTACATAAATTATAAATGTACATATTAACTATTAAACCAGAAAGCCTTAAAGTCACAAATGTTGGACACACCCTTTCTAGCAAAGAGTGTTGCTGTATCCTTACTCTATCACAGCACCCCAGCGCAGGGGGAGCTAAGAGTGGGGTGAAGAAAAGTTAGTTGGAAGTAACATTGATTACACTCAAATCTTCAGATTTTACTCAGCAATGAACTGCTTCTTTATGGGAGGGGAGGATACACCCCAGACTTTTTGAGAATTTCAATACAAATAAAAAAGGAATGTTTAGAGATTACAGGTATGTGTTACAGAAGGAGACGAATCAGTCATTAACTGCATTAGCAGTGAAGAGTAGATTCTTTACCGAATGCCTTCTGATGTGAGGCCTCCAGAATGATAATCTGTAACAGGAAGGCCCAACAGCAGTGAGGAGGGGCCTGGTGTCTGAGGCTCCCCAAGCCGTGGTGGGCCTTGCCCTTTGCATCACTGTGTGCGTTCACTTACTAAACACTCCAACAGAAGAAGGACCCCTGGGCTACTGTCTCTAAGTATCCAGTAACTTAGTTCGGTGACCTTACTGTCGTTAGGCACCCCTGTAATCTTGAAGAGGATTCGATAGTTGGTCTATTTCCCAAATAAACTCACATCGTTGATTTGGTTATTTGGTTTGTTTTATGTTACATCCATCATCTAGTTGCAGAACCAGGTTGTAACTATTGCTCCTTTACAGTCTTAGGACTGAATGAAAATGACAAATATTCTGGTCTAGGCTCCTGCAGAATCGGTGTGGTGAAACCTTACTAAGCGTAATAGGGAATTTAGGTTGAGAGGCATGACTCTGGTAAACTGTGAAACCACTACACACATACTTTTATTCATTTGAACTAATAATTACAGAATCTCTACATGTGAGGAATCAACGAAGTGCTAAGGGGTATAAAATTGAAAGCACAATCTGTGGTCTCAAGGAAATTCAATCTAGTTAAGGAGAGGAAATAGAGATGTAAATAAACATGACTCAGAGCTCACATTTCCAATGGTTGGAGAAACTTATAAACAACTTGGAGGATGTCTTCTATTAGATAATTGTGATAATTAACATTTGTGTTTTATAATTTATAAAAGTACCCCACGGCAGAGGTTTTACTTACTACTAAACCCTATTACCTAGAACAAGATGTGACATATGAGAGGCCCTTTACGTATTTACTGAATAAATGAATGCTGCATTATCTTGTCCGTTAGCTCCATCAGCAAGCTTTCTTTACTATTACTATTTGGTAAATGAAGAAACCAAGGCTCTGGTCACATAGCTAGAAAAGAGGTGACAGGAGCTAAATCCTGGCCCTTGTACTCAAATTCCAGGTAAGCATTCAAGTAGCTCCAATACAAATGAAAAGGCCTTTTTCAAGAATATCAAGTGGCTCAAGCTTCTGAACACCTGGTATCTAGCAAAGCAAAGCTTGGGTCAGACTAACCTTCCTGCAAGTACAAATGATAAACACACACACACACACACACACACACATACATACACACACGTTAACTAAAGGGGATTTTGCCCTTGAAAGATAAACTGCAACAGGTTTGAGAGTAAGATCTGAGAGAACTGAGTGTTTGGGGTCTCTCGAAAGGGGCACTGCCGACTCCACATGAAGCCTGGGTGGGCTGGGGGTACAGGATAATATTCAGCACTTACAGAAATTTGGGGTATAGGCATGGGAGCTATAATGACTTAAGTCCTGACGTCTATGCAAAAATTGACCCCATCCTTCACCATTAGGCTATCCCTGTAATGTTGAAATGTGCAGAATGGTGTTTTCTGGGAAAATGTTAACCCAGATAATTTTCAATGAATCATTTCTTTCTATTCCTCTTCATATTACGTATTTAAATGGCCATTTTCCCTTTATGCAACTTCCTCAGGTTTACTGAGGTTTCATGTTGGAAGCACTGGTTAATTTCCTCAGAACAAAGACAATGAAGGATACTTCGAACTGTAAGTTCAAAGTCTACTAGCTACTTGAGGATTTTGAACTTATTAGCATACAAGCACTAATTAGAATGTTTATATGGTCAGGTGGGAGAAAAAAAAAGAAGAGAAAGCACTCAACTGATGAGGGTGAGGGGAAACACTTAATGGGAGTTAATGCTAAGTCATTCAACTTTTGGAGACATTGAATTGACAACTTATCAAAAGTTTTCAAATTATGCAGTTTCTAATTTTAAGAAATGCAGCACCCCCTGGTGGCTCAGCGGAGAAGGCCATAGCCTTTACATGGTGCAGTCCATGTAAAGTGCAAGGACCTGGGAGAGCAGCCAACTTGAGTAATTAAATCGATGGATGAGATGAATGCTTCTTCCCTCTATAGCATCTTTTTTTTTTTTTTTTAAAGGAAAGGTGCAGGCAGGAATGAAGGAAAGCAGGCAGCAAGACAGAGGATGAAAAAGCATTTACTTATTTTATTTAGTTGTTCATCTTGGTTGTTGTTCCCCCGTCCACCCTGACGCCAGGTCACAAACCCAGGTACTTGGGTTGTGCGTGGGCTGTGCTAGCCAAAAGCCACCTAAATTGCTAATTTATTGAATTATAATAAATTCATACAACTGAATACAGAACAATTTTCAGGAGGTGTTATACTTTAAAAAAATTACAAAACAGTGTATATGTGGACATGTAGTGGATGTTGCAATACAGAATTCACATTAGAAAAAGTGCTGCATTAATCCATCCCGATCAAAATAGATTTTGGAAAAACCCTTGACAAACCTGTGGAAGTTTGGTCAGTTTATCTCTACTATGGAAAGGAGAAGAAACTAAATTGTTAGGAAAGAAAAAAGCAGTTCAGATACCTAAAGCATGATAATAAATTGACCAAGTTTGCTTGCTTCTTTGACATTCACAGATATTTGATATTCAGACTTTAGTAAAATCATCATGCTTACCTTGAAAGTCAAGATAATGCTGATAAACAGGAGAATAATCAGGACCAAACAGGTAGGATTGACTGACATGATATCATCTTTGTAGGGAAAATCAGGAGGCTGTAAAAGAAGTGTGGCATTAGCAAGTCCCCTTAATCATTCAGGACTGTATTCCATAGACATTAATCAAATGTATCAGAATGCATTCATTTAGTTAAAACAGATAGCTATTACTTAAAACCACTGAAAAATTTTGAGCCTACTCCTACTGAAGAAAGAGCCACAGTGCAATGGGGAAAGGCTCATCTATTTAAAATTCAGGCAATCACTCTCAAAAAAGAAAAATCAGAAGGTTCATGATTAAGACCTGAAAATATAATCTTCCCTCCTGCTATATAGAAAAAGAAGTCAGTAGTTTCTATCCACGAATATCTTGCACACCTGATAGCTCGGTTTTCTGCAAGGTTAAGACCACTCCAAACGGTTTGTGCAGCCAAGAGGGTAAAAGCTATGAAAATATCATCTTTTTTAGACAGAGTGTTTTGCTGATGCTACTTGTCAGAGAGCAGAATCTCTTATCCTAGTAGATATTAACAGGATTGAAAAAAAAAATCAATATCTACTATCTGACCACACTAACTACCCAGGACAAAGGAAATCTTTTTAGGAGGATCAAAATCTGCTACTCTGGTTAATCAGAGTGACAGAATCTCCAAACTACACAGCACTGATCAAAGTCCTTATTTAACTGGCCTCGATGCATGTGCATGGAAGGCAGCCCAGCACACTGTCATCTTTTGTCACTTATCTTCCAATACTATGTTTGGACTCCAATTCCACTGTATTCAGAGATAGCAAAGAAAGAAGACGGAGAAAACCCTAACTTGTTGTGGTTGGCCCTCCTCCCAGGGTAAACACTACACCAGGGGTTTTCAAAGTCTCCTTCATTTTGGGTAAAATGCCGAAGAAATAAAATCAAAATCACTCTCTGAGATCAGCTATCTAAATTGCTCCTTTCCCTTGGAGCCTGGAAGGGGTTTTTTGTAGCACTGGTCTTAAAGGTAAGAATAAAACGATGTGGTGCTATTCACAAGACCACATGAAATCATACTGTTCCACGTCTATTCAAAAGGGTGGGGGGGAGGGGAGTTCAAATGGAAGCAAGTGACCCTGTTCGCAAGGATCTTTTACACTCTTCTCCCCAGAAAAGTGAACATGGTTTGTGTGTCCAGTTGAGAGCTACACACACACCCCTATACCTTATCGGAACTGCATTTTACAAGACTCCATAAAAACAGCTGCACAGAACAGACGTTAGAAGATACTCAGTGGCACCCTTCCCCATCCTTCTCAGCTAACAGTCTCCTCCAGTCTCCTTATCTCTCAACCTGTCAGCAAGAGCTCAACACCAGTGAATTCTCACATTCCCATCCACTGCTGCCTCTAGGACACTCTGATCCCTGCAGGCCGCACCCTTTCAGCCTAGTCTGATCTGTAAGTTGAACACAGAAGATATTCACTTGTATTATTTGGTTTATAATTACATATAAAAGAGGGTGGTGACTTTTTTTGGTAACTGACATTGAAATTACTGTCAGCCATCACATATGATTTTACCACTGGTGGCTCTAAAGCAAATGAGCAAGGACAGAACTCTATGTGATAGGACAATGTAGGTCTAACAACGTCTAGATAAGGATAAGACTACAAATAGTCAGAGCTGCCATGTGGCTTGCCTTAGTGTTTCCTGACTCAATAGCGCCCTTCCCAGCCCCCTTTCCCCATGACAGGCTATGCTGAGGTCAGGTTTCCTTTTATAACAATAAAATAAGATAAAATATGTGAAGTTACAGAAATAGTCTCAAAACTGCCGCCAAGTGTCTTAATACCTAGCCACCAATATTTGACTCATAAGGTCACAAAGAACAATAAACAGAAAACAAGCCCCCAAAAGATGTCTGGGAAAGAAAGGGATTCTGTGGTCAAATATCTCTGGGAGCCAGAGCAGAGTCCCACTTTCTTATATAACACAAGAGGCAAAAAGCTCTCTTTAGTTGATACTTGAGCAAATTGCATAAATTCACATATAAATGCATGAAGGCATGCATGTAAAAGCATTGCACACCTATATTAAAATAAGACAGTAGCTTATAACTGAGGAAGATGTACATACTATCATCAACACAGCCAGCAACTTATCTCTAGGTTATGTTTTCCCCAAAACCATTTTAAACCAAAAATCTTATAGCATTAAAAAAAAAAAAAAAAAAAATCACTAACCAAAAAGGAAAAGCAAGCAAGCAAAAACCTCTACCAGAAATTCACAAAGCAAGTTAATGTCAAAATGCAAACTCCCTTCAAGAAGAAAAAAAAAAACAAAACAAAAAAAAACCTCAGATGGCTAAAAACCCACAAATTAGCATATGTGTATGCCTCTCTCTACATCTCTAGATCCTTCACTTCACCAGCTTTCCCTCATGAAGAGAAGCAGGTGGAATGGAAGCACATACCAGCTGTCGTATGTATTCCTGAATGGAGTTTGGATAAACAAGCACAGTGATGGCGACCAAGGTGTTCAGGGCAAAATCAAAGATCTGGTAACAGAAGAATGGGATGATCCAGGCAGCGTGTTGCTAGAGAAAAGAGGATATTAAATGGGTTCAATATTACAAAATATGATTCTGTCTTCTTGATCTGAACAGAAATGGAGGAATAAAAACCCATTAAATCAGGTCATGATTGCAACTGGCAAGACAAAGAAAAGTTGTCAACAGACAAGCCTCAGTGAACATCCCTGAAACCACAAGTAGTGGTTTTCTTAGTACTTACTGCCTAGTATTAAGATATTTAAGCTTGCAAAAATTCTTATAGGAAACTAAGAATAATTCTTTCTAAGATAACTGCACAAATGACACATATAAAGGACTGAGAAACATATCAAGCACCTTACTTCAAACTGGCTTACCTTGTATGCTCCGTAAGTAGCCATTGCACATATCAGGATCATGAGAAGAGAAATTGCAATAGCAATACACATATCTGCCAAGAGGTTTAAAATAAAAAAGAAAGAAAAAACAGATGATCAGTAGTAGATCCACTGCTTAAACGACTTCTACATTGGTTTATAAACCAATTATGTGCGAAAGTTGTACTAGGTAATACACTAGGGTCCTGATAGTGAAAGTGGCCAAAAGATGTTCTCCTTAAATTATAGTAATGTCTACAGGTAAGGGACTGATTTACACATAAATTTACTTCAAAAATGGGAGATAATGGTTACAGGTATTGAAAATAAGTTAGCCTTCTGGTCGACTCATTGTATATAACATTTGTCTATAGCCTAACTTGCATCTTATAAACTCAGGTGTATCTTGTGCATCTAATAAAAACCCTCCGCTGGCTTCCCATCACATTTAAAATAAAATCTCAACTTCATTTCACAGCCCTATGTCTAGAGCAGACCCACCTCTCTGATCTCACCCCACGCTTACTAACTCACAATAATGCAGCCTTATCATTTGCTTCACTAACCAAGCAAGATCATCCCATTGCAGGATTTATATTTGCAGTTCCCAATGACAATAAGAAATGGAGCTCATATAGGCATATTTCATTTATTTCCATTTTATGTCACTGAACTTCACTGTGCTTTGCTCCCAGATACTGTTTTATACAAATTGAGGTTGTGTAGCAACCCTGTGTAGAGCAAATTATCGGCACCATCTTCTGTCACATTTTGGTGATTCTCAGAATAGTCCCAACTTCTTCATTAGTATATCTGTTATGGCGATCTCTGACCGATGATGGCACTCTTTTTTTTTTTTTTTTTTTTAAGGAAAGGTGCAGGCAGGAAAGAAGGTGATTAGACAAGCAGGCAGGAAGAGGAGGAAAAATTATTTTTATTTTTCTATTTAGTTGCTCACACTGGTTGTCTCCCCAGGACCCAGGACTTAAATCCAGGGTTATGTGGCCTGTGCTCCTTAGAGGCAGCTGACCTAATCATTACTCCACCAGGGTATAACAGATCAATGATATTTTGACGTTACTGTTGTGTTTTGGGACACCGTGAACTGCACACATATAAGAAAGCAAATTTAAAGGATAAACGTTTATGTTCTCATTGCCCCATATTCCCCATCTCTTCTCCCTCTTGTCAGGCCTCCCTGTTCCCAGAGACACAATATTGAAATTAGGTCAAATAATAATCCTATCACGGCTTCTAAGTGTCCAAGTTACACGTCTCTCACTTTAAATCATAAGCTAGAAATGATTAAGCTCAGTGAGGAAGAAATATCAAAAGTCAGACAGCAAGTCTGACTAAAAAGGAAAAGCTCCCTAAGGAAACTGGAAGTGCTACCCCAGTAAGCACCCACACATTAACAAAGCAAAGCAGCTTGACTGATGACAGCTGACAAGAAGGTGCTTTCAGTGGCCTGGATAAAACATCCAATCAGCCACAACAATCCCTTAAGCTGGCTCTAGAGAGGGAAAAACTTGATAGGACAGGCTGACTCTTGTTGGGGCTAAAACAGCCAATGACCAAGTAATTATAATCAAACAGAAGCATGCTTTTCTATGATAATTTACAACTGACTGTTAAACCTGAAATTTATTTCATGAATAGTCAACAGATGTGTGACACTGGAAAAATTGGTGAGGCTGCAAAGGTTATTAATAGGACATAATTTTTATTCTGAGACTTAACATTTCACAGGAAAGAATTCAACAGGAGGTAAAAGATAAAGAACTAGGAGAGCACAAAAGGGACAATATTATTTTCAATCAAGATGCATAAACAGGATTTATCAGAAGAGATGGTTATTGGTATGGGTCCTGTTCTCAATTTTTATTGCGATACAATCCACATACTATAAAATTCACACTTTTAAAAAAGCATAAAAGTAAGGGTTTTTAGTATATTCACAAAGATGCACAATCGTCACCACTAATTCCTGGGACAGAGAACTGGGTGGTGGTAAAGAATAGATTCGGAAAGGCAGACGGAAGTTATCTGCTAGAATCAGTCACATATTTTTCAGGATGTTCCCCTTCACCAAACGATTGTCCTTGTCATATTGCCCCTTAGCCTATAAGAATACCAAATACTTTGTTTAGCGTCTTTTTAAAATTAGATACATAGCACACACTGGTGGAGTAACAGTGAGTTAGAGGTCAGCTGCCTCCAAAGAAGCCCGGTCCACATATATCCCAAGGACCTGTGTTTGTGTCCGGGTTCAGTAAAGAACAACCAATGTGAACAACTAAATAAAATACAAAAATACTTCTTCCTCCTCTCTTCCTACCTGCCTTCATTCCAGTATGCACCTTTTATTTAAAAAAAAAAAAAGAAAGAAAAGAAAGAAACCTAGAGAATCCCTTGATGTGTTTAAGGTCCCAAGTTTGTCAGTGGCTGGGTAGAAACCAAAGGCCATCCTTTCTCCAACAAATGCATTGATGTGTGACCATATTCAGGTAACAACCATCATTCTCGATGACTTTTCCATTCATTTCGATCCTCAAGTCAGTTGTGTCTACAAAATGAATAAATAAAAGTAAGTTTGCCTAGAAAGGCAAATCTGCTACAAAATTAATTAGGATGATCTCCTGTCTGGTATCATGCATATAGCACTGACACCTGTTATAGTTCTTTGCCAAGCCATTAAAATTTCATAAAATCCCACTGGCATGCCCTGGTGGAGTAGTCATTAGGTCAATCACCTCCAAAGGAGTGGCAAGCCATATACGCCTGAGTTTGATTCCCAGTTACGGGAGGAAACAACCAGTGTGAACTAAATAAAAATGAAATGAAGTGCTTCTTCCTCCTCTTTCTGCCTGTCTGCCTACTAACCTTCATTCCTGTCTGCACCTTTCCAATATGTGTGTGTATGATGTACGTATACATGTGTGTATATAAATAATGGCTTTATTATTTTATATTACATAAAAATATATAAAACAAATGTTAATAGATTAGATTTTAAAAACGGAAATCTTATATTGTCTTTCTTTATCCCAGTAGTCTCCCTATATATCTCATTTTTATATAAATAGGAATTTGGCTTTCTTCTATCAGATCATTTCAGAAAAAGATCACATAGAAAAGTTAAGACACATTCCTGCTCTTTTCTAGATAAAATATTCAGATGATTACCACCACTATAAAAATGCATCAACTTAAAATTGCTAAATTTCATTAATTTTCAAGCACTGTTTAAAGCAATCATTTCAAGGGCTATTTAAATCTATCTACATGTGAGTTAAAAATAGAAAGGATGGGCAAATGTCTTTTGACTTACAAACTTATTAAAGGACATCAAAACATATGAAGTCTTAAAAAAAAATTTACTCAAGTGAGTATCCGCTCTTTTGCACCTTTTTAACAATATGATTTAAATTGATCAATCATCCTAAAAGAAATTACAAACCATTCATTCCTTTCAAATATATAAAATATACATGAAACCCCAAAAGCATCAAAATTAATATCTAGGATATTACAAAACCATTTCTATTTTAAAGTCTTAAGCACCAGCAAGCCTTTGAAGTCAGCGAACTTAAGCCTATACTGTCAGATAGTCATTATCCAGCTTAATCTTTGCCAATGAGCACAAGCAAAGCAGTGTTACCATTTGATTCAGAGAGAACCATAGCTGTATCATTTAAAACTTCCTTCTAACACTAGAAACAATAAGAGATCATTTATTTTTAAAATATCAGTCAAACATTTTATAGCTTTTTAATGCTCTTTTGATTCAGGAGAATGAAGGCAGAGATATTAAATAAATATTAATGGAACTCATTATCTTTTCTGGAAGGATTCATGAAAGTTGGAGGGCTGCTCAGAAGAGAAAGAATGAGCAACGTTACAGCAGTATGAATTCTGTCTCATCTGACAATGTCCCAGAAGAACATAAAAGCACACCTTATTTTACTGGACTTCAATTTGCTAACGTTTCACAGATATTGTGCTTTTTTGCAAAGTGCAAGTTTGTGGTAAAATGTATTATTAGTTATTATAATTGATCGTTAATTATTAATTATTCCTGAAACCTAGGGTGAGGTCAGCATTTTCTAACAAGGAGGTTTTCTGGCCTGGGGTTTGCTTTTTAAGGAAAAGTGCAGGTAGGAATGGAGGTGAGTAGGCAGGTGGGAAGAGAGAGGAAGAAGCATCTTTTTTTTTTTTTTTTTTTTTTTTTTTCCCCAGTTGTTCCCATCAGTTGCTTCCCCCTGGACCCAGGACTTGAACCTGGGGGTACGTGGCTTGCTCCTTTGGAGGCTATTGTCCTAAGTGCTGCTCTAGCAGGGTGTGACTGCAAGAAAGGTATTTTTTAATTATGTGTACTGTGTTTTTAAGACATAACACTACTGCACACTCATGACTACAGTACAGGATAAACACAAACATGTGGCCAGAAACCAATCATTTTTATTTTAGTAGTTGACACAGGTCGTTTTTGCCTGGGGCTCAAACCCAGGGTCTGTGGCCTGCCCCTTCACAGGCAACTGGCCTAACTGCTGCTCTGAGGGGAGTGACCAGGAAATCAACATGTGACTCGCTTTATTACAGTGACCTGAAACTGAAGCCATGGCGTCTCCTGCTATGAGCAACAGTGGAAGAGGGGAGCTAGGAAGCGCCCTGGCTGTCTCTCTACCACGGGCTGTTCGCGGCAACTCCTGCTCCTCCAGTCCTGGGGCTCCTGGGCTCCCTTCAGGGCCCAATCCTGGGTGCTCTTGCCTTTTCTCTTTCCCATCATCTTGCCATAAATGCCATTTTCTAGGCTGATGTTCTCAAATTTACCTCAGCCCAGATGAGATCTGGGATACAGATTCACAAATAAAACCACCTTTTAAAACTCTCCATATCAGTTACCTCACATTTCAAAGAAACATTTAACTAAATAATAGCCAGTGCCAGTGAAATATTGAGGACTTACGATGGGCCACACCTGATTCTAAGCATTTTCCATGTACTAACTTTTAATAATCACAATATTAAGGCACAAAAAGTAACTAGCCTTTTAGTAACATTAAAAGTGTTAACACATTTAATGACAGGGTCAGAATTCAAACCAAGGTCTTTGGGCATCAGAAACTATCCACCTCACAACTGAGTTAAGTCAGTGAAATCCCAGTAGTTTTCCCTCCAGGTGTGTCCCCATTCCAACTCAGACTCTCACCCCAGTAAAGACGCAGGTCATTTTACTCAAGCTGGAATAGGAGTCATTTTTTATTTTCTCCCTCTTCCTTACTGCCCACACCAGTAAGTTCTGTCAATCTTACCTCCAAAACCCACCCTCTTCCACAGTGTAGACTGGATTGCAGAGAGATGAGCCCCCAAACCAGTCGTTGAGTCTCTATGCTCACACCTAGGCCACTAAAGGCATCTTGCACTCAGCAACAAAGAGATCTTCATAGAACACATCAGTTCATAATCACTGAATTACTTAAAACCATTGAATAACTTTATTCTGAAAATAAAACCGCAAGCCTTTGTCTTTTTTGTCTTATTTTGAAAGAAAGGAACAGGAAGGAAGGAAGGTAATTAGACAAGCAGGCAGGAAGAGAGAGGAAGCAGCATTTTATTTACTTTATTTTCGTTTTCCATCTTGGTTGTTCCCCTAGCCCTAGTCTGTGAACCCAGATCCTTGGAATGTATGTGGACTGCACTCAGTCAGAGGTGGCGGACCTAACTACTACTCCACCAGGGCGTGCCCTTCACTATGTCTTTTGACTGCTCCAGTATATCTCTAAAATTTCATCTTGAGTCATTTTCCCCAGACTTATTTTGTTCTCGAGTGCATTTAAAGTTCTCCAAAGTCAATGAGAAATACATTTGCAAGTTCTTTTTTTTTTTTTTTGTAAGGAAATATACGGGCAGGAATGAAGGCGAGCAGAGGTAGGAAGGAAGAGAAAGGAAGAAGCACTTTTATTTTATTTAATTATTTACCTTGGTTGTTCCCATTGGTCCCAGGACATGAATCCACGACCTCAGGATTTATGTGGGCTATGCCCAGGCCCCTACTCCACCAGGGCACGCCAACAGAATTCTTTTAATTTGATTATCACACACAGCATTGCCCCCTTTCAAGTGTGGCTAGACTTATAAAAATGCAGGTTTCCCTGAGGCTGGGTGCCTTACTACCTCCCTGCTTTCCCTACATTCACATCCCCTTACATGTTTTTATTTACAGATTTCTCCTGCTATCAGGAAGTGGAATGCTTCTTCTTGGTAAGGTTTTGTAGGTTGTATTTTAGGATCTAGGAACAATAAAAAAATGTTTTTATATGGACATGCCCTGGTGGCTCAAGTAAGCTCAGGAGTAGTCCACGTATAAGACCAAGGACTCCGGTTCATGGCCCACTATCAAGCAGAACAATAAAAATTAACAACCAAATAAATAGAAAATGTTTCTTCCTCTTCTCTCTTCCTGCCTGGTTGCTGCCTTGCCTGTGTTCATTCCTGCCTGCCTTCCTTAAATAAAAAAATCTATATAAATTAATGGTAATTCCCAGACCTCTAAACAACCCACCACATCATACCAAATAGGAACATCCTACCTTCAGATAGCAGGGGTGAAGAGTAGGGGACACATTTATGAGAACAGGGCCCAAATCCACTAAATATTCTGCAATTTTCTAGAATGGAAAGTGCTCACTTCCTGGAAGACTGAATTATAATAGAAGACACACCATGAGGTAAATATTATCCTTTTATCCTATTTTCTTGCTATTTATACCTCTCCCATCTCTCCCCCAAAAAGGCCCAGGGTAAAAAAACTATCACAAAGAAATAATTTTTGAAAATGGGTAAGTTAATGTATGACGGAAAAAAAGAAAAAAAAACCCGAGAGATCTGCTTTTATTCTTGCACTTAGAACAGAGGCAGAACAAGGGGCACCACACAAATATTTGTTGATCTGATTTGTAATGATGGGAAGAAAGTCAAGTAACAGTTCAAATGGGCCCTTGGATCAATATGTGTAATATAATAAGAACTGGTGGCTGGATTCCCTGTCCGTGAAAATATCAAAATATCTACAAATGCTCTCTGATGTACTTACTGGCATCATCCATGAACTCAAAGTCACCTCCCAGTTCAGAACTGGAAAAGTGATACTGGTCAGGATCAGCCAGGGCACTCAACAGAATCAACAGGATCACAGCATTCATAATCTGCAAGAAGAAAGAAAAGAACTTTTAAGTAACCTAGGAGAGGGTCCTAATAAGTGAACAACATTGACCACATGGAGTTGAACTTCAACAGCTGCCTCACTCGTGAAGGGAGCAGACGAACATGAACAATACAAAGACATCAGACCACTCAGGTGCAATCAAGGGCACGTGGCCTGGTGCAAGAAGACCGTCGCCCATATTGACAAGCACCTTAGGGCAGTACAACCAGAGAAAACATGACACAGTTCTGATCCAGTTGCTGGAAAAGCACAAAAACTCTCCACACTTTACATACACGCTAATGAGCAACCATACTTTTTCTCAGGCGAGCAAAATATTTTTCACAGGTTCAGACAATTAGAGCCTTGAGACTATCTAAAGGAGGAAACTGGGAGAATGATTGCAAAATTCATGAGAAAGTGTAGCCCAGGCTTGGAATGGTGTCTTCTGGATATTACTAGATACAGAACCCTTAGGTACTTCAAACTCAGTTCATCTAAATGGAAATTATCTTCCACAAAATCCCCCACCTCTGTTTCTCCTTTTCTGTTCTCTATCTGAAAAAATAGCATCACCATTAATAATTAAAAGTGGAACCCACTCAGGTACTATGCTAAGTGCTTTATGTGGATTCTTTCCATAAGCCCTGCAATGATTTAGTGAAGTGCTAAAATATCTCCATTTTGTAGATAAGAAAACTGAGGCTCAGGCATTAAGAACATTGCCCAAGCTCAGGCAACTAACAAACCAGAGAAAGGGATTTGAATCCATTAAATTTCAATTATAAAACAGTCCCTTAATAAAGATGTGGTACATATATACAACGGAATACTACACAGCCCTTAGAAGAGATGAAACCCTGTCATTTGAATCAACATGGATGGAACTAGAGGGGATTATGCTAAGTCAAACAAGTCCAAAGAAGAAAGAGAGATACCAGATGACCTCGCTCATAAATGGAATGTGAATAGACAAAGGAACAGATGAAATATAACCAACCTTGAAACATTTGCAACAGAACTGAGGTTACCAAAAGGGAATGGGGCGGGAGGGGGCAAATGGTGGTGGAGCCCACTGGACCATAGGGAAGAACATTTGGTGATTTGGTGGAGGGCATGGTGTACTAAAACATAACTAAGAAATGGGGAACCTATACATGGGAAATTATTTTAATGTGTGGAATTACATTAAAAACTAAAGCACTAAACAAAGGCAATGTGCTCACTGTTATTGAGATGGGTAGGCTTTAAGGCTGAAAAAGCAAAACATAAAATTTGAGATTCATGGGTAAAAATATATATTTTTTTATCCCAGACCCAGTGGTGAGCCCCGATCTGTGGACTTCATATGACCTGCTCCTTAGTCATCTTAGTCATCTGCGCCATTGAGGGGGTCCATCACAGGTAAAATTTTAATGAAGGGTTAGGGCAGGGAGGAAAAGAGAAGATGAGACAGTGAGTCTACTGATCTGATTGGTATTCAAATGAGTTTATTACATGACACTGTCTGCCATATCACAGCCACTCAAATTAGTTCCCTTACCTCTTTTATAACTTAACAAGAACCACATAAAAGCTCCTGGCTGGCAGCAGAAAGTTGTTTTCTAGATCCTCAAAGCCAGTGTTGCTTTCCTGTGCCCTTTCAGTTCCAATGCAACTATCAACTCTTATTAATTTTGTCAGGTAGGTGGCAGTTTTAATAAGCAAGGGAACTTACTTACAAGGCGATGTCTTGAGTGGTCCCAAGATGAGTAATTTCTGCACATAGCCCTGCCGCGCCCTCCCTAGTCTCACATTCACACAGAAATTTTCGTTTGTTCCGTCATGTATGCAGTCCAGAAGGTCTCAACAAAGCATTGCACATCACCAACACGTTTTCTCAAAACCGTGTCCTTGGAGCAGTTTCTGGGAACGCACATTCCAAGGGCCAGGGCAAGGCGGTAACACATTCCAAAGGGAGGGGAAGAGTGGTCTGAATGCCTGGGTCCAGCTCTCGGGTAACAAGTGGTCATGTTCTCTGCCTTCCCAACACTCCTCGTGATCTCTTGCAATCTCACAGGCCCTCTCCTTCCACATGTGCCCGGTACAAACAGCAAGGGGCCTCCCAAATGTAGAGGGGGCTCATTTGGTGGCTCTCCAGCCACCCTGGAGGTTAAGACTACAGCAACAATACAAGCATGTGTAAGAGAAAACATAGGGTGAAACAGTAATTCCCCCAAATCAGTGACTTTTTCTTACTCAGAGCCCCACGATTTGTTGACTTACTAAAATAACTCCCCAAGGCTGTGGGATCAATCAATCACTCAGGGCATTTACTTGTGTCCTCGTGATTCAATAAGGATGCTCCATTAGCAGACTCATTAGGCCTGAACACAAAGCATTCTATCTGGATAATGGCACAGGTGACCCCATGCAAGGCAGTAATAATATCCTAGGCCATTCTATTTTGGAGGACAGCTTTTCTCATTAGAGACATTTCAGATTCAGTAAACACAGGCTTTGTTGGTTTATCATTTAAGGCTTGCTGGGTACATTTAGCAAGGACTTCTCTGTATGAATAGAACATGCCCACCTGGCGTTGGAGAGAGACGGGCAGGTGAGGAACTTAACCAGATGTGCATACTGTATCTGTTGCCCAGGGGAAGCAGCACTATCAGGCATGAGGAGATGAACTGGGGGTGAGCTATGCTAGACCAGGACCCCCTCCTTCACTCCTGTCCTGGAATGGTCCTGTTCCGCTCCAGGAATAGCACATTTCAACATGGACCTGTCAACTCCTAATCGGCTCATTATCTGCTTACCTGACTTACTTATCATAATGCATTTAGTAACTGCCTACAATAGATCAGGTACTTCGCCAAATGCTTAGGAAGAACTCTCCAGGACTCAGAAAATGGGGTTCAGTGAGTCATGTACCCCTAATAACAGAAAACATAAAGCAGCAATCACTAGACTTCAGAGCACGAATTATGCAAGTTCAGAGAAAGATACTAATGAGACCAGGGTCACTGGGAGGTTCCACAGAGACAGCACCATTTGGACATCAACAGGAAATATGAAGTTTTTGAAACCTGAGAGGCACAGAAATGAACAAGTTCAAGTCTGAGTAAGGCCACTGGGCCAGTGCCCTGTACTGCAAATAGCAAGTTTTGGTTCAACTTAGTTAAGAGTCTACAAAGAAAAGTTAATGAACAAAACAAGAATCACAGGCTGGGAGCAGATGGTGGGAGTCTCCGAAACCTTACTAATTACTTTGGGGCTTTATTTGAATTATTAATGAGAATACCTTAAAACTTTTGGAAGCAGGATATTGATCTGAACTATGTCATTAGGAAGATCATTCTGGAAGAGGTTAGACACCAAAATAGAGGCAAGAACCCAATCTGGAGACTACTACAGAGTTTGAGAGATAATAAGGGTTTTATCCATTTCATCTCGAAATTATTTTTTAAAGGGAAGGTGAATGTAGGAATGAAAACGAACAGGCATACAAGAAGAGATGAGGAGGAACCATTTAGCTTTTTCATTTAGCTGTTCTCCCAAGCCCTGGAAGGCAAACCTGAGTCAACGGGATGTGTGTGGACTGCGCCAACCAGAGTCCATGGACTTATCCACTAAGCCACCAGGGCACACCTTATCTCTGATTTTTATGATAACACTGCCAGACTGTCATAATATGCATTCACTTGAGAAGCTAATGTGACTTTTATCTTATATGTGGAAGAGCCAAGGTTTGAACCTAAAGGTCTTTTCAAAAGGAAGAATTTAGTAGAGATTTAAAATATTTTGCCAGGTATAATATATACCTTTTTAACCTAATTTATGAGGGAAAAATAAGGAAGTACATTATACATGGGTAGTACTAATCCCATTATCTATTTTTTTTAATTCTTGTATTTATGCTTATGAGTTAGAGTTAAAAGTGTAACTCTAGAAGTCAATAATGGTAATAATATCCATATGCAAAATAATACCCTGTGAAAAGGATGGATCAAAGAGGAAGGTATGAAAATCTGGTTTAACAAAGTCTCAGGTCATGAAGGCCTGGAGAATTACTTTAAAAAACAGCTTTGCTTGTTTTCGATCAAAGCCCATGTTACACAAAGTATAAAGCAATTTGTTAGTGGTACATAAAATTTCTTGTACCTTATATCTGTTCTTGTGTTTTACAATTACTTGCTTCATAAAATTTCTTGTACCATAGTATGTTAAAAATCAAATACTGAAATTCCTTTATAATACAAAAAAGCAAAGCACCTGAATATAAACAAATGAAAATTTAAATTAAAAAATTAAAATAATTTTTTTTCTTGAAACTTTGAGCCAAAAACATGGGTGCACATTATACACAGGAGCACATTATACATGACAAAATACGGTACTAAGTAACATGCAAAGATAGAGAAAAACAAAATATTTACTCACTGTAATATTAAGCCTGGGTGACAAGATTTGATCTTGTCATGATCAAAATAAAGATCATTTGAAGGGCTATACTAAGGTTGACCAGAGATACACTGTGCTGGAAAGTAGAAATGCCCAAATCATTTGCTTAGCTTGTCTATTTGGTCTCTAACCCAGCTCCTTTTTTTAATTTCACCTTTGAATTCAGGCCTGCCCTCTGTCTGCCTACTCGAATTCTGTGTCTTGTACCAAGTCTTGTGTGCCTTCTCGCTCTCTCCTGCTCAGTCTCTGAATCTGGCTGCTGCTGGGTGTGCTCTCTGCCCTCTAAATGGGTCTTGGCTCCTACACTCGGCTGTGCCTTCGCTGCCCTGGTAACCGTCATCTACAACTACCTTGTGCCTCTACTCCCATGGCCCTTCTCTCTGAGCTCACAAACCACAGACCGAAGTCCTATGGCCAAGGCCCCTTCCTGGTGTCCGTGCTCTTTGTAAAATAATCCAGAAAAAGGAGTTATTGAAATAAATACTGGGGTTTTTTTTGTTTGTTTTAGCAGGCCATCACACATCATAAATGAATCCCTACTATGCTTTTTTAACCAGAGTGTAATTTTCATAATAGGTATGTGTGGACACATATTTATTGCAGTGTTACGTAAAATCCCAATTGCTGGATGGGAATTTGGCAAATCATGGATGGTGTGAATACAATAGAGTGGGAGGGTACCCATGAGGGCCTAGGTCTGTAGGACAACCCACAGTATTTACCAGACAAGGCCAGATGAAAAAGTCAAATATAAGTCAAAGCCCCAAGCACACTGGGAAAGAAGCACTTCCCGAAAAAGAGAAAATAGAAATCACCCAATCATCGATTCTGACCAAGAATAAAAGTTCACCACAAATGAGAACCAAGATGATAAGACTTGCCAGGAACAGCTTATGCAATGTCCACAGCTAATCTAAATGTAAAAGAAGGAGAAGACATATTTATGTTCTTGTTAAGGCATACTTATTACATTTGGGTTTTCTTTGGGTTTTAGTAGGTCGTGTACAAACTGTTCCCTCCCATTCTACTTACAAGTGTTTCTGTAGAGTCACTTAATTTTCCTGTATTCTTCACAATGATTATTCCATATGTAAATAAATTCAGCCTCTGTCCTATTACTTAAGTGGTGTTAGACCCTTGAATAGTCTGCAGGGATTCAAAGTGCTCTTCACCCTTAAATTGTATGTCAGACCCTATATGAACAACAGTGAGACTTGTAGCTTGAGTCTAAACAACTGAAAATGTTAAAACGTTTTACATTTTCAGAAATGAGTAAAGCTCATTTTTTAAAGGTCCCAATAAAAGAATCTCAAACCCACTGAGATAATAACTACACAACATGAGAAATATGCACAGAAAGCTGTGTCTAAAAATGATCACTGCAGACTTATCTATAATAATGAAAATTTGAAACAAAAGTAGGATGGTTGAATAATATAACCAAATAACAGAAAGGTACATAGGTACATAAGCGTTAAAAATCATATTTAAATATTAAGGAAAATGTTCACAGCATAATAGAACTGAAGTATAAAAATATTATGATTGCAATTTTACTACTTATACTTATAAACGCTTAGCTTTATAAACCATGAGCTAAGAACACTAAAACATGCAATGTTATAAATCAGGAGGTAGTTCACAACTTGTACCTCCAAGTACTAGCAGGAGTATAACTGCTTTAGGAGCAAGAAGAAATATTTAAAGCTTCAAAGATATCTTCTAATATAAAATGTTACAGAATATTGTTGTGCAGGTCACAATATACCTGGATTTGAGTCCGAAGTCCATGGTGGGAAACAACAATTAAACAAAAATAAAACAAAACGCTTCTTCGTCCTCACTTTTCCTACCCGCCTACCTACTTGCCTTTATTCCTGCCTGCACTTTCCTTTAAAATTTTTTTAATGTATAAATTATAATCTGACATGCTGCAGTCAGCTCGCTTTTATACTTCATTTACATTTTTTTCCTAGTGAAGTGATACCTTTCACTTGGGTCCAACTTCAGGAGCAAGCCAAAATGAAATAAAAGATTGAATTTTTTTATCTGAAATCTCTTTGAATCAAATTTTTTAATCCTGATCCAAATATACTTTCTTATTCACATAAGTCCCTACCTACATGATCTTGTTTTGATATTGAAATAAATTTCTGAGACTTGCTATTCAGTTCCAATAATTGTGGTAATATCGTGGGGAAAATCTGGTTGAGCATAAATCCTATATGACTAAGAAACTGATTAAAAGAGTATCTACTATGAGCTCAACACTGCTTGAAACTGAGTTATACAAAATTAAATAAGACAATGTCCCTGCCTCTAGTTGGGTAACACCTATCAATAGCCAAGTTAAGATACAGAATACTGAAACATTCATTCATTCAATGAAGTTCAAAAGGATCTATTAGCCACAAACAGATGCCAGGCACTATGCTAAGCATTATATATATTATGGGATCATTCAAGGAAGTCTATTTTCTAGTGGGAAGAGAGTCAAATAAATCGGACATTCCATTCTGAGTGAAAAGGAATTCTGACACACTGGTGACTGGGAAAAAGTGGGTGGCAGTTGAAAGATTTCACAGGAAGATGTGTTTACACCAGAAAGTTTAACAGACGTTTGGAAATCTTGAGAAACAAAGATGACAGTACAAATAATTTTAGGGTATCAGACAAAGTGACTGAGAAGTGTTAAGCGAAAGTCCAAAGAAATAAAAACATAAAAATGAGTCACTCTTGGTAGTCCTTTTAGTTGCATTATAAATACAGCCAATGTTTTAAATTGCAAAAGTTATAAATCAAGGGGCAGTCTCTAAGGTTACATAAGGTGAGGGGAAAAATTGAAACAGTAAAATGAAGTTTTATTAGAAACCATTTTCATATGCAAATTAGAAATATGTAGAGATGTATTCACCCAAAATCCAATCAGGTTCTTCTGATGTCTTCCTTGTGGAGGATGATTAAATCAAGAAACCATCACCACTACCCACACCAATTTATAAGATGAAAGCAGCTTTGAAGAGTAACTATAATTGCTCCATCCTACAGATGTGAACTCTCAGGCTCCAGGAGACCTGCACATGGTTCTATCATTGGTCAGCTGAGACCCAAGAACTTTGATTATAAATGCCACACATGCTCTTTCCAGTAACCCAGGCTCTTCAAAGAAGCCAACACCGCCCACCCACATACACACACCCCATCGCCACCATCACAACTCCTGGCCAACTTTGCTAACCAATCCCCTGGCAGCAGCCTTCAGAATTCTTTTCAAGGGAGCATTCCAGACATCCACTCTCAACGTAGCAAGAGGTTGGCAAGCAAAGTGAAAGCTATTTGCCATCCCAGTAGAAGCAATCCAACTCTCTGAATGGACTTGTTTGGGTTCTCATCTCCACTCTGAGGCTGAAGACACCATTTATATATTCTTGGCATACATGGTCAATATGATTAATGAGGAAGATGTTTGGACAGAGGACACAAAGCAGAGGCCAAAAGGAGTGCTGGCCATAGAGCCACTGGGAGACTTGGGAGTGAAAGGTGTGGATGGAGAGAACAAGTCTAGTCTCATAGCTTGAAGAACATTCTGGATCTCTGAATCCGAAAAGCTAAGCTTAGCCTAGACTCTAGTTTGTAATGAACTATGGAAACCTAAAATCTGTGCCTAAAATAAGTTTCAAGTACTAGAGGGTTAGAAGGTTGGCATCTGGAAAGTTAAAGAGAAAATATAAAGTGAAAAATGGCTAAGTTCGTATTTTAGTGCAGCAAACATGGTGCTCTTTGTATTCTGATATACTCTATCATTAGGTCTATTAGTCCATGTTTTTAACCATCCTATTATAATAACTTGAGTTATCATAAAACATGCTTTGGTAGACTGAAGTGATTATAATATTCCTTGTTTAGTTTTAATATATAAAAGAACATTTTATTACTACAACTGTCCACCAAAGAAGTGAAATTCAAAACAGTGTCTTTACTAACGTAGGTGAAGATAGACACATTTAACGATTTGGATAAAAACTTTGCCTTCTATTCAAGAACATATTGCTTTATTGTACTTCGGAGTTAAAATTTACTAACAAGGCGCACCCTGGTGGAGCAGAGGTTAGGTCAGTAGCTTTCAAATAAGTGCAGACCACACACCCCAGGTCCAGGGGCAGCAGCCAGTGTGCAAAACTAAATACAAATAAAATGGAATGCTTCTCCTTTCTCTTCCTGCCTGTCTTACCTGTCTGCACGTTTACAAAAATAAATAAAAGACATAGTCTAGAATCAAATGTTTTCAATTTTCAAACAAAAAATTAGAAGATATAATTTGTCAACTAAGTTTGGTTTTTTTGTTGTTGTTACTCACTCCCCAGTCCTAGGATATGAGAATCCAGGTCCTTGGGATGTACACTGGTTGTGCTCCTCCATAGGGAGTGAATCAAATACTGCTCCGTCTGGGCACACCTGATAGTTAAAGTTGTTTTTTTTTCTGTTTTTTGGGTTTTTTTTTTAATTTTAATTAGCAAATTAAGATTTCCTGCAAAGAAATATAATCTAACCATCTCAGGCAAAGAAAAGTTTTATAATCATAATGCTGCATTGTAGAATGTTTTTTTCATAGAGTATATATGCTCTGGGTAACAGAACATTCTTGAAGGTGAGGTCAGTATTTGGTATCATCAACTTTTAGTTAAAATTGTATCAAATTACTTCAAAAGTAAATAGCCTGTGATGATGATTGTTCTTAGCTATTCTCAAAGTAAACTAATGAAAAGATTAGATTATCTAGTAAATTATTAATTACCTGTTACTAATGTAAATACAGAAATAGCTTTAAGATTTATTTCTATTTACATACTTTAGAATAAATATTAAGATTATCTGAGAACCCCCCCCCATTTAATTTCTAAACTGATAGTAGGGGAAAACAAAATAAAGAAATATTCTCACGCAGCATGCTTTGGTAGAGTAATAGTTAGATCTGCCACCCACATCTGGCTGGCACAGTGCACATACATCCCAAGGACCTGGGTTCAGAGCGGGTGGGAGGCGTGGAGAGTGGGGATTACCAACTACAGTTAAATGTTTTGTTTTGTTTTGTTTTTAATTTCAGGTAAAAGTAACAAGAATCAAAGAAAGCACTATGTAATTTACTTAAGTTTTTAAACAGTTTCACAAAAGCTCTGGTAATCCTCTGTATTAAAAAAAAAATTTAAAGAAAAGGTGCAGGCAGGTAAGAAGGCGAGCAGAGACAGGCAGGTAGGAAGAAGCATTTTTTTATTCATTTTATTTAGTGGTTGATCTATCGTTCCACCTAGCCCCAGGTCAAGAACGCAGGCCCTCCGATCTATGTGGACAGCATCGAGCAGGCCTGACTGCTAAGCCGCCTCTCTTTGTGAAAGTGTGTTCCTCATAACTATACTTTGATCTTATTACCAAGCCTTCAGTTACTTGTTCTGTTGAACACTTTTTGAAGAAAGAAAAACTAATAGTCAAGGAGGCCCTAGTGGCTCAGGCACTAAGCCAGCGGCTGGGGGCATGAACTATGGAAGGCCCAAAGACCAGGGGAAACCACCAAAAACAAATCAACAAAAGTGCGGGAGGGCACCCTTGTGGCTGGGGGCACTGAGACACTGGTGTGCTGACCACGACATACAACGCAAGGACATGGGTTTCAAGACCTGGGGCTAGGGTAAAAAAACAAAAATGAACAATTAAATAAAGATGTTTCTTCCTCCTCATCCTTCTTTCCTTCCTTACATGTTTCCTCTCCTTCCCTCTCTTTGCAAAAAACAAGTTTTAATTTAAAAAATAACTAAAACATTAAAACGCCCCTCCTTAAAAATAATTCTTCTACCTCTCTAAAAAAAGTAATAGTAAAAATTTTAACTACAGGTGCCCTGGTGGAGTAGCAGTTGGACACAGTGCACATGCATCCCAAGGTCCTGGGTTTGCATCCTGGGGCTGGCGGGAGGAACCAAGATGAACTACTAAATAAAATAAATAAAATGCTTCTTTCTTCTCTCGTTACCTTCCTGCCTCTGCTTGCCTTCATTCCTGTATGTATCTTTCCTTTAAAAATAATTTTTTTTAACTAAATAGATGAGATTTTAAGAAAAGGAGTTTAGTATTAGAAACAGGAGTCTATTAAACCACTGCTTCCAAACTGTGGTTTGAATCTCCCAGAGCTTATTACTAATGTAGAAAGCAGATTCGTTTCCGATCTAATGAGTCAGAAATAAATGTCAGTAAAAGTTGACAAATGACCTCTCAGCAGCAAAGCCAAAGTCAAAGGAGAGTGACAGGTGAGCTTCAATTTGTTAAGAAACAGTAACTGCCAAGCTAGGACTGTGTATCCAGCAAAACCGTTCTTTCAAGAATAATGACAAAATAAAAATATTTTCAAAGAATAGAAACTGACGTTTGCCACCAAGATATCCTCACTATTTAAATGTTTAAATACACGTACAATTGACCCTTGAATACCAGGGTTAGGAGAGCTGATCCTTTCTTCCCCTCTGTTGAAAAATCCCCATATAACTTTTGACTCCCACAAAATTTAAATACTAATAGCCTGCTATTGGCCAGAAGCCTCGTCACAAACAGCTGATTAACATATATTGTGTCTATTACACATCATGCTGTATTCTCAAAATAAAATAAGCTAGAGTGAAAAAATATTAAGAAAAGCTTAAGAAGTGTATGCTGGTGGCTCAGGTGTCAAGCCTGTCAAGAACCCAGGTTCACAACCCAAAACTGAGGGAAAACTAAAATGACAACTCAATAAATAAAATGCTTCTTCCTCTTTTCTCTTCCTGCCTGCCTTCCTTATTTTAGTGTGTGTGTGCATGTGCGCAAAAGTCATAAAAATTCCATTAATGGAACATACCCTGGGGAAAATGCATTCTCATTCTCATTTGGATACTACTTAGTTTTATCTATGGCTAGACTTTTTTTTTTTTTTTTTTTTTTTAAAAAAAAAGGAAAGGTACAGGCTGGAATTTAAGTAAGCAGAGGCAGGCAGGAAGAGAGAGGAGAAGTACTTTAGTTATTTATTTTGTATGTAGTTGTTCCTCTTGGTTGTTCTCAGCCCCAGGACATGAACCTGGGTCCTCGGAATGTATGAGGACTGCATCGGGTGAAACGCAGCTGACCAAACTGTTACTCTACCAGAGCACACCACAGTCATAACTATTTTTATGAGTTGTTTGAACTGTTCTGTGATACTTCTAATAATTATTTATTTAGAACTGTGTTTAGAATTATCAACCCCAATACAGAGGAAAACTGAAATCCTGAGAACAAGCATTATTTGTAGCCTGA
This sequence comes from Solenodon paradoxus, assembly GCA_004363575.1. Classification (NCBI taxonomy): domain Eukaryota; kingdom Metazoa; phylum Chordata; class Mammalia; order Eulipotyphla; family Solenodontidae; genus Solenodon; species Solenodon paradoxus. The sequence continues at coordinate 38,567 of RJWH01003019.1, read as the reverse complement.
AAGCAAGGCCTCCTGCAGTCAGCACACTGGGCAAATAAGGCTGCTCTTGGGTATGTGTCAGACTAGTAGACACCCTCTTGAATCTGTTCTCCCCTTCTTTCACAATAATTGGCTCATACTGCTACAGAAATGCAGTGCTACAGACTATCTCCCAGCCTTCTTTGCAGTTAAGTCATGTCTTATTTTTGCCTATGAGATGTAAGGGAAAGCACTGTGTGCAATTTCCTTTTCTCTTTCGTAAAAAAATGAAGTTGCTTGTCCACAGGTGTCCTCATCCTTCCAGCAGGGGAACAACTAAATGAAGTAAATAGAATACTGCTTTTTCCTCCACTCTTCCTGCCTGTCTATCTCTGCTCACCTTCATTCCTACTTGCACATTTCTTTAAAAAAAAAAAAAGAAAAAGGTGGGGGGGGCACACAGTTCATTGGAGAGCACCCAAAAATCTAGTACTCTCTCTATCCCAATCTATTCAATTTCTGAATTCAGATGACAACAGAGGCTTGTAGCATCCCCTAACCCATAAAAATGCCCATCGAGGGGATCTGGGGGTGTAGCAGTGGTCTCAGGTTCAAGACCTAGGGCCAGGGAAAACAGGATAAACCACTAAAAAAATAAAGTGTTTCTTCCTCCTCTCTTTTCCTGCCTGTCTCTTCATCTTCGTTCCTATCTGCACCTTTCGTTTTTAAAAAGAAAAAAGAAACATGCCCACCAAAAAATGGCTATATTACCTGAATACAGATTAATTGCAATCCCCTAGCAAACTCCCAATTGCATTCTTCACAGACGTGGAACAAAATATCTAAAATATATTTGGAACCAAAAGACCCCAAATAGCCAAACTTTAAAAAAAGAGTAAAGTGGAGATATGGGGCATGCCCCTGTGGTTTAGCAGTTTAAATCAGGTATAGTCCACACACATCCCAAAGTCCCTAGTTCAAGACCCAGAGCTGAGGAAACAACCAAAGATGAACAAATAAACAAAATTAATAAAAGTGCTTCCTCCTCCTCTCTCTTACTGCCTACACCTCCCTGCTCACCTTCATTCCTGCTTGCCTGTACCTTTCCATTAAAGAAAAAGGAGAAAAAACTAAAAATATATATATGGGGGTATCACGGTTCCTGACTTCAAATTATACTGCAACACTATAGATATCAAAACAGGATGGTAGGCATGCCCTAGAAGAGTAGCAGGTCTGCTGCCTCAACTGAGAGCACAGTTCACATACATCCCAAGAACCTGGGTCATGTCCTGGGGCTAGGGGAAAGACCAAGACAAACAATTAAAGAAAAAGTTTTCCTCTCTTCCTGCCTGCTTGCCTACTTAATTTCATTCCTGCCTGTACCTTTCTGTTAAAAAAAAAATCATATTGGAAAAACAACAACAACAAAAAACCCAGATCAATGGAACAGAATTGGGAGCCTAGAAATAAATTCATACAGATACAGATGACTCATTTATGATAAAGGAGCCAATGGAGATGGAAATACTGTAGAAATAAAATGGAGAAAAGAAAACCTTTCCAATAAATGATGCTGGAAAAAACTGGATACCACATGTATAAGAATGAAACTACACTACTATTACACCACACACAATAATTAATTCAAAATGTATTATATATTTGAATGCTAAGATCGGAAGCCAAAAATACATAGAAGAAAACATAGGTAGTAAACACTTCAACACTGACCTCAGTAATATCTTTGTGGAATGACAAGAGAAACAAAAGCAAAAACACATTAAAATAAAGAACTACTACACAGCAAAAGAAACAATCATCAAAACATAAATGCAATCTATCAAAAGGAAGATATTCTGTTATTCTCTCTCTCTCTCTCTCTCTCTCTCTCTCTCTCTCACTCTCATATCTCTAACAAGGAGTTAATCTCCAAAATATATAAAAATGGTTATCATAAACAAAGACACAACAAGTGTTTCCACTGGTGGTGGAAAAGTAAATTGCTATAACCACTATAGAAAACAGCATGGAAATGCCTCAAAAAAATAATAAAAACACCAAATAATTCAGCTATTTTACTTCTGAGTTTGTTTTCTTTAAAGGAAAGGTACAGGCAGAAATGAAGTAGGCAGGCAGGAAAAGAGAGCAGGAAGAAGTTTATTATTTTTTATTTAGTTGTTGACATTTAGTGTTTCCCCCAGATTCAGGTCCTGAACCCTGGACACTGGGATGTATATGGGACTGCTCCCAGGTAACAAACCACTAGGCCACCAGGGCATAGCCTACTTCTGATATTTTATCTGAAGAATACAAAAATGCTAACTTAAAGAGATATCTGCATCCCCTATGTTCTCACTGCAACATTATCTACCATTTGAAAACAACCTAAATACCTATCTACAGATAATGGATAAACCTCAAGGGAATTATGCTAATTACAGTCAAATGGAGAAAAATAACTACTCATTTCACTCTTGTGGAAGATAAAACAAACTGACTCTAGGAAAGAGGAATGGGTAAGGTCAGGTAGAAGGGGTCAATTGCATGACTGAGAATGGAAACCAGACATTTGGTGGAGGTCGTAATGTAGAATATACAGATGTCAAATAACAATGCTGCAGCCCTGAAACATATAATGCTATGAACAAATGCTACTTCAATAAAAAACAAAATTTTATTATTTTTACTATTCACATCACTGTATCTGCTAAACCTATTTGAAGGACTGCCAGACCTAACCTCTCTGGTTTCCAGTTATCTAAATTAACCTGCTATTTTTTTAACCTGCCATTGCTTTTACCCTATTATCCCTGTCCATAATTTTCAATTGCTCCCTACTGTCTACAGAATAAAATCCAAACTCTTTTAGCCTAGAATGTTATCTTTTACATCCTAATCTTGTAGGGGAAAAGCTAGGCACTAAGGATTGCCTAAGTACTATGAATCAGTCCATATTCCGCCCTGGACTTAATAGACTAAGTCATAGACTGGAAAGAAACGATTCATTTTAAATGAGCATATCACCACCTACTAGGCCTGGCCTCTGGGTTGCTTTGAGGTCTAAATAAGAACAAATGAGAAAACCCACTGGAAACAATCAATCACACTATAAATACAAGATGTCAGTTTTACTATCTAGTATTACTACTCCAACAAAAATCAATAGTTATCACACCAGAACTTCTCAGGAAACAAAAAGAAGCTATCAAGCTTGGGTACACACACAAGCTGTGACTTTCAAAGAGAATGAGTTGATTATTTGTAAGGCCGGGTCATAAAGCCAATGAGACCAGCTACTCAGACCTCTTTCATCCTTTATAATGTGATATACGACCTACTCCCCTATAAATAGTGTCTGGCACAAAGAGGCATTCAGTATGTATTTGCTGAAAGACTAAGTCCTAAAATACACTTGGATCATGATTTAAAGGATGATGTGCACATGGGGAATCCACAGCTGGTGTCAATGACATATGCTTCCAACAACCAGTATTTTTTAAACTACACTAAAGAAATCACATGATAAAGAAATTACATAGGAAAAAGTATGCCTGAGAGTGTCCAGAGAAAATTAGTTCCTGATGGTAAAACATACTCTAAGAATGGGGGCTTCTGCTGAGGGAGTGTAGCAGCTATTTTTTATTATCCTCCGAACATTTTTTTCCTCTCTCTCCACCTCCCAGGAAATCTCAGATTCTTTGGAAAATGACACCTCTCTCCACTCGTAAATCGATGCTTTGAGTACAACTAATCTCACATCACCACCACCCCTCCACAGGAAACCTCACATTCCTCCTAATCTATATACAGTTCAAGAGCAGAAGAGTATCACAGACCTAAATTCATCAGTATATTATAGTCACAGACCCTTGATCTGTTTGGTTCTGGGTGGACAGATAACTTAAATTCATCAAATCAGACTCAATTTCAGGAATTGGACTTAAATACTGGCTTGCAAATACAAGCAGCCACATGTATACAAAAGAAGAAAATCTGACAGGGAAGGGAAGGGGAGAAAGAGGAAAAGAGGAGAGGCTGAATCCACTGTTAATAGTTGAAGCCAATTTAAATTAGCTCGAAACACACATGAAATACACAAATCTCTGAGATAGTGAGCCTAAGTTGTCAGAAGTCAGAAAACAAGTTCGTATATGTGTTTGAGATGAACATCTCTGGGAACTGCATCTATATTAAACTAACAAAAATGGATTATAGATGGCAACACTGGAAGCAGGGAGATTAGGAGTTAGGAGACTACTGAAATAGGCAAGTGAGACTCAAGATGGAAATCACAGCAAGAATAAGAACCACACAGAATAAGGAGGTCATCAGGAGGTAGAGCAAACATCAATAGGACGAGCAGACAGAATAAAGGAAAAGATTAAAGTGACAAAAGGAACACAGACATATAGCTGGTGAGTCTGGATAGATGGCAAAAGACTGGAGTGTGAGCACATTAAGGGAAGAAGTTAATGGACTCAGGTTTAGAATTCGATGTTTTGTTGAAGACAGGAAACCTGAAAAGACCAAATAGCGATGAAGCAGCTTCAAGTATTTCTTCTACAACACGATCTCTTCTAGAAACCAGGGCGAATTAGTCTCATTCTCTGAAGATGGAGAAACATTTTACATGTCTTCCTAAAAAATGTTTGCAGTTATCAAATGTTATATAATAATTTAACTTCTTTTAGGTTAAGTGATTAAATACCTTCTCATTTTTCTTTTAAAGAGAGGAAAGAAAGGAAGGAGAGAAGGAGGGAGGGCGGGAGGGAGGAGAGGAAGAAGCATTTTTGTTTGTTTATATTGGTCCCTCTCCCAACCACTACACGGTCCACACTCCAGGGTCTCAACGGCCTATAGGCACAAAAGGGCGTGCCTGAAATGCCTTTTAAAATAAACACAAACCCCAACCTCATATCATGACACAAAAATTAATTTGAGATGAATCAGATGTAAATATGCAAGCTAAAGCCATGAAGCTTATGAAAGAAAAGAGTATCTTTATAACCTTGGGATCAGCAGACTTCTTAATTAAGAGTACAGAAAATACTAACCATAAAAGAAAAAAAAATCAACTGCTTGAACTTAATCATAATTCCTATTTAAGGAAATATACCATTAAGAAAATGAGTAGGCAAACCACACACCTGAAGAAAATTTACAAAGTGTAAAAAAGAACTCGTATCCAAAAGAGCTCTACAAATCAGTAAAGAAAAAGAAAAAAAAAAAAAAAGGACAAAATCCAATGTAAAAAGGCATTAAAGCAGCATTTTACAAAAGATGTAATTAGTCAATAGAAAGATAAACTGTTCCACATCAAGTGCAAACTAAAGTCTTCGTGAGCTACACACCCACCAAAATAACTAAAATCAAAGACTGACAACACTAAATATTAAAGGATATGGAAGAACTAGAACTTCATACATTGTTAGCTGGAGTATAAAATATCAGAACCACTTTGGAAAACTGATTGATAGTTTCCCATAAAGTTATAAATCTACCCAATGACCAGCAACTCCACTCCTAGGTATTCACAAGAGAAATAAAAACATTAGTCCACAAAAAATCTTATGCAGGAATGTTCAGCAGCTTTATCCATAATACCCCCAAATTGGAAACAACCCAAAAGCCCATAGATCCAACAAATGGGTAAACAAGTTGTGATATATTCATACAATAAAATACTAATCAGCAATAAAAAGGAACAAGCTATTGATTCACTCCTACAACATGAATCGATCTAAAAGACCTGCTAAGTGAAAGAAGCCCATATAAAAGAACACATAAAGCACAACTTCACTTATATGAATAGTAAAAGTCACCAATGGGTGTGGAGGGGATTAACTGGGAAGAGGCACAAGAGACCTTTCTGGGTCTCTTTCTGGGGTTCTGGAAATGTTCTCTAAGGGCCTGGATTCACAGACATATGCTTTTGTCAGTTCAATTAACTGCATAGTTAATATTTGTGAAAGTCACTACATGTAAATTAGACAATGAAAGGAAAATAAAATGATAACAAATAAAAAACCATCTAAATATGAGTATCAGAAATTAATATGCTTTGTTAGTGGACTAAAGAAAACCTTTATTATTTCAAGGCATAAACAAAACACACAACTTTAAAAAGGTGCTCCTAACCTATGTTTTCTCATCTATAAACTGAGAATAAGAAAATCTACTTCACCAGGAACATGTAAAAATTACGCTTATGCAACTAGAATAACACACACAGGCTATCAGAAAAGGGCAGTGGTACAAAAACAATCAGAAAATACATTTAAAAGATCCTTTTATCTATTTGGTATGACAAGCAACTATTTATTAATTTAAGGAAAAGTCCTTCTAATGACTTATTTGAATATCTCCCTAGAACCCTCCCCACTTGTCATCTATAAAAAAATCTCCCCTTTCTGATGACTCCATTTCACCCAGATGTCAAGTGGGACTGGAGGAGTACCTTGTTCTTCTGTGACCCTGCCCCCATCTTAAAAATGTTCAGGTTTATCATCTCGATCAACATGGATGGACCTACAGGGGATTATAATAATTGAAATAAATCAAAAGAAGATACCAGATGATCTCACTCATAGGTGGAACGTGAATTAATAAAGCAAAGCAACAGAAGAAACAAAATCAATCCTTGGACACTTGGAATAGAACTGAGGCTACCAATAGAGGATGGGGGGTGGGGGGATGGGGGGGACACACCAAAGCAGGAAAGGTGGTGGGGTTCACTGGACAATGGTGAAGAACTCCTGGTGATTTGGTGGAGGGCAGGGTGTGCTGACATATATCTGAGAAACACAGGGAAACTGCACATATGGGGTATCTACACATATGAGTTTGTTTTAATGAGCAAAATCAAAGTTATTACAATAAAAAATGTTTAATATGTTCAGGTAAATCCGTTTTGGATAGCCAAATTATATTTAAAGGTATGAGAAAACCCAACATTTTAAAAAGTCTAAATTGTTTTACGAAATGCAAAAGACTTTATAATGATTACCAGTACTTAAGCCAGATTTCCATATATTTGGGTCTATTTAAAGTAGGACTCCTACTCACATCAGATAGAAAGCTTTCTAATAATCTTTCAAAAGGGCATAGATTTCCAAATGCTAAAACATGCACACAAATAAGGACTTTCCACAAAGAGCATGCTCAAACAGTAGACAAAGCATGCAGAGTACTCTTTTTATCACACCAATACGGTCTGGTTGGATTACAGCCAACAACAGGGTTCAAGATTTATCTTTCCTGTAGATCGTGTAGTACATTTGCCTAATGCAGTGCCCTAGATTTTAAAAATTACATTTACTGATGTAGGTGCAAGTCTGCAGATTTAAACATTTTCAAAGAGGACAGAACACATTTGTATAAAAGTCTGTCTTGAGCATCAATAAAAGCATTAATTGAGGTACCTACTCTCCTTTTGCTATAATTTTTAATTTCTGTAAAGTATTTCTTGGCTTTTAGCGAAGTTAGAATTGAGCCAATACGGTGATGTTGTCTGCAATTACACTGCACAATATGAGACCACTTGCACCAAAGATCCGCTTGAAAGCTTTTAAGGCCAAAATTTCCTACTGCATGGTCTGTGACGGGAGACTTGAAATTGCTAAAGGAAACTTGAAATTGTAAAGAACACCATTTGTGGAGAGGTGGGCGTTGGGAGAAGGTGCTTTGCTTAAAATGGCACGAGGAGTTCACAGTTCAACATACGACCATATTAATTCAAAGAAATTGAATATGAACCGACAAGAAACTCCTTGGTGACGAATAAAATAAGAATTTATTCTCATTTAAAAGTTGTCATATCACTAGCAGACTCCTAAGGTATTTCCTCATGATGCAGTGGTATTTCACTGCAAAGTGGCTTGGGTCTAACGCTCCATCATCATGTCACAAAACCCAAGATGCAGTGGAATCTGACTCAGTATTGGTGCAATCTAGGGGAACTAAAAAAAATCAACATGGTAAAAGGCACAGGGCAAGACTTCATCAGGTTTTCTCATCTGCCCTCATAACCACCAAATAAGATTTTTTAAAAAAAGCATCAACTTTAAAAAACAAAACAAAAACAATTTGCTGGAGGTGTTTCAAAAAAAAAAAAAAAAAAAAAGCCCTGGGATCACCTGTCAATAAGCAGGAAATAAGTGGGTGTAAAATGGCTTCCCCAAGTAAATCGCAGGCAAATCCTTTTCTGGAGTAACAAACGTGCGGGAAGGTCTATTCAGAGTGTGACAAGAACCCCCAACCATTTCACCTCGGGGTCCGAACGTGGGCGGGAGACGGGACAGAAAACCCGAGGAACCGTGTGTGCAGGAAGAATGCACGCGCCGGGTCCGCAACCAGGACCAAAGGGGCAGCAAAATATGCCCCGTCACCCCCAGACGGCTGTCGCGACCCATGCCAACACAAAGCCCAACGGGTGGTTAGAAGAAAGGAAAGGAAAACACGTGCTCTGCAGAGAACCTCGAGTTCTCCGGTCACCAAGTGCACTTTCACCGGAAACCGCAGAGCGCCCGCGGCCGCAGGCGGGCTGAGCCCAGGGTTTTCGGGCGTGCTCTGCTTCCGCGCGCCCCCAGCCCACCCAGCACCCCCGAAACGCCCCAACTCCGGGCCCTAACCGGACCCCCGCCACAGGCTGGCCCAGCCGCGAGGGGTGGGTCCCGGAGACAAACTAGCCCAGAGAATTAAGTTTCTAATAATATAACTTTAGGCGGATTAACGCCAACGTCATCCCACTCGGAGGCCGAACCAGGGGCCACACTGGCGGCGTGAAAAGCCAAGCAAACCCGCTCCCCGGGCCCCGCGCCAGGCCGGGCAGGTGCGCCCCCGGCGGGCCGCGCTCACCAGGTACCAGACGCCGAGCAGGATGGTGCCGGTGCGGACATGGCAGCACAGGCAGCAGCTGTTGGAGTAGAACCGCGTCCAGGGCGCGACCATCTTCATTGCTCGGGCCGCGGGCGCAGTGGCGCGAGTGCGCGCCCAAGTTTGCAGAAGCTTTTTCGGCGTAGCTTCGCACCCGTCGGCGGCTGCTCTGGGCTCGCCGCGCGCTGGCTACTCCGTGGGCCCTCGCTCCTCGCCTCCCCCGAGAGCTCCGAGCGGCTGCAGCGGCCGGACCCTGCGCTCCAAAGACCGCGGGAGGAGGAGGAGCAGGAGGAGGAGGGGGCGGGGCGGCCTGCGGCCCACGTGACCCGCGCCCCCGGCCGTGATGTCACCGCGGACTCCAGCCGGCTGCGGGCGACGCCTGCCCGGTGTAAATAAATAAATTATCTTGCGCCCTAGGCAGGTACCAGCGTCGGCCTGCAGTGGAGTTGCGGGCCTTCCCTCTCTGGTCATCCGTGTAACTCTCTCGCGGCTCTGAGATTCTTGTCTGGTTGGTTGTAGGTTTCTCCCCTTGAACGCCTGTTTTACAGATAATCTGGAGATGCAGTGCGATCGTGGATGTGCAATATCTTGCACACTAGAGGGGGGAAAACTGCAGGGTGCGATTCCGGTCAACTGCAGTACTTTGAGCCCGGCTGAAGCAGCCAAGAGCAATTTGTCTCTGCTTCCCAGCTAAATGACCGTAGTGGTAATCTTTTCCCAGAAAATAGGATGTGTGTCAAGGACATCGTTTCTGGGGTAGCATTTTTAATCATGACTGCACCTCTCAAGAAACACTCATCAAGACAATTACCACCAGTAAGATCTCTGCAAGAAATAATACAGAGCAGTAAGCGAATACTGAAAGATGGGTGGAATCCAATTTGGGGCTATTTCGTACCATCTAGTATTTTGTCTCCAAGCTCCCTTGTCCTGGCTTAGCCTCTAATCACTGCTGAAGCAAAGCACCGCAAGTTAGATTATTAGCACTTGTCAAAGTTCCATTTCAGGCTTGAAGCAGGAGAAAAGTACTTGGATTTAAATTTCTGAAGGACAGGCTGTGTAGGAAGAAAGAGGAATGTTAGATAAGGCTATTCACGTGCAGGATTGGTGGGCAGGACTGGTTAGTTTTATAAGGTTGTAAAACTTTCAGGCTTTCCTTGGTGAAGTAGCAGTTAGGTCAGCCCTCCTCCAGATCAGGTTTGCCTTGGCCTACCCAGTGGGGGGGAGCAAATAATGTGAACAAATAAATTAAAATAAAAGAAAAATGTTTCTTTCTCCTCTCCATGCCTGCCTGCCTGCCTACTCACCATCATTCCTGCCTATTCCTTTCCTTTCAAAAAATAAAACTTTCACTTTTGTTTGTTTGCTTAAAGGAAAGGTACAGGTAGGAATGATGGCTAGCAAGCAGTCAGGCAGGCAGGAAGAGAGAGGAAGAAGAAACACTTCATTTTATTTAACTGTTTATCTTATCTGTTCACCCCAGCCCAGGCATGGGGACCCCTGGTTCTTAGGATGTATGTGGACTGCACTCAGATGAAGGCAGCTGACCAAACCACTACACCACCACATTCTTTCTGTGTAGCTTAAATATGAATCGAAAGAAACCCAAGAGTAATATCCCGAGATGTCAGATATGGGCCCTTAATCAGAAGTAATAAAGAATATCCTTATAGGAGTTAATCAGAAATAAAAAGAAAGGTCATTTTTTGTTTTATTTTCTCACTACAGCATTCTATTTTATTTCACATTACAAATAATTTTCCTCCCTGGGATCTTCCATGTAATTAATTACGATAGCTACTTTTCACCAGCAATAGGACATCAGTGCTCTGAGAAGGAATGGAAATATAGATTCAGCATGGGGTATATTACCCTCAAACTCTTAATAAGTTTCCACCAGCTTCCCATCCCTGCCAGAATTTCAGATTCAGAAGACAAATGAATTACTGATTCAAGAGAATCTTATATTTCAGAAAGCTCACTATTCAAGATCTGAATTTACATTCACTTGCCAAATGACTCGAAATAAAAGAGAGACAGGAGAGGAAGTGGCTGGAGAAAGAAGGTGGAGAAAAACAACACTTCTGCAAGTGAAGTGTATTAAATAAGACCATTGTCAGTGTCTTTGGAATTGTATTTGGATGCACGACAATTTGAGGTTTGGACCCAGAAGAGGACCAGAGGCTTCTCCAGGAACTCAGTGCAGCTGGGTGACTTGCTTTCAGATCTGGCATATTGAACTAGAATACTGATTGCAGTCGTTGCACTTGTTTAGTGAACAGCCACAAGGACTTCAGAGTCAGCAAAACAAAACGTGAGGACCGCAGTGCTGCTCCAGATGAACTAACTGCGTCCGCGTCCTGTACCAAGCAGAAGAAAACAACCACCTCCTGATCAAAGAGAAACCTGTACCAACCCTAGATGCAATGTCAGCCAAGCAGTAAACCAAGTCCTGGTCCTGCATCGTTTCAGCCTAAACCCCTTGTTTCCCCTTTTTTGAAAAATTAACCCACTGACGGCTGTCTTTTCCCTATAAAAAGTGCACCAAAGCCTGAGTTCAGGGGAATACTCACTCTCTTGTGAGCTTTCCCAGCTCGAACTGGGACTAATAAAGTCATGCCTCAGAGTATCTCGACTCCCTTGTCTTGGTCTCTTCGGTCTATCATTTAGACAAGTCACCTCTTTTTCATTCTAAGGAGCTTAAGTTTCCAGCGCCACATGTTCTCCTTTTCTGCTAGAATTAAAAAGACTACCTCCTTAACTTTGATCACTTCTTCATAGCCCCCATGGAAACTTCATTATCTTTAGGACTTTGTCAACTAGGTCCTCCACCCCCGCCCCCTGCCCACCCGGCACCCCCTGCCCTTTTTTTTAAATAAAGAAGGAGCAGGCGGGATTGAAGGTAAGTAGAGGCAGGAAGAGGGAGGAGGAGGAGGAGGCATTTTATTTATTTTATTTAGTTGCTCATCTTGGTTGCTCTGGCTGGTCCTGGGACACGAACCCAGGACACAACCCCAGAACCTCAGGATATATGTGGACTATGCCTAACCACTTCACCAGGGCATACCTTCCTTGTCTTCTTGAACTCCAGTCTTTCTCTTGTTATATCCCCCCTCATTCCCATTCTTCCAAGTTCCCTTATTTTCCAATGGGCTGGGAAAATTTTCCTTTTATTCTTCCTTCCTTTACCACATCTCTTCTGTGACTAACATTTCAATCTGTTAGAATTTCAAAGTATGCAATTGATGAGGGTCTCTGGGGTTCGATGGCCAAGGATTCAAGAAAGAATTCTTGAGCATTAAAGTGCAGTTGCATAAGTTTATTAGAGAAAATGGAGGAGAAAACAAAAGCAGGATAAGAGTTCTCCTGGGCAGTAAGGCCTGATTTATACTCCCTGGGAGAGGGTTTTTGGGCAGACCCCCTGCCCAGTGTCTGTAATTAGCAAGGGAATAGAGGTCACAAAGTTTGAAAGCAGAAGCACTGGGAGGATTTTCCAAGAAGTTCTTGGGTCTGTGAAGTAGCCCCTGGCATTCTGGTGGCCCCAGTGCCTTGCTGTTTGGGGGAAACATTAGGTTGATGAAGGAATTACAAGAATCTTTCCAAAGGGGTTAACAAGATAGCTTTGGCCTCTAGTGCTCAGGAACTGGCCTGTCTGGTGTGGCTCAGGGGATTCCAAGGTCCCCCATGACCTTTATTGGTCTGGAAGCTCTTGGTCTAAAAAGGAAATCTAGAGACTGCGCCTTTGGGACTTACATTTTCACCCTCCCCATACACACACACAGTGTTAATCTAAGTAACAGCTATTCATAAGAGATAAAGGCCTAAGGGCTACAAAAATAGGACCTTCTGTCCCTGCTCTCAAAGTTTATTGTCTGCCTCAGTGCTGTAAGTTACTATGGTAGTTAAAATGTATGTCAAATAGCCTATAGGTAAAAACCAAATGCAGTGGGGAAAGCAGCAGAGGATTAAAGACATTAAAACCATGAGGAGGTAGTATGTCAGTTGGGCCTTATAAAGAGTAAGCAGAGTGAAGGACAGACAGGTGAAGGGAGACACCTTGCTTGGAGTTGCACAGGGCCAGTCCTTGGGAGCAGGGAGGCCTCACTCGAGCTACTTCCGTGTCCTAGCCGAGGGTTAGTCCCAATCATGGGGGGATCGCTGGGGTTCCACAGTGAATGGGTCAAGAAAGAATTCTTGAGACGTTACAGAAGTAAGGTTTTAAAATTTTATTAGCAAAGAAGAGTTTGACAGAACAGGAAGGCAAAAATCCTGTGGGCAGAGAGAGACTGAGTCCTTTGCTGAGAGCCTGGCCTGAAAGGGGTTTTTCATGCAGACTATTGAAAGGAGTGCTTTAATTATCAAAGACTAAACAAGCAGACTCTGGAGGTGGTTTCAGGTGAGATAGGAAGAGGTACATTGTGTGAGACTTTTCTAGAAGGTCTCTGGTGCCGAGGAATTTTATGGCCTTTTGTTTTTCCAATGGAGGCTGAATCTGCTTCATCCTGTTGGCTAGTCTGTGATTTTGTAAATTTGCAGAAAAGCTTAGAAGACTATAGAAATTTACATCTAATTCTAAATTCTCCCTCAACACCAAGAGAGACCTCAGAACCCCTCTCAAAAACTGAGATAGTCAAAGACTTAACATCTAGTTTTCTTGGAAAGGAGAGAGGCAACACCGTCCTTAGGTGCTTTGCCTATGCCCAAGAATGTGATGGATGTCTTCTTGGATAATAAAGGAAGATAATAAATGTGAATAGACAAAATAAAGGAATAGATGAAACCAGCCTTGGACACTGGCAACAGAACTGAGGTTATCGGTAGCTAATAGGACTTGGGGAGGTGGAGGCAGCAGTGGCAGGCCCCAAAGGACAATGGTGAGGAATTTTTTGTAATTTGGTGGAGGGTGGGGTGTGCTGACATATATCTGAAGAATGGGGAAATAACACATATGGGGAACCTACACATAGGAGTTTAATGTATAAAACTAGGTTACCTCAATAAAATATTATTGAAAAAGAAAAGAAGATAGCATGCTCTCTTCTAGATAAGACAGAAGAAAACCTTATAGATCTTGCCATGTGTTCTCCAAGTAAACCAGAAACCTTCTCAATCTCTTCATTCATTGATTCATTCATCTATTAATTTATTTATTCATTCATCTGGTGAACAGAAATGTATTGAGTACCTTCTTGGAACTGAGCATGGCTGCCACCTAAGAGAAAAGGAGACAATCTCTATCTAGTCTTGCATAGTTTAATGGTGAGAGTTTGTATCCTTGACTACAAAGTTTGTCTCAAGCATTTCCATACAACGTAAGTGTGTAAGAGGTTACACCATCTAGGTTTTGTGTAATTACATTCTAATACATAACAAAAAAATCACTTCTTGACACATTTCTCAAAATGTTCCTTGTTGTTAAACGATGTATGACTGTATAAGGAACTCACAATTTAGTGAGGAGACAGGAATAAACAGAAAATAATGGCAATATCAAGATAAATACTACAGATAAGCTTAGCCCAGGACACTATAAGAGTCCCATATCTCAGCTTTGGGAAATTAGGGGGGTGCTGCCCACAGGTGGTGATACAGCCATTCAGACCTACAGGATAAATAGGAATTGACCAGGGAGAGAAACAGATCATCCCAGTCTGGAGGGAAGCAGGATATGCAAAGTCCCAGCAGCTAGCAGAACTACAGCTCGAATTAACATTTGAAGGGAAGTGGGGCAGAGAAATGAGAGAGAGGGTCAAGGAAGTTTTAGGGGAGGCAGGAGAGGCTTTTCTTGCCATGCTGTACAGAGAAGATTGGAATAATTTCCTGGAGGAAATGGGCAATTTCTGGACAACAAAGTGTTTCACAAATATTAAACCCATTGACTCAAGATCAAATAATATCCCAAGTTTAAGATAAAAACAGGTGAGATAGGCCGGGCTGACTATGTCTTTGGTGGGGTCCAGTGTAACATAAAAATGTAGAGTCTGTTATTTGAAAAGTATGACAAATTTCAAGATGGCCACAATGAAACATTAACTAAGCTTGGACCCTTGTAAGTGGTGGCGCTGGTACAATCCTGACCAGGTCACACCCATGAAACTGGCCCTAGAGATAAACCCCTATCTCTCTTAGAAATTAAAACAAAACTAAACAAGAAAAAAATGTCTGAGCTGCCCATTTCTTTCAGGTAACAAAGAACTGCTTCATGGAGGTTGTGATGAAAGCTAATTTTATAGGAATGTATGGAAGAACCTAAATCATAAGCCAGGTGATTCATTAAAGAATCTAGAACTTGTCCCAGTCAGGGGTCAGGACTGTGAAGGTCAGAACTGAAGCTGGCTCAGCCCTGAAAGGCAGCCCAGGTGGAAGTCAAAAATCATGATTGATACGCTCCCGGAGACCCATGTAATTAATCATATATTTATTAAAGCACACGTTGGTGGTTTAGTCAGTTTCTGGACTGGGGGTTGTGAGAATATGTGCATAAGACACACAATTCCTGCTGCCAAGAAACTCATAAAATAATGAGTGACAAAGATGGGCACAGGGAGTCATTAGTGGTAGACAGTGTGGTAACAATAAAGCGACAGTATTCTGATGAATAGTGAGATTAAGAGGGCACTCTACAATTTATCGATGTTTAAAGATTTGGAATGCAACCAACTACATCTGTAAAAGTCAGAGTCCAGTCAGAAAAACAGAAACCAGTCTAGATATTTCAAACAAAGGGAATACAATACAGGGAACCGGTTACTGCAATAAAATAGTTCATAAGTGCCATGGTGGCCCAGTTTTGAAGTCATAGCTAAAAAGTTTGTTTCCCTTCCCAAGCAGTGTGCTTAGCCCTCAGCCCAACTCCCTCCCTTATCGGGTCCAACAAGTCTGGGTTACAATACACTGACCCAAGACAGAAACCCCAGATACCTAACACCCAGGGGGGCCTTTGTTCCCTGGGTTCACAGAATTATTCAAAATACCCATCCCCCAGGAAGCCCTGGAAAGCTGTTGTTGGAACAAAACAGAGGCCACCACCAGGTGTTACCGGAAGTGCTTAAGTGGTATGCTGATGAAAAGACCCAAGATCCAAGAATGATGTTTTGCTCAATTATCTATCTTCCTAAAAACAGGAAATCGCTGGTGGTCACGGAGGTGGGAGACAGTCCTGCAGCCTTATCACCAGTCTAGGGCTTGCAAGTTCTGCCTCCTGAGGGAGAAGTAGCCTGCAGAATTCCTTTCTCTCTCACTTGCAAAGTTCTTTTTCTTTATTCTGTCTTCCCTTCCCAAATTGTTTTTTTTTTTTTTTTTTTTAAAGGGATGGGGCCTGCGGGCCAACAGATAGGAAGATAGAGCACTTTATTTAGTTGTTCATCTTGGCTGTCCCTACTAGCCCAGGACAAGAACCCAGGACCTAGGGGTGTATGTAGACGAAACCCAACTCCTACTCAACCAGGGCCCAAGTTTTATTTCCTCTTTCCAAAAACACTGTAACTGCACTGGAATAACCAAAGGCCTGTTCAGTGTAACTGAAGTTTGTCTTTTCTCTTGCAAATCTTTCTCACATTTGGTTTTTTTTTCCCCAGCCTTTAAGGAAACTTAGCTTCCTACCCAACATTAGTTAACCTGTTGCCACTAAGAAGTCACCTCCTACAGTTCCAGCTTCCTGTTACCCTGTCCTCCTGCATGATCCTACCTGGCAGTCTTCTCTCATTTGTCGCTGTGTTGTGTTCCACCTTGGAAAGAAACCTTAAATGTCGCCCCACAATTGCAGATAAATGAAAAGATAATATACAAAGTGGCAACTCAAATATTGCCAAAAGTTGGAAGGAAGCTGCCATCGCCCACCTGGGTAGAGCTGAGACAGTGGCAGGAAGGCTTGCCCAGCAATGGGGGCACAGCAACGGTCAGGCCAGCTGTCACTGTGGGAGACACCTCACACCTCGCAAAGCAGAGAGGAGAGGGTGCCTTGGCCTCTCTGCTGCTTCCATCTCTCTAGCCCCTGCTGGTGCTTTCCAGTGACTGAGCTGCCAGCACCTGTTGTCAGAGGGCTTGGGAGGCAGAGTTTTCCTGCCATCAGTAGGGGGGCTTCACAGCCGTGTGTCACAATGGTCAAATGGCAAAGCAACTTTGGCTTGCTCCCTCTCCCAATCTCTGTCGCTCTCAATTTCTCTCTTAATCACACTCTGTCTGTGTATTCTCTCTCAATCCCTAGATCTCTCTATCGCTTTTTCTCTGTTTCTCTGTGTCTTTGTCTCTGTGTGTGTGTGTATGTGTGAGAGAGAGACAGAGAGACAGAGAGAGACAGAGACAGAGAGACACAGAGAGACACAGAGAGAGACAGAGAGAGCACTAAAATATCGAAATAAGCAGAGTTCATGTGGCTTTTGGCACTGGATGGGTCCCTGAGAACCTAGTCAGCTGAGTTCAAGGCCACAGCTATGAAAACTCTTGTACTAATAGTGCAAGAAGACTCAATTAATCAAACTTTATCCTTTGGACATCAGAGGATGATTGTGAGGAGGAAAAAAGTTGGAATAGAAGACCTAATTGAATGACCAAGTACAAGCTGACCCAAAAGGTCAATAGAAGGTCAGCTTCCCTTGAAAGACTGGTTCTTGCTTGTTTTATACTTAGATTATTCCTGGCCTTGAGAGTAGTGAATCTTAGTTTGCGACTGTTTTTCTGCCCTCTTATCTTTAACAGAATGTTAGAAAGCAGTCCCAGACTTACACTGTTGAATATTCAGAGTATCCATTTTGCATGTAACTTGCTTTTTGTAACCTATATGAAGGGATCAGAAGGAATCCAACTATTTTATGCTGGCCTCTGGGAGATATTCGGAGGCAGACATTCTCTCATGTCAGCAGAGCTAGAAGCAGATAACAAAAGAATGCCTCTGCAAGTTATCCCCGAAGCAGAAGTTCTCACATGATTCTAATTGTCCAGCCTTTAAATATTCAAATGCCAGATAGTAGCGAATGTTTGCAGCCTTTCCTTGCTTTGCATTTCTTATTACCTCATTGTAACCCAGGCCTATAAAATAAATCAAGGCCTCACCATTGAGGTCTCTGCCTCTCAAACAGAGAGCGGTGTCCCACCTGGCGCCCGCTTTTCTAGATGTATGTTGTCTGTATTTCTTTAGGGTCCTGTAGCCTCCTCTCAGGAACCCTTTTGATCAGCTGCACAGGTCATGGTGGCACCTGTCTAAAGGATGGAGAAATTTTGAGAAAATTGAGACCGTGCAGTATCACCAGACCTAGCACTGCCCTCACAGGTTGGAACCCTCATCACTGATTCTGAAAATAAAACTAATCACTAATCTTTCTGTTGTAGTTCACAACAGTGATTTATATTCAGATATATATTACATATATGAAATATTATGTAGATGCATGACTTATTATATAGATACATAATATACGTATATTATTAACCCTTAAAAAGAAGAAATCTTGGGTGTGCCCTGGTGGAGTCACAGTTAAATCAGCTGCCTCCAAATGAGTGCAGTCCACATTTATGTCAAGGACCAGGGTTCGCTTCCTGGCTTCAGAGGAACAACCAATGTGAATGTGGGGGAATAAGACCTGTTCACCGCTTCCAGCAGCTATGAAGCAAAACCATAAAACATCCTGTGACTTGAGCTTGCTGAAATGTTGCCAGCAGACCAAGAACTTCCTGGGCTCAAAACCCCCTCCCCTAATTCACATCCCTCTCTTCCTGCATTTGCTCTAGCCTAGATAAGTGTGCCCTAACCAGAAGCCTGTGCTCAGCCTTTGTGGGGAAATGACCCCTGCTGAGCCCATGGGTAATAAACCTGCCTAAAATACTTCCAAAGAGTGCCTGCTTGTTTTATGTCAGAGAGCCATAGCATGAGCAACTAAATAAAAATAAAATAAAAGCCTTCTTCCTCTTTTCTCTTCCCATCTGCCTGCCTACTTGCCTTCATTCCTGCTTGTACCTTTCCTCTAGAATAAATTTTTTTTTTTTTAAAGTCAATAAAGAGGAAGAAATCTCATCATATCCTACAACATGGATAGACCTTGAAGACATTAGGCTACGTGAAATAAGCCAGTCATAAAAGGGCAAATGCTTATGAGGTACATGGGGTAGTTAAATTCACAAACAGAAAGTAGAAAACAGGTTTCTAACGGTTGAGGGAGCGAGGATGGGGAGTTATTTAATGGATATAGAGTTTCTATTTGGGATGATGAGAAAATCCTGGAGCTGGATGAATTTTATAATCAAAAGTAATGAAAAGGTTATATTTTGTTGTGTATTTTTGTCACACACAAAAGATGGGAGTGGGAGGAGCATGGGCAGAGAGCAAGCACAGCAGTTATCTAGGCAAAGCAACATCTAGCCCTGAAATAGTATTATTACTTTTTTTTCTTTTAAAGGAATGGTGCAGGCAGGAATGAAGGCAAGCAGAGGCAGGTAGATAGGAAGAGTGAAGTGGAAGAAATGTTTTATTCAACATGCCCTGGTAGAGCAGCAGTCAGGCCAATTGCCTACTTCTTCCATGAAAGAAAGAAAGAGAGAGAGAGAGAGAGAGAGAGAGAGAGAGAGAGAGAGAGAGAGAGAGAGAGAGAGAGAGAGAAACATTTTATTCATTTTATTTAGTTGTTCATCTTGGTTCCAGGACTTTATTATGTATTTGTACTGCGTCCCGCTCCCACTCCACCAGGATGCACCTATTTTTTTAAGGGAAAGGTAAAAGCAAGAATGAAGGCAAGTAAGCAGGCAGGCAGAAAGAGAGAGAAGGAAGAAGCATTTTCTTTATTGTATTTAGTTGTTTATCCTGGTTGCTCCCTCTGGTTCTAGGTGTTGAACCCAGGACCTTGGTATGTGTGTGGATTGTGCCCAGGGTGTAGTAGACTGCCAGACTCCCAGGTCCCCTGAAACTTTATTGTACAGTGGGTTCCCCACAAAATGTTCAAATAGGCCTTTTCCAAGATGTCTAGAAAAGGCTTTTTCCAAATAAATCACCTTGGTATGTGGAGCTAAAGATTAGTAGATATGGCAGCAGTTCTCTTTACCATGGATACTTAGATCTGGAGACATCTTTTTTATCAGAAAAACTTATCTTAAGTCAGGACAGAAGTCTAGAGTCAAGGTTTTGTCATAAGAAGTTCTCATATGAAGATCCCTTTCCTTTCTCCTTGATGTCCCAGGTCTACTTTCCCATCCTCAACACAGTATATAAATCTTTGGTCTGTTCCATTTACTGCAGAATTTATAGCCATCTAAATTTTCCATATCGGTCTTCAAATTTGGCCTTTTCTCCTACTAATCCTGTGTGATGTTTATTTGCTTGTTCTTCCAGCCTGTGAAGAACTTCAGATGGATAAAGGAATTTTCCCAGCATCAGATATTTGCAAGTATAATTTATCAGCTTTGATCATCTAGAAAGGATGAATCTTGCAATGCCTTCAGTTATGAAGTAGGAAGACCAGTTAATCTCCCCTTTCTCAGTTTGCAGAATTTTGTAATAAAAGGCCAGGATTTCAAAACATAATCTGCCAATGATTGTTATTTTTGGAAGAAGCACTTAATCTCTCTGAATTTTACAAAACGAAAATGATAACCCTACTCTGTTTTAAGGAAAGGTACAGGCAGGAATGAAGAAAAGTAGGCAGGCGGACAGGAAGAGAGAGGGGGAAGAAGCAGCCCATTTATTTTTTTTATTTGTACATCTCGATTGTTCTCCCCAGCCCAGTCCTTGAGATGTATGTGGCCTGCGCTTCAGTCAGACTCAGTTGACAAGCCACTTCTCCACAGTGTGCCAGTAACCCTGCTTTTGTGATTGCTACTTTGGGGGGAGGTTACTACAGAGCAAAACATTTTACAGGCCTTGCATACAGTAAGCGTAGTAAGTGGTAGATTTAGACAAAACTAACAGTGTGCAACACCTGCTAGTGTTTTACACATAAAGACTCACAACAAACCTGTGAGCCGGGTGTTGAAACTCTTGCTTTCCACGTGAGAAAACCGAGGCTCTAAGACGTGTGTCCGTTTGACCAGTGGCTCACTGCAGTGTAGAGGCAGGCATTTGGCTCCAGGACGGTCTTACTGCAGACACGCGATGCAGGCTGTTCTCCAGGCTGACACTTAGAGCCTTTCCTCGGAGATTTACAAACTGAGGCAATAAAGCCGAGACATGAAGCCCTGCATAAACACATCGGCCCATACAGGTAGCGCCTACATAATGCGTTTCTGAAAAAGCATGTGTGAATCAAGAAAGTCCAAAAATTGATGCAATAGTTTGTTTCCGGAGAGTTCAAAAATCCTAATTACATCCAAACTTGTAAACACAAACTTCGATGATATTGCGCTAGCATTTCACAAATGTCTTTGTTTCCTTCACTAACGAGCAGTGTCAATTTAGCTTAGATTGTTTGGGGGAAACTGATTGAAATAGTCACAGCTCCAGGAGTACCCAAGGATTCCTCTCAGGTGTTTCAAGTTTATGAGCTCTGTTTCTGATGACTCACATCGGCACTTTCATTTTCCATCCACAGCTATGAATTAATAAAGGCTGAAATGCAGGGAAGTATTTAAGTGCTTGCACAAATATTTCACAGGGCAACACTGCTGAAATTGGCAGCTTGAGCAGGTGAGCTCACAGGATGATTGCTGTCAGCCAAGAGATGAAAGTTCAAATTCAGCTGAAGAAATGTTTCCAAAGGGCATGTTGTAGATTGTTTTGCTGGCTTGGCCACCAAATAATCTGGTTCATTCTCCATGGTGCCTCTCCTAGCAGGAAGATGAGGCTTCCTTGCCCTCTGGAACACCGGGGTCCTCATGCGACTTGCTTGGGGACCAATAACATGGTTAAAAGTCACGTAGGTGGAAGTTTTAAGAGTCAGAACATGGTGACTGTCAGAACCCCTACGAGAGCAAGCCTTAGACCAGGGATTAAAGTTCAGCTATCAGGACAGTGAATTGCCTCTGGCGCCACCACCCAGTGGAATGTGTGCCATCTTCCAGATCGTTAAGGAAAGCGCATGGGAGTTTGACCTGTGAGATGTGCACTAGTCATCAGGACAGACCCTCCACCAAGAAACAAAGGAATGACACCAGTTGAAGAAGACCACCAATAACTTCAAAGGACAATGTCACCTTGCCCAATCAGGAACTGAAACCTAGTCTGCAGATTCCTCTCTCCATCCTCCTTCCTCACCATGTGGAATTTTCCCTTAAAAACTCAGGCCCCTGGCAAGGCAAACGGAGTCTTAGAGCCTGCCTTGACTGGCTCCATCCTCTCTCTCTGCTCCCCTCTAATGGGCCCCCAACTTGCTTACTCGCTGCACCTGCCTGATATGTGGAGCAACCCTGAATTCATGGGGTCTGGACCTCCCTTGGTCAGCTCCATCCCTTTACCCTCTAATTAAATCTCTGCTTGCTCACTCACCTGTCATGGAGTCTTTGAGCAACCCAAACCCCACAGTCAGCAGACTTTCCTTTTCTGCCTGGAAACAGGCAACATGACAAGGAAGAATACTTCTTCAGCTGACCCTGAGTGAAGACAACCTGGGTTGGAGCCAGGGTCAACCCACTTTGGACCTGGGTAAGACATATCTTGTATGGTTGTTTCTTAGCACAGGGCAACTTGCCCATCCGGATGACACAGGGTATGAGTGTGCTAGGAGTGAAAATGTAGTTGCTATACAAGCAGGACATTCATTAAAAAGTAGCCAGTTAATTGCCCCAAAGTAGCACCTATAGCAAAGGCACTAGGAACTTGATGAAAAACTTTCCATCGGACATTGGGATAAACAGAAAGGCTTCTAGAGGAGTTAGAAGCTAATAACAGTGTTGGCCCAGGGAAGCAGGGTGTGACCCGAAACATAACATGACATTCCTTAAAATCCCCTCTCAAGGTCAGGCACTAGTAATGACTAGTAAATCAGCATGAACAACTAAATTAAATTAAGCGCTTCTCCTCATTCTTCCTGCCTGTCGGCCTCTGCTTGCCTTCATTCCTGCCTGCACCTGTCCTGAAAAAAAAGAAAAAAAGAAACAATGTATTATACTTTCATATAAATACAAATAATGATGAAAAATGCTGATTGATCAGAGACCAGAATTCAGGAAAAGATAAGGCAATATTTAATGACTGTATTCTTTTTTTTACTCAGAATTGGGAAGCAGTATGATCCCAGCCCTTACATTTCCCAGTTGGAAAGCACTGGTGCTGACTTGAACGGTGTCTTCATTTTACACTTGAGAAACAGGTCAGAGAGGTAGAGCAACTTACCCAAAGTCATATAGATAATTTGTCTCCACGCAGCATTACCTAACAAAACTCATGAGGAAGAGAGACTGTGGGGAAGGCCAGCTGTCAGTTTATGGCAGCTTTAGGAGCTGTGAAAAGACTAACCCTGAGGAGCTGGCAGGAGTGGAGGAAGAAGGAAGTGGGCAGTCACTGGAGAGAACTGGTCTTCCAACGGACGCTGGAGACCTTAGAAGTCAGGAGGTGTCTAGTGACTGTACCCAAGACCCTGGTCTGTGGTTGCTGTCTGAAAGCGACTGTTCCCTGTTGGGGTCACTTGACAACGAGGAGCTTTGCTGGAAGGCTGAACTGGCCTTCGGGCTTGGTAAGACCAGCTGGGAAACCCAGTTCTCTGGGACAACTCTGGGCTTCAGAGGGAGCCAGCTGCTTCTCATCTTGTTCTCTCTGACCATGGACCTGGTTTGTTCTAAAGGAAAGGTGTAGGCAGGAATGAAGGTGAGCAGAGGCTGGCAGGCAGGAAGAGAGAGGCAGAAGTATTTTATTTTTATTTAGTTGTTTATCTTGGTCCTTCTCCCTGGCCCTGGGATACGACCCATGTGCTTGGGATACACGTGGACTGCGCTTGGCTGGAGGTGGTGGACCCAACCACTACTCCACCAGGGTGCAGTAGGCATTGTTGTTTGCATGCTTTGTTTTTGTAGTTTAAAGGGATTTCTGTCTTTTTAAAAAAATATTTATTCATTTATATTTTGCTGTGATTTAAGTAATACTCAGAAATAGGATGCATTTAAAATTTTTTTTTTCTTGAAATGAGGGGGTTTAGAGTAAGCAAATTCTAGGGAAGTTTTCAGAAGGATATTTTAATTTAGTGAGTCAACCATTGTAGATTACATAAGCAATGCCTCTTCACTTCCTTCAAGTTCCTTGCTATACAGAGGATGTCACAAATTCTTGAGATGTACTGAGGGCACTTTGTTTATGGAACCATTTGGCAGCCTCTCCTGTTTTCTCCATGGGGGAAAAGTTGCACTTTGAAAAATGAACTGTGCTAATATCCCTGTGTCTGAATAGGTACAAATAAATTATTGAATAAATAAATGGGGGAGAAAAAATAACTTCCTTGTGCAGGAAAATTCCAAATAATTTATGTAGATACTTTGCCCACAAGGAGACAGAGAATAACTCCCCACTCCTGCGTGTGGGTGGCAGGAGTGACTTCCTTCTAAAGAGCATAGTATTGAGAGTGGGAGAAAAGAGTAACTGGAAAAACCCGACTAACATGACCTAGTGATAAAACCAACATCAACCAGGATAATTCATGTTGAGAATATGTACCCTGGAAATGATGGGATGAAGAGTACTTACCTCTGTGATCTTCCCTCAAATTGGTAACCTTAGTTTCATTATGAGAAAAGCAATTCCCAACTGAGAGACATCTTACAAAATATCTGATCAAGAAACTGTCAAGGTCAGCAAAAACTGTCCCTGTTAAGAGGAGCCTAAACAACTAAATGTGATACGATATCCTGACTGAGATCTGGGAATAGAAAGAGGACATTAGAGAAAACCTAAGGGATATCTGAGTAAAATACGTACTTTAGTTAATAATATATCAACATTAGTTTACTTAGCGTCACAAATGTACTGTACAAATTGTGAGATGTTTCTAAAGGGCAAATGAAGTGTGGTGCATATGGGAACTCTCTGTAGTAGGTTATTTCTCTGTAAATCTAAACTGTTCTATATAATAAAGTTCCTTTGAAAACAAAGATAAAAAAGTGAACCGTATATGATGTAATGAGGAGAGTGGAAAATTCTTTTTTTTTTTTTTATTTTATTTAAAGGAAAGGAGCAGGCAGGAATGAAGGTGAGCAGAGGCTGGCAGGCAGGAAGAGAGAGGCAGAAGGAGCACTTCATTTATTTTTTATTTAGTTGTTCATTTTGGTTGTTGTCTCCAGGCCCAGGACGTGAACCCCAGCCTTCAGGATATAGTTGGACTGCACTGAACCTCCTCTCCACCAGGTTACACCAAGGAAAAGAATTTTAAAGCAGCATTAGACAGGCATGCCCTAGTCTCCTGGCAGATCAGTCCACTGTGGCACAGTCCACATACATCAAGGATCTAGATGAACGACTAAATGAAATAAATAAAAATGCTTCCTCCTCTCTCTTCCTGTCTGCCTACTTGACTTCATTCCTGCCTGTACCTTTTCCTTTAAAAAACAAAATAAGAGCGTGCCCTGTAGGCCTAGTGATCTAGTGCACCTGCGAGCAGTCCTACATAGGTCCCAAGGTCCTGGGTTTAAGACCCGGGGCCGAGGAGGGCAACCAAAGTGAACAACTAAATAAAAGTAACAAAATCTTGAAAGCAAAACAAAACAAAACAAAACCCTCTACATTTGCTTTGATGCCACCCATGCCTCATCATCTTCCTTGCAGAGGGAGAAAAGGATGTTTGTGAGTTCATGAAAATATGGTGAAAAAACATTCCAATAAATTCAATGAATCTGTGACACTCCTCGAAGTGCTTTCTGCTTATCACTCTGCAAATGTCCCCTTTGAATCCCTGGTACATTTATATAAATATTTTTTAGACTTGGCCTGGTGGAGTAGCACTTGGGCACAGTCCATGCACATCCCAAGGTCGCGGGTTCAAGTTCCATGACTGGCAGGAAAAACTAAGATGAGCAACTAAATCAAATCAGTAAAGTGTGTTCCTGCCTGCACCTTTCCTTCAGAGTGTGTCCAGGATACTCAGAGGTCACCAGGCAATGAGTCACAACAATAGCACTAGTGCCAAACTCCTGTTCTAGATGCTGCTGGGCTCTCCTCCTCACGCCTGAGCCAGGGTTTGATCTTAACAGTGGTCTCTGTTTGCTGCCAATTATCTGTGAGCTTCAGGCTTCTCCACCCCCATTCCCACACTCTTGCTCCAGAGCCCACAGGCTGCAGAACGGCCCACAAGCCCCTCATCTGGACCCGTCCCCCAGAGCCACCCTCCTGATGCTTCCAAACCCAGTATGTCAGGAGGGAACAGAGCAGGGCAGGATTCTCTTCAGAGCCGGGGCTGTACTCACTGGGTTGCCCTGTGTCCTCGAGGCTGGAAGGAGCACCATCTTGGCTTAGAGGGTCACAAGCACATGGCAATCGCTCTCTTATCCTCTGAAGGCAACTCCTCTGCAAATTCCCAGAAATCTCCAGAAGCAGTTGCCACCTGTGGGCCTAGGGGTCCTCTCAGCCAGGCAGAGGGGCTCACTATGCTGGTGGCCAGTCCTGGTGGCTGCCCCAGCCTGTGGGTGGCCCACCTGGATGGTGGCGTTGACAGAGGGCTGCTGTTGGACCCAAGAAGCTGCAGCAGGAGAAAGTCTCAGGAGAGGGCGTAGTCCACAAGAGAGTGACCAGCCTGCGGGAAGAAGGGACAAGGAGGGTGGCAGAGAGACTGAAGGGAAATTGACATTGAGGGGTAGTGAAGGTGGGGGAGAGTGGGGTGGAAAAGATGGACACAGAAGCAGCTCTGGAGACAGGCAGGGAGGAGGGAGCGGAGGGCCCCTAGGGAGGCCAAGGGATGGAGAGACAGCACTCTGTCCACCTGTGAGAGTGGGATGAAATCCAGCCCACCGCCACAGAAAAAGCCAGACACGTGGTGCCGGGCAGTGCTCACCAGGAGGATAGGCCACCCTAGCTGCAGCCCTGGGTCTATTTCCCCGAAGACCCAGGGTCAAGGGCACTGTACATGGTAGGAACCTTGAAGGAGGAGGCTCTTTACAAGAGGGCATTGGAGAAATAATCTGCAGTGGCATAAACAAAGAGGAGACTGCCACCTGCCTTCTGACCTCAGGATATGTCTCTTGTCAATCATAATAATGATGATGGCAGTAGTGAGGATGATAATGATGGCCAACACATGCAGGCACTGTGCCATATTTCCACACATTTAAACACATTTACTCTCCGCAGCAAACTTATGGGGTGGGTACAACTATTAGCCCAAATTCACAATGAGGATACTGAGGCATAGAGATTAGTTTACTTGCTCCAGCTCATGGAGGTGGAGGTGTTAGGAACTGAACTCCCAAAATCTGACTCCAGTTTGTGCTTCAAAACATTAAAACATAAGGTGTCCTTTCCTTCAAAGATAGCATACAAAAACAAGTTTTGTTCTCCCCAGATGGACAAATGTTAATTCAAGTTTAAATCAATGCTAGTTTGAAAATTCACATGGGAGGGTGTGCTTTGGTGACCTAGCAGTCTAGTACAATCACACATACATCCCAAGGTCCCTGGTTCAAGACCAGGGGCTGACAGGGGAACCATCAATGTGAACAACTAAATGAAAAATAAAATGCTTCCCCTACTCTCACTTCCTTTCTGCCTGCCTACTTGCCTTCATTCCTGCCTACACCTTTCTTTTCAAAAAAAAAAAAAAAGGAAAATTCACATGGGAATCCAAAATTAAATTTTCTCTTTCAAGACAAGAGAACGCCTTTCTCTTGCCCTCTAGCTTGTTGCAAATGCTCTTAGGTCTGCATCTTGCCTCCTTATGGGATTAGCACCTAAATATAAACTGCAGTATTCCCTAATTCGTTTTGCATGATGCAAACGTTTGTTCCTGGGCTGCTTCACCTGCAAATTGGGTGCACCTGAGCGCTATGCGAGTGGATTGATGGAGAATCAGACAGCATTGCCTCATGGGAAGAAGCTGGAATTCTATCTTTAGCACTTGGCTCTGGGACTTCTGCCCAGACAAACATTCAACAAACATTGCGTATAGAGCCTGTACCAGATGCTCTGTTGGATGTAGGTTGAAGAGGAATCCACTAAATGTACTTCCTTACCCTCTGTGCACACATGTAGAGCATATTTCCCAGGTTTCCCAGGTAGTTAAATGAGGCCATGTGCCTGAGTGTGTGGGTGAAAGGAATGTATGCCTCTTCCAGGCCTAGCCCATTAATATCCAGTATAAGTCTCAAAAAAATTAAATTTAGGAATTTCTGCTAATGGAGCATAGTAGATCTTAGATAACTATTTGGTAATTCACACATCTAACAGAGACTTACAATAAGATGTTATTTTTTTGAGAAAAGGAATTTGCTAGACCTTGAACATTGAGATTTGGCCCCTCCCTGAAATTCCTTGGGCTCACAGTTCTGGTCTAAACAGCCTCCTCAGGTTTCCATGGTGTGACTTCTGAGCGAGGGAGCCTGTCTGAGCATAGTAGCTGAGTGGCATTTGTCTCACTGTGAGGTAACCCAGAGCATTCTCTGCATCTTATTTTTTTAAAGGAAAGGTGAAGGCAGGAATGAAGGCAAATAGGAAGACAGGAGGAGAGGAGAGGAAGAAGCACTTTATTCATCTCTATTTAATTGTACATCTTGGTTGTTCTCCCCGGCCTGGACACGAACCCTGGTCCTTAGAATGTACGTGGCCTGCACTTTAACTGGAGGCAGTTGACCAAACCACTACTCTGCCAGGGCGTGCCTCCCTGCATCTTTTGGTGTTGCCGCTGTAGGTCTCACCAGGAGACTTTGGATGGCGGTGGGGGCTCCTGGTCTGCAGAGATGCCAGTGCTAACACTGGGGAGGCCCGGCAGATCAGGTTGAATTAGTCATCCCCAGGCACCTCCTCTATGTCTTCCTGCTCTCATCTAGATTCCACTTCAAGTCAGTCTCCACAGAACAGCCAGAAGGATCAGGCAAATCTGGTTGATCACTCCCTCCCTCCCTGGAAATGGCCTCCTTGTCATCAATAAAGCTAAGCCTCTTAACAGGGCATACAAGGTCTTCACTGTGGGCTCCAGTCTCTAAAGATTCCTTCCCCTGGGCCTGAGACCCCCTTCTGGTCCCTCTAACTCAAACACTCTTGTTCACCTCTTTGAGTTGTCAGTCAAGGGCTCACCTTTGAAGACACCTCAGGAATGTCTTCTCTGATTTACCCTCTGAGTCAGGTGCCTCCTTTCGCATGATTCTTGGCTGCCCATTCCAGAGAAGTGACTGCCATGGCCTAACAGGATAGCATTCAATTTCTCTCATGTAACATGAATTGGAGGTAGAGGGTCCAAGGCAGCTGGGAAGCTTTGTCATCATCGGGACCCAGGGGCCTTTCTTTCTGCACCCCCATCCTAGCCTGGATCATCTCATGGCCCAGGTTGATTGTTAGAGCCATCATGTCCACATCGCAGGCAGTGTTTCAGCATTCATGTTTGTCTAACTGACAACCATTACTCAGAGGACCCCAAACTTACGCCAACATGGTTTCCATCTTCCCTGCAAGCTGAAGACAACCCTCTCAACTGTCTCCTCTATCTCACTCTCACACACCAAGTCAACCTTTCTCCTGCTCTAAGTCACTGCAGGGCCAGATACCAGAAAACTAAGACAGACAGCCCCTACATCCCAAAGCCTGCTGAGTTTGTCAAAGCAGCTAATCCTAACCTTGCCTTTCCCTCGGAAAATACAGTAAAGGTCATGGTCTGTGTTTTTCTCTTGCTCCTGTCTTTACCTCCCCACCAAACCTGTTGCTTCCCCATGAGGCCCGCGTGGCATGGTGTGCCATCTTGGGAACTGTAAGTAATAAATTTTTCTTTCAACAGCATTAGCTTCCCACATCACCACTAAGTGTCCTTTATAAATTAAGACTCAGGCACAAATCGCAAAGTGAGTGAGAGCCTTTCAAGCCGAGCTCCCGTAAGGCCCACGTAACACAGCGGAGTGTGGTCATAACCAGTCTCCTCCTTCAGCAAGCTCCAGAAGAAGTGAGGAGGGGAGAGTGTCCCAAATAAAACAAGATTCTGTCATAGTGACCGTACTTTTTGCTCTCCCGGCATGCTGTGCCTTTCCTGGGTTAGTATTTCTCATTTTTTTTTTTTTTAAGAGTTAGGAAGACAGGCAGCAATGAAGGCAGGCAACAGGCAGGCAGGAAAAGAGAGGAAGAAGAAAAACTTGAGTTATTCATTTTAGTTTTCCCACTTACCTCCCCCGAACCCCCAGGCCATGAATCTAGGGGTTCCTGTGAAGTGCCCCCCAGGCAAGCGCTTAACCCCTGAGCCACCAGGGTGTGCCAGTATTTAGCTTTTGTCCCATGGTTACCTGCTTAGTTATTTGTCATCCCTCTAAGGGCAAGATAATAAGATGAGGGATGGTTCTTCAGGTTTCCTTGTTGGCTGCTGTTTCCCTGCCCCTCACACTGTGCCCTGAGCATGAGAGTCCTCCTCTATCCTGTAAAAGGGAAGCACAGAGAGTTGACTAGTGACCTAGGAACAGGGTGACACGCCTGCACTGTTAGGTCAAGCTCACCTATTTATAAGTGGACAGCACAATGGGTGGATTCATTGATTTATGTAGTCATTGAACAAATACTTTTTTGAATGCCTAAATTAGGCTACCGGGCGTACTGGGTGTAGGAGTCAGAGATACAGTGATGAGCTAAAACGACCACCGTCTTTTATTCAGTACTATGTTTAGAATAAATTCCTGGCAACGGATCTAAGCCTTGCTGGACTCACCTTCCTTTTTCCTTCAGACATGTTTAATTCTGTACTCTTTACAGTAAATATTCAAGAAATCTGAATTCAGCTGCTGGTTGAAACAAGAAGGAGGGAGTGGGAGATTTTAAATGCCCTCATTATCACTCCGATTTCCTCTTTACAAATGTGACCTGGTCATTCTCCACACCCCCAACCCTTTTTTTTAATTGCTGCAAAGAAATGAAAAAGTGTATAATAAGGGGGGATATAAATTCTAACTCCCTTTCCTGAAATGAATTTTTCCTTTGAAGTTTGGCTCTTAGAGACAGGTATGCAGAATAGATTCTAAGAGTAAGGGAGTCATGCAGCAACCCTCAGTGTTTCTCATTCCTAGTCCCAAGTTCTTAGCTGCAAAGGTCTCATGTGGCCTGAACGCCTCCTGCTACCATCTCTCTACGGATTGTTCAAAGACATTTTTTCCTAAACCTGATGTCTGAGAAAATAAGTTCACTTTGAATTAGTAATATGAATAAAAATAATATTTCTCTATTTTTTAATCATGTAGACGTAAGTCTTTTCTCTTCTCACTTACAGTAAGGGTGATAGAAATGGACTGAAGCAATGTGTCCTAAACTGGGGTCTCTTCAACAGCA
Source organism: Solenodon paradoxus (assembly GCA_004363575.1). NCBI lineage: Eukaryota > Metazoa > Chordata > Mammalia > Eulipotyphla > Solenodontidae > Solenodon > Solenodon paradoxus. The sequence continues at coordinate 7,390 of RJWH01003019.1, read as the reverse complement.
AGTTCCCAAAGTCAGTGTAATGGGTATAATCTGAGCCTCCCAAACAAGACACCAACATTTCTATCAATTTATGTTACTGCAGTGGGGTCTAAACACACAGTGGTTTCTTTCTATATATAGATATAGAAATCTATATCTCTTTATATATATATATATATATATATATATATATAAAATATATCCTCTTAAGGCCTTAACTGATTGGATGAGCCCTAATAAGGGTTTTCTTTGCTTCACTGCCATCACCAACTAGTCTGTGTCAATGACCTCCATGTGCATTGTAGGCACCTAAATCTTCAGATGACTTTCTCTTGAAGAATCATTTCATTTGACTGGGTGGTGAAGAGTATTCCTCCATCTCACAAGAGGGAAAGTGCACTGTCCTGAGACAATGTACATCTTACATTTGTGATGATCTATTCCAAGCCCTCTCTGCAGTCTTTTTGGGTCAGGAATGGGGATTGATGAGATGGGAGGGCCTGGGGCAGGATGGTGCTCGGTGATGGCACTTCGCTTTAGAATGTGGTGGACTTAATGCCCTTAATTCTCAGCTTGGCCTCCACGGTCTGTTCTAGGGTAATGAGAAAACCTCAACTCAATGTCAGTCATCCTGAGCTTCCAGTATGCTACTAAGCACTCCTTGTAAAACAAACAAACAAACAAGCACCCCAGTGTTCCAAGTCTAAACATATTTGGGGAGAACTAAATGAAACAGAGTTTGATACTTTTCTCTGACATATCGTTTCTCTGTAACTCCAAAATGTTGATGTAAATAGCAAACTCCTGAGAGAAGAAACAGTTACTGTAATTCCTAAACTATGTCTCTGGAACACGGTTTTGAGACTCAACTAGTAATAATTCCCAAAAGTATTTTACAAAATACTGGGCTGGAAATACTGAGTTAGCAATATGACTGAGACCCTGGTTCTTTTCTCCCCTTCTTCCCAGCTGCACAGCCTCTCTGGAATTTGGGGCTATGAACTTTCTGAGCTTTTGTAATCATCTGAGATAATAAACATATAGCCCCTGCTGTAGGACAGATATCCCTTAAATGGTAACTCATAGTATGAATGAAATCGGAGGTTTATGGGTATGGAATCCACTTATAAACCCATCCTTCCATCAGTTAACTATATTTTACCAATAGCTTTCATATGTTGTTTGTTTTTGCTCTAAGACTAATCAAATGTCTGATGTGCTATGAAGAAGTCTGAATTCTGAATTATATTTTAAAAAATTTCTTCTATAATCACATTATTTTTCTATATTTCAAAATTGGTAGAGGAAATCTGGTGCATTTTTCCTAACTCCAGGAAGATCTGAACAGTTTCCATACTAGTCAAATTAACTTTAAAGACATCAGTGAAGTCACAGAGAATGGGTTAATTTTCAGAAAACTCAATTTCCGACTATAAACATGCAATTAACAAAAAGAATTTCCTACAAGGAACAAACAAGTAAAGCGCAAACAGGACATGCCTGGAGTTGAGAGGGACTGGGACATGCGTGGATTGCTTCTATCCTTGGACCAGCCCCGTTACTGGGTGGCAAAAATGGACAACAAAGGACAGTTCTTTTCTTCTTGTGGGGGAGGTTGTGAAGGAACTTCCTTATGATGATCATTAAAACCTCAGACCTGAGTTTGGATACATGTGATAAAGTCTCATTGTCTTTTCTTCTCTGCTTTCTGAGACAGTGTAGACTAGCTGAAAAAGTGTTGTTTTTGTTGTTATTTTGCAATACCACTATCTTATACTTTATATGATTTGTGTGATTAAATATTTTGGATTCCATGCACACATTATGGCTAGATGTTTACTGTATTACACAGTATTAAAGCTAAAGGCTGTTGTTATATATGTCTCTATGCATATATACATAGGTGTGTATAATTATAATTATAATTATAATAATTATTATTGTTATTATTAAGGAATCAAGGCGAGTAGGCAGCCAGGCAAGAAGAAAGAGGAGAAAGGAGCATTTATTTATTTATCTATTTATTTCATGTGGTTGTGTATCTTGGTTGTTGCCCCTGGCCCTAGATCTCAAATTTGGGTTGTTGGGATGTGTGTGGACAGTGCCTGATAGACTTGTCTGCTAAACCACAAGGGAGTCACCAACTCTGTTTAATATTTAGCCATTCAACTCAGAAAAAGAACCTCTTGCAAATATAATATTTAAATTTATGGCACTAATACACAGAGTACATATACATGTTCCAAGAAAGATTTTCACCCCAGACTGATGATTGTTTTATGAGTTGCTGTCTTTGGGTATCTGATTTACAGTATTCTCCAGCACTTGAACAACTTCCTGAAATAATAGACGGCAATGACTGCTCTCCCCAAAGTCTAACATCAGAGCTCAAAGATTCTCAGCCTCTCAAGAGTGTTGCTTTTAGAATCTTGTGTTCTTAATTTTAAATAAGGCTTAATTTAGAATTTGGGATTATTTTTGTCTGTCTGTATTACTGCGGTTAAGAACACAGGATCCACCCTCAGAAGACTTTCAAGCCGCAGTGCTGTGCCCAGGATGACCACAGAGGGCAGCTGCCCTCCAGAGACTGCTCAGCCCGCGTACCTGCAATCTGAGCCCCGGGAACAGGGGCCCCCACCAGTCCCTGGCAACCACTATTGTTTTCAGTGTGTCTAGGAGTCAGACTCTTCTAGGGATCTCATGTAAGTGAAATCGTGCAGTATTTTCCTTCTGTGATGGGCTTACACATTTTTTCTAATAGTGCTAATAGTTTACCATGAAAAATATCTTTGTTACCTTTTCAGTACATCCCTAACGATCCCTGCTCACGCAGAACTCACTGGCTTCCTCACCTGTGTCCTCAGATACCCAGAGGGTGCATGAGGAGGTAACTGCCAGAACTCATCTTTGGCTTCAGTTATTTCTGACATGATGGAGCTCTCAGTGATAACAAACTACACACCAACTATCCCCAAGCGGACTTTTTGATCTATGAATGCAGAAGCAGAATAGAATGTGGAGACCAGAGCTTATTTTGGCCTAAAGCAAATTTGTTTTAACACAAGATGTGATTTTCAACAGGAATTGAACTTACTCAAATTGGCCCTCATTTTAAAAACTTTGTTTTGGGAGACTATAAAAAAGGTACAACCACTCTGAAAAAATAGTTCAGCAGTTTCTTGTAAAGCTAAACAAGCAATCGGCACACAAGGCAGCAGCTGTGCTCCTGAGCACTGATCACAAGTTAATGAAAGCATATGTTCACACAAAAAAATATGTACATGGAAGTTCATTGCAGCTTTATTCATAATAGTTGAAATCTGGAAACAATCCAAATGTCCCTTCGAGAGCTACATGGTTACCAAAAGCTGTGGTGCATATATACCATGGAATGCTACTCAACAGCAACCAAAGGAATAAACTATTGATGCAATCGTTTGGATTGATCTCAAGGAAATTATGCTGAATGAACAAAGTCAGTTCCTAAAGGTACATACTGCATGATTACATTTATATATATTTTAAAGAAGCATTTTTTTTTGCTTCATTTTCATTTAGTTGTTCACACTGGTTGTTCACTTCCAGAGCCAGAATTTGAACTCAGGGGTGTGTTTCCTGTATCCTTCGAAGGCGATTGATCTAACCACTGCTCCATTAGGGTGCAGCATATCCTTTTTTTTTTTTTCAAGTGACAAAATCATAGAAATAAAGAACAGAGTACATGCTATCATGACTTAGTGTTGGGTGGGCTTGGGGATAGTGGGTGTGGTTATAAAAGAGGGGAACCTTGTAAGGATGGGGCTGCTCTGTGTCTTGTCTGGTGCTGATTGCATTGAGTTCACACATGACAGAACTGCACAGTGTTAAATGTACACAAAGAAGGGCACCTAAAACCAAGGAAATTAGAACAAGACGGTAGAGCCTACCAGTCAATTTCTTTTTTATGAGACTGTACTGTAGTTTTGCAAGATTATTACTTTTGAGGGAAATTAGGTAAAGAATTATGCATTAATTCTTACAGTTACATGTGAATCTACAATTAACTCAAAATGAAAGTGTTTAATTAAAAGAGGGTTTGCTTTCAGTTGAAGATATTGCAAGACAAGTAATTCTTGACATTCAATAGACTATTACAAAGTTTTCATCGGTTCCTAGTAAGGAATGAAATATATTTCAAAGTATAACTTTGAGCCTTAGGAAAGCTACAAATCACTTGTATTATCAAGAAAGCAATTTAATATCAGTATCCTCTAAATCAAGGTGAAGGTAAGACCAGCGTAAAATAAAACTAACAGAGATGAATTTTCAATAAATTCTAAAGATGAACTTATTTTTCTAAGAAGGGGAAGGAGGGCTTTTTAAAAAAGATGGAATAAGGAAGGAAAGAAGAGTAAATTACCAAGTTAGCATGTCTCTCCCCCACCCCCTCTCCTTCTCCTCCCCCGTTTCCTCTTCCTCTCCCTAATGTTTTATTGTAGTAACTTTTTTTTACAGATTAAAATAAACTCATATGTTTAGGTTCTCCATATGTGTAGTTTCCCCATTTCTCAGATATATGTCAACAAATCCAGGCCTCCCCCAAATCACCAAGTGTTGTTCACCATTGTCCAGTGGGCTCTGCCACCATTTGCTCCTCACCCCATTCCATGTAGGTAACCTCATTTCTGTTGCAAGTGTCTGAGGGTTGGTTTTGTTTCATCTGTTCCTTTGTTTTGTCTGTTCACATGCCACCATGAGTGAGGTCATCTGGTATCTGTCTTTCTTTTTTTGACTTATTTCACTTAGCATCATCCCCTCTAGATCCATGTTGATTCAAATGACAGGGTTTCATCTCTTCTAAAGGCTGTGTAGTATTCCAGTGTATATATGGACCACATCTTCTTTATCCATTCATCTGATGCTGGGCACTTAGGTGGTTTCCAGTTCTTAGTTATGGTAAATAGGGCTGCAATAAGCATGGAGGTACATAAATCTATGCAGATTAGTGTCTTTGGGTAAATACCCAGTAGTGGGATGACAGATTCATGTTTTACATAGGGATTACACCAACAGAATAAAAGTGTTCCCTCTTCTCCACATCCTCATCAACATTTGTTGTTTCCAGACTTTTGGATAATAGCTAATCGCTCAGTTGTAAAGTGGTATCTCATTGTTTTGATTTGCATTTCCCTGACAGCCAGGGAATGGAAGCATCTTTTCATGTGCCTATTGGCTATCTATAAATCCTCTTCAGAAAAAAATGTCTCTCCCATTCCTCTTCCTAATCTAATCTAATTTTTGATTAGATTGCCTGCTTTTCTGTTATAGAGTTTTGTGAGTTCTTTGTATAATTTAGATATTAAGCCCTTGTTTGAAATATGAAATGCAAGTATCTTCTTCCAGTTAGTAAGTTGTCTTTTTGTTTTGGTGATATTTTCTTTCACTGTAAAGAAGCTTTTTAGTTTGATGTAGTCCCAGTTGCTTATTTTTCTTTTTGGTTTCCATGATGTTGGATTTGAGTCCCCAAAGACCGCTCAAAGGCAGATGTCATGGAATTTCTGTCCTATACTATCTTTCAAGAATTTTTTGGTCTCCAGTCTTATGCCCAAGTCCTAGTTCATTGTGAGCTAATTTTTGTGAATGGTGTTAAGAGTGGTCTAGCTTCATTCTTTTCCATGTGATTATCCAGTTTTCCAAGCAACATTTTGAATTCCTTTTTCCATTATGTACTTTTGGCTCCTTTGTCATAGATTAACTGATTGTATATATGTGAGTCAGGTGGCGATTCAGTGTTATTCCATGGATCTGTGTCTCTGCTATTATTCCAGTACCACCCATGCCATTTTATCACTATCGCTTTGCAGTGTAGTTCAATGCCTGGGAGTGTAATCCCAACAAATTTGTTCTTTTTTCTCTTAACTGCTGTGGCTATTTGGGGTCTTTTGTTGTTCCATACACATTTTAAGATTTTTTTTTTCCTACTTCCTTGAAATAAGTCCATGAGATTTTAATGGGGACTGCATTAAGTCTGTATATCGCTTTAGGTAAGATGCCATTTTAATGATGCTAATTCTTCCCAATCATGAGCAGGAGGTGTCTTTCCATCTCTTTTTATCCTCCTCTATTTATTTGAAGAAGGGCTTGTAGTTTTTATTGAACAGTTCTTTCACCTCTTTTGTTAAGTGTATTCCAAAATATTTGATTCTTTTTACTTCTATTTTAAGTGGTGTGGTTTTCTTGATTTCGTTTTCTTCTAGTGTGTTGTTTGTATACAGAAATGCAACAGATTTTTGTGCATTGGTTTTGTAGTCTGCCACTTCACTGTATTCGTTTGATGAGTGCTAGAAATTTTTTGTTTTCCCATAACATCATTTATTTTCATTTCAATCTTCATTTCCTTTTTTTTAAATTCTTTTTTCTTTGCTGGTTTGCTTGAGTGCATTCCTCTGCCCTATCTTCTAGCTCACTGATTCTATTGTAGACATCATCCATCTAACTCTTGAATCCCTCTATTGAGTTCTTTAGTTCAGCTCTTGTGCTCTTCATTTTTTTTTTTTTTTCTTTAAGGAAAGGTATAAGCAGGAATGAAGGCAAGTAGGCAGGCAGGTAGGAAGAGACAAGAAATTATTTTTTATTTAGTGGCATCTTTGCTTTTAATTTTTATTTAGTTGTTCACATTGGCTGCTTCCCCTTGGGCCCGGGACTCAAACCCAGGAGCATATACTCGCTGGCTTGCTCCTTAGGTGACTATTGATCTAACTGCTACCCTACCAGTGTGTGCTGCGTTCTTCATTTCTTTGACCTCTTGCTTCATTTATTCTCTTGGTTGTTCTGTTCTGCTTCCTCTATTGTTTTCTTGATTTCCATGAATATGTTTATCACTGTTGCCCTAAATTCATACTCAGGTAGTTTGCAGACATCTTTTGTATTCAGATTTTCTGCTGGCATTTTAATTGGATTATCATTTTGCAAATATTTCTCTGTGTCTTTGCTCTGTTTGACATTGTTTATGTCTGTGGGTTAGGTTTCCCTTCAGTGATGGTATTTTGTAGGGTCAACTTGTGTGGAGCAAGTTGATTTGAACACTGGGAATTCTTGAGTTTTGTGGTGTCACTACTGGTTGGATTTGTTAAAGTTCCTAGGTGGACCCTGTGATGGGCCCCGAGAGTTCCATCCATGGGTTTGGAGTTTTTGTGGGGGGATATAGAGCTTTTCCCCAGTATCCCAGGTCCGAATGTTAGCAACCACTTTATCTTAGGCCACAATCAGCAATTGGGCTGCAGTTCCACTTCCACCCACAGTGGAGGTAGCTGTTGGAAGTTGCCTTCTTGAAGATTTCCTTCTTCCTTTAAACCTGGCACAATATGGTGGGAGAGGGTGGTGTGAGGGATTCCCCTAGCTGCCTTCTGCTTATGGTGACAGTGTAATTTCC